>JAVKPL010009119.1:0-360352 GCA_032173675.1 Gastrolobium villosum
CTTCTTCAACTTGCGAGGACCTTATTGTTCACCTCCGAGTTGGTTGAACGGTGATCATTATCAAAGATGGTGGTTTCTGGTAAGATAATCGAGCGTGGACAGTGAAGGTTGTGAAAAGGGTGGTTCTCTGGTGGTTAAGGAAAGTTTGACTGGGCTTGTTGCCTTACATGCACTAAGGTACGTGTTGTCAGAAATCATTCCATATATGTGGTCTCCCCTCACTACATGTTGTGTATTTTTTGTTGGATATGGTCCCCCATGTGCGGTCTATTGTCTGTTTATTTGGTTAGGGTTTACAAAAAACATACCCTTTTATGTCTGTGGTCCCGGTTTGAAAAAAAACTTGGCATTTTTTTAATGCTTTCTGATGTTAGTCCCTGTATTGCATGCATATTTTTTAAAGGTGACATTTTTTTGCAATTTACTGCCCTGTATGTTTACACGCCAATGTTGAGTTATATATGGAAATGGCTATTGTTGCTAAAATATGATTGGTTGTTAATGTTGTGAAGTAAGTGTCAAGCGGTGTGTGTTTTTTTTACAGATGGATAAATATATAGTGATAAGGTATCATCATGGGTGTGTGTTAATCAGAGATGATGAGGGGGTCCTAACATATGCAAATGACAAAGTAGTTGACTTACCTGAGATGGATGCTGACTTTGTCAACCTGCGTGACCTTGATACTCTATTCAAGGGTTATGGATATGAGACTTGTAAGAAGATGTTGTGGCTCATGCCAACCGCAATGGATTTAGACGTAGGTTTAAGGCCTCTGAGTACGTACTCTGATATTGTGGAGATGGTTAAGGCTGCATTAAGTAATGGGAACTTCATAGAAATATATTTTGAAGACTGCATTGCAACCCCTGATATTATTGCACTTGCACCTGTGGAAGGCAGTGATGGGGATGAGGATAATCAGCGTGAGTCATTTGGAAGTGGATCTGATCACATTTCCTCAGATGATGAATATGATAGTGGAAATGGTGATCGATTTTCTACTGACTTAGATGATAGTGTGGAGGATGAGTCATATAAGCCTCCTTATGAAGAAGAAACAGAGAGTGAAGAGGAGTTAGAGTGTATAGGTAAGGCTACTGGAAAAAAAGGTGTAACAAGAAGAAAAAAAGGTTGTTGAGGATGTGGCATGGGAAGATACAATGGAAGAGGAGGAGAAGCAAATGTCTTTCGAGGAGGATGGGTATGGGTATAACTTTGAAGAGTTGAACACGCCTCCTTCAAGTGGTGCTGAGGAGGCTGAAAAGGTTGTCAATCCAAAATTTAATGTGGATGAGGTTTTTGGTTATGTACACTTAGAGCTGGGGATGGAGTTTGTGAGTTTGCAACACTTTAAAAATATTGTCAAAGAATACAATATTAGTCTAGGAAGACAATTCAAGTGGGTGAAGAATGACAAAGTCAGAGCCCGAGCCAAGTGTAGTAATGAAGAATGTGATTGTATGATTTTCTGGGCTTGGAACAACAAAATGACCGCTTTCCAAGTAAAACTTTTAATGACTCCCACACTTGTTGCAGACTTTTCAGAAACAAGAGGGCAAGTAGAGAATGAGTTGCAAATAAGTTAGAAAAAAGGCTAATGACATAGCCGAACATGACAAGGGCTGAGGCCTATGAACATATGAAAGAGGAGTACAAAGTCCATGTCCATTTGAAAAAAGTGACCAAGGCACTTCATAAAGCCAAGGCCAGAATTGAAGGGTGTGAAAAAGAGCAATATGCAAAATTGAGAGACTACTTAGGAGAGCTTTTAAGAAGCAATCCAGGCTCTACATTTCAAATGCAAGTCATACCACAACCTGATCCACAAGCCCCACCCATATTTTCTAAGTTGTACATTTGTTTTGATGCATGCAAGAGAGGGTTCAAAACTGGCTGGAGGCCCTTAATTGTCTGGATGAATGTTTTTTGAAAGGATATTATGGAGGACAATTGTTAAGTGCAGTTGGGGAGGATGTGAATAAAAGCTTCTATGTCATCGCATATGCAGTAGTGGATAGTGAAACAAAAGAGAACTGAAAGTGGTTTTTAACCCCGTTACGTGAAGACATTGGCAACCATTCAGTTTTTGGGTGGGATTTTATCTCTAGATAGACACAATATTCTATCTCTCCTTATTATAGTTGGGTTGGCGGGAATTTTAATTTATTTATAAAAAAATTATTTACAAATTTAACTCATTTTTAAAATTGATTTTGTTCGAATCAACGGGGTGGTCAAGTCAAACTAAATTCGTAATCATCCCTTATTCAAAATGTATCCAAAGGAAATATTTGGTATTCTAAATCGGAGAGGTTATATTTATTATTTCTTTTTCTTATTATTTTTTATTATCAAATTTTAATCATAGATTTCTGCCAATTTAATGATTATAATTTATTAAAAATTAATAATTAATTAATAAGTATGACCCAATAAATTATAAATGTTAGATTGACGAAAATCAACGGTTAAAATTTAGTAGTAAGAGATAATAAGAGAAAGAGGTAGTAAATATAATCTCTCATTCTAAAAATTAGTTTAAAATTTGCTTTAAAACGAATCAGAACTTAATTTTGTTCTTATAAGGTGGATTCACCATTTTAAGGTAACAAAAATGGGCTTTTGCCAATTCAAAACCAATTTTTTTTTTCTAAATATTTTTCTTTGAGGAAGGTTATACTTATAACCTATTTTTGTTTACAACCTTATTCAATTATATCTTAACTATTGATTTTTATCAATCAACGGTTATTATTTATTACTTAATTGATGAGTTTAATTTACGAAAATAATAACAATTGATTGGCGGAAATTAACGATTAAGATATAAGTGAAAGATGAGATAAACGAAAATAAATTGTAAGTATAATTTTTTTATATTGTTTTAATATAAATTTATTGAATATTATACATATTAGATTTTTGTTTGATAAAGCACTGATTTTAAGAAACTACCAAATCCACTCTAGTTCATGGTAGTTAAAATTGAAATTTTACCTAAATACTAAAACAATCATAAAAAACGTGAAAGTGTTTGAAATTTTATTAAAATCATTTGATTAAAAAAATCATAAAAATACATATTTAAATTGGAATTTTAATAGCTTATGTATATTTGACTTTGAGAGCCGAAACTGGTGTTGAGTAGAAAAAACAGAGAAAGATGGAGAATACGTTATGTGAGGAATTGATAGAGAAAATTCTATTGAGGTTACCTGTGAAATCTCTTATTTGATTCAAGTGTGTTTGTAAGTCATGGTTTTCTCTCATCTCTGATCCACACTTTGCAAATTCCCATTTTGAACTCTCTGCCAGACCCTCCCATAGATTCCTCCACATGGAAGCTTTTGGTTCCGAAGCTCGTTCCATCGACATTGACGCATCGCTTCACGATGATTCTGCTATTGTAACCATCATTCCCCCGTTTACAAAGACTTGTGCTGAAAGTTTTAAGATTTTCGGTTCGTGCAGAGGTTTTGTTCTCTTAAGAAGATACTCAAACCCAAATCTCTATATATGGAATCCATCAACTGGTTTCCACAGACAACTATCGTACCCTAAGATTTGGAAAGAAAAGTTCTTTGATTCCATTCTGAAGGCACACCTAATTGGTTTTGGACATGACCCTTCCACTGATGACTACTTGATAGTTGTGTTATGCCTCAATGATTTGGTGTTTTTCTCTTTCAGAACCAATTCATGGAAACAATTCAATAGTACTCCCTTTGTGCATCGTGTCAGTAATTCTCGAGTGATCTTTAAGCAATCTGGATTGGTCTTTAATGATGCTATTCATTGGCTGGCTAAAGATGACATTGAATTTGTTGATGCAATTATTGTCTTTGACTTGATAGAAAAGAATTTATCAAGGATATCTCTGCCATGTGGTCGTGACCATGTTTTTCATGATTTGAGAATAACATGAGGGTGTCTCAGTGTGTGTAATGAAACTCAGGTGTGGCTGATGACAGAATATAAACTTCAGTCATCTTGGATTATGTCTGACCTTCCTATTATGTATACAGAATCTCTACAACTGATCATACCTCTATGCTCTGCCAAAGGTGGTGAATTTGTTGCATCAACTCATCATGCGGAATTGATGAAATTTGAGTTCAGAGGAGAACCGTTAGAAAATCGCCAATATAGGGATTGGTCTATGGATAAAGGAGTTATGTATACAGAAAGTTTACTTTCACTCCCTAGTGTCTGTGGTCGAGGCATCGAAGCACTGCCAACAGAAACATACCAGAAGAATTATGGTATGTATTATTTTCTAAGGTAAAATCATTTCTCCGGTCGCTTTACATACAATAACGATAGATGTATGATTATGATTCTCTGCATTTAATGTTTTCAAGTATATACATGATAAGTATTTGATTGCTGCATCATATACAACAGCCGCAGAAATGTAAACCCCATTTTCTAATCCTTTTGACCTTTTTTATTCCTATTTATCTTGCATTATGAAGTTGCAAGAAATGATAAGCTTTGTGACAATTTAAGTGGTCAATATCTTGCTTTTTCAAAATAATCAACGGCTATTTAAGTGGTCAATCATATACTCATCTAAAATAATATCATGTCGGTGCAGAATTAATGTACCTTTTGTTGATGATTTTAGCATGGTTAGTTGTGTTACCGTTTAGCATGTTACATGCTTTTTGGCATATTTATCTCAATTCTTTTTGTTGTCATTGATATGTTAGCAAAGCAATGAAAAATCCTAAGATCAAGTAAAATTGTGATCTTGACAACCTTGCTTCAAATTAATGCCAGGCTTTCAATTGTTGCAAGCTTGCATGTTCCTAATTTAAATGCATGATAAATTGTTGAAACAAAGGAGTGCACAGATAAAAGGTCCTCATATGTTGGAATTTCTGACTATTATATATGAGCATAATTTCTAACCAAAATTTTAACATATTATAGACCAATTTGAGCTAAATGTAATACAGGGTGACCTTTGTGTTGCCAGAAGCTTGGTTTTATAGTATGGCTTTTACCTGTTCTTAAAACCTTACATCTATTATAAATTTTGAGTTAGTGCATATTTAAATGTTGTTTTTGTTTTGATTTTAATATTATCATGACTTACATTTTATATATATATATATATATATATATATATATTACAATTCATCTTGCGATCTTACGTTTCATATTTCTACATTGCTTGTCCAATCCCAGGTCGGATTTATGCGTTTGACAACTGCTTCTTACTTAATCGATATATAATAACATCTTGGTATGAAATTTTAGCTGTTGTCTACTGTCTAAAAACTAATATCATACATGCTCTATTGTTATGTGGAACATCCTCTGTCTTAGCATTTCTATTTCTATGCAGAAGTTGGGAAAGATGGGGCAATCATGAAGACATGAACAACATCGATTAGGAATGAATCTTCTCCTTTGGGATTTTCAGTATTTATCTGTGTAGAGTTATATTGACTATGATACATTGTCCATAAGTCAAGATACATTTTGACTTATGGAGCTTCTAGGATTGGGTTCATTTCTATCATCAATTAGTTCGGTTCGTTTATGTTGCTTGTAAAATAGCGATTGCTATATATCTCCTTCCCTTATTAAAATACAGCTAATTTAAGTAAAATTATCAAAATTATTTTTTAATAAAATAAACAATATAGTATAATAATAGACCAGGATTTATTTCATAAATAATATTTTTAAAGACCTAAATGTGCTCTTGTATTTAATGAAGTAAGGTAGATAGAGCAGACTCACCTGTTAAGTGTTAACGCCGTTCGAAAGTAGAGCCAAAATCTCATTTGCAGCTTCTTCTCAAACATGAAGGAGATGGATCTCATTGTCACTCCCACACTCCTGGACGAGTTGATTGTAGAAATTCTGTTGAAGTTACCGGTGAAATCTCTCGTGCGTTTCAAATGTGTGTGTAAGTCATGGTTCTCTCTCATTTCCGATCCCCAATTTGCAAAATCCCATTTTGACCTAGCTGCCGCACCCACCCACAGACTTCTTGTTCAACCGGTAGACCAATTCTTTTATTTTGACTATCATTTGGATGACTTTTCTTTTCCTATATCCATAGATATAGAAGCATTATTTCATGATGATTCTGTTGTAGCACACCTCGTTGCCCCACTTCCATTATCACCCCGTGATCCTGATGATCTACCCCTTGACGGTGAGGGAAATCCATATTCACACCCTTACTGTTTTATAATTTTGGGATCCTGTCGAGGGTTTATACTCTTACGGTATATTTGTGATAGAGATTTTATTATATGGAATCCATCAACCGGTGCCCATAAATCAACATATGGCTATTTTCACTACTCACGGTTAGAAGTTCTATGTGGTTTAGGGTATGATGCAGCAACTGATGACTACTTGGCAGTTACTATCATGCCGTATCGTAGACATAGTTCTCCCGACATTGAGTTTTTCTCCTTCAAAACCAATTCATGAAACCGAATTGAGGCTATCAAATTTTCTTTTTTTGGTGAAGGACGATGATGCCTTTCCTGGACTCGAACCTGGGTCATTCCGAGTCGGGTTATTATTGAATGGGGCTCTTCATTGGTTGTATCTCTACCATCGTGCTCGTAAGGTTTACAAAATTATATCATTTGATTTGATAGAAAAGAGTTTGTCAGAGATTCCTCTGCCACATGAATATGATCTTGCCATGAATCAAGTGGATAATTATTATTTCATGGTAAACGGAGGATGTCTCAGCCTGTATAATTCTTGGGAGACGGATTCGGGTGGTATGATGGTAGAGTTATGGATGATGAAAGAATATAAAGTGCAGTCATCTTGGACTAAGTTCACTGTTTTGTATTCTTGTCTGAGTTGTTTCACGCCTAAAGTCTCATACCTTAAACCAATATGCTTAACCGAAGGTGGCGGATTTTTTGTTGGATCACTTATAAAAGAAGTATTATTGAAACTTAATGGTGAAGGAGAGCTGCTTGAGTCTCACGCAGATATTCCAAACTTCATAAAACTTATACCTCTCAGAGAATTCGTTATGTATAGAGAGAGTCTGCTATCACTCCCTGCTGACTTTGTGGAAGCAAGTAAAGATGACCAATAGTAACAAACAAGAAGAATTATGGTATGCAATGCTCTCCGATCCTTTTGACCATTTTATTCTTATTAATCTTGCATTATGAAAAGTGAAAATTTTCTTGCATAATGCATTACACGTGAAAATGATACCTTAACCCATATCGTACTCTCCCTTTCCTAGCTAATAATATTTCTTTTCCAATTAAAAAATGATACATGAAATTGCAGGGAAAGATGAGGTTGCGGGTGTATTGAATTCACCTATGGTTGGGGAAAATATTCGATGTCTTGTTTACTCAAAATAATCAAAGGCATTTTCAATGGAAAAATTTAATAGAAGAACAACTAATGTTTGGTGTAAAACAACTAGGACTACTAGTTACATTTTACAATATCACAGTACCATTTACAATAACCTCATGTTCCCTGCAGGCCTTCAAGTATGCAAGAATATTTAATTAGGTTTCCTTGATGTGGTAGCTTTCCTTCAGGTTATGATGATACTGCTAGCAGCAAGCACAACGTTTGGAATAGAATTTCATTTGTTT
Organism: Gastrolobium villosum; assembly: GCA_032173675.1. Lineage (NCBI taxonomy): Eukaryota > Viridiplantae > Streptophyta > Magnoliopsida > Fabales > Fabaceae > Gastrolobium > Gastrolobium villosum. The sequence continues at coordinate 7,617 of JAVKPL010009119.1, forward strand.
GGTATTAAACAATCTTGTGTCAATGCAAAACTAGTGTATCTTTTAATGATAATTTTTGTAAGGTTGGAGTATAAATAGACTTAAGTATTTCATTATGTCCCAATGTAGGATTTAACAAGTCCTAGTTGGAATTAGTAGGTGCTATTCAGCATCATTATCATTTTTCCGCTTAATGTTATGATGTTTGGAGTTTGTTTCTGTTACCCTCTTTTACATGTTTTTCCAGTATAAGTCGTTCTTATTTTGCTATATTTCGGTGTCTCTTCCTGCAAAAATAATCCGTGATTTTCACAAGTTAATCTGTTGTTGCTTATATTACTTGAAGTTGTGGAGATGTTGTTGATCTTAATCATCTGGGAATTAGTAGAAGGGATGGGATGAAACAGTTGAAACTAATCAAGTTTTGATATGAGTTGATCTTGTATGTAGTTGGTTTAACCTGTTTCATCATACTGATCTATTTTTTGATAATGTTTCTGTCATAGTTTCACGATATCCCTTAAGATACTTTGGTTGCCTTGGGCAAGGATGATCCAATGCATGAATATATTACACCTTCAGGAACTTGCTTATATTTCCATCTTTATTTTCTCTTCCCCTCTCATGATTATATTAGCTGCATAATATATGATTTTAAGGTAATCAAATAGATCAATAATCTATAGCTCTAGTCTTTCACAATTAGCAAACTTGTTTTTAATCTTGGACTTCTTGATATGAGAAAAAATTGAATGGAAGTGCAATTTTCGGCTCGTGGGGCTCTGTTTGTTACATTAATTTTATGCTCTGCACTTTGGATTTAACATACTTTTGCAGCAGGGTTGTAATGTTATTTAGTGTCTCAAATGGCGGTTATGGGCGAAAGAGTCAATTCCAATGGTTTTCACTTTGGTTCAACGACGTTTACAAGCAATGATTTCAATTCATTGTCGTTAACGAATTACAAATTCCTAGTGTTCAGAAGAGAATTACAAATAATTTTGTTCATGTAAATAGTCAAGGACTTACTTTTGGGTGGGAGCACAACCTTGTGTGGAACCGAAAACTTTTCTACATGCGGAGATGCAACTGAGGGACTAAAACAATAATGCATGCCCTTTAACAAACTTGGACCCAACAATTCTCCAAGTACCACAGTTGTCCAAAGTACCACAATTGTAATGGCCCCAGTCACCCTAATCAACCTCCTATGCTTCTCAACTTTTTCATCAGCCAAAATTTTGAGCTTCGTGTTCATTACCTTACTGTCACTCTGGTTGCCTTTTGCCCATCTAAACATCATTAACTTTTGTTTCACTTTAGCTTGACTATTCAAAATCTTATAAAATTCTCTTTTGTCCTCGAGACAGAGATGTCCAGCCTGATGGACTGGCGTGTTTCTCTTGAATCTAGTGCTCTCTCCGAGGTATCTATGAAGGAGATACCCTTGAGTTGAGCAGATCACTGTACACAGAATACTGTCATCCACGAGGCAATGATTATTACTGTTGAAATATATATATATATATATATATATATATATATATATATATATATATATATATATATTGTGTAGACAATCTATTGGTTATGAATAAGAAGTTTGGTAGTGAAAGGGTGTGTCTTTTCATCGACGAACGGATGTGTCGTTTCATCCAAATGGAAGTGTCGTTTCATCCGAACGGATGTGTCGTTTCATCTGAACAGACATGTTGTTTCATCCTAACGGACATGTTGTTTCATCCTAACGGACATGTTGTTTCATCCTTGAATGGGTGCCTTTTCGTGTTGAACGAATGTGTCTTTTCGTGTCCAACGGATGTGTTGTTTCGTAGACGGAAAGGTGCCTTTTCAAACGTGACCGGTCAGTGTCTATAAATAGAAACTGACACCTTCAGAAAAAAACCACAATTTTTCTGCACTTAAACTCTGCCAGAATTTTTCTCCTTCCGGTTTGCATATTCCTGTTCATACTCCGGTGTGATTTACTCTGGCATATTGTTGTATTCGTTTGGGCTGTTGACTGGTAGTGCCGCCATTCTTCAGACGAAATCTGTTCTATCCTGGGAGACAAGTGTCTATCAACCTTGGGCATCAGTGAGGGGGCAAATTGTCTTAAGGAGATACGTCCTGTGGGCTCGGATTTAATTCCTAACTCTGCATACTTTTCATCATTCTGTCTCAATTATCTGATTTCAAGTAAGTCTGTTCTTTTATTTTAATATTTATAATTGCACAATGATAATTCTGATCATCTACCTCCTCTGGTTCTATTCATGGGTTCAAGTCTTTTAGTGATATAATATCACCCACTGTCTTCAATAACAATTACTTGATGGGACGATCGTTATCATGTGGTAACGGACCGCAGGTTAAATGCCCTTGATGACGATCCGTCTGTTATCTAAGCGTCCCAGGTCGCTCGTTGTTGGGCCGATTATCTAGGCGTTCCGGATTGCCCCTGTTTGGGTCGGTTATCTAGGCGGGTCTTTCATACGGTCCATAACAAATTCCTTGTACTTAGTGATGCTTAATAAGTATCCAGAACCCAAGACTATATACCACATAATGCTACTTCACCTTTGGATCTTCAAAGCTAAAACTAAATGATAATCAAATCCGTTGCACCAATGGTTTTTCTAAAGCCAAAAATGTTATCCACCCACCAGACAAGGTGATGCTCTACTGCACTGACTCACATCAGCATGCACCTTGAAGTTTTAAAACCTCTTGACCTTTGAGCCTTAACAACTAGAACATTGATAATATGGCTTGAAGACTCCAAGAGTGAAGAAAACCAAGAAAAAAGAAAGTGGTGGTTCCAATTGAAATTTTCTCAACTGGGTCTAATCAGGTTGGGTATTTGACAGCATTGCTGAACATCAACACCCAATATATACTAGAAAAAAAAAGTAGTGTTCTGAGTCACAAATGTAAATTCAAATGTCAATCATGGAAATCGGATGACAAAGAAGTGAAATTGAGACCATTATTTTACTTTTCCGGTATGACATGACGGAATAAGCAAAAAGAAAAGCTTACGAGTAATAGGAACTAGGAAGTAATGCATCTACACTTGAAAAAATGTTTGTAATTTCAAATAATATAACTTTGTGTGATTTTAAATTCTAACAGTTAATTTTCGTCGATCAACAGTTATAATGTATTTGGTCAAACTTATTAATTAATTAGTAATTCGTAATAAATTATAATCATTAATCAATGGAAATCAACCATATAAAATGACACAAATTTATATTTTTAAAAGGAGAAACTATTTTCCATATAAATTTATTGATCATATAATCAAATGAGTTTACCCTAACCCTAACTAACTTAAACAGCGACCAAAAGTTCCTTTGACTCAGGGAGTCACAAAGACCCGACCGGATTTCAGGGGTTAGTTGTGTCAACGTATATACAAGATCTAATTATTGACCCTATCCCTCAAAGATAGGGGATCGGGATTGACCCAGGGATCCAGCGGTTTTAAAACAATGTTCCCTTTGCCCATACAATTTTTTTGTTAGACCATGAGATGTGTTCTAACTTTATGAGATTAATATTTATTTGGACATGAGTATTTATTTTAGCTACAAAGTATTATTTTTTTTTTATTTTTATTTTTTTTGTAGAATTTGAACCCTTTGCAAATATTAGAGAAGACATTCAATTTGGTCATTGAAATTAATGATATTAGATTGATCTTTAAGTAATTACTTTTTGTCATTGTTTATCATTATTTTGGTTGGAATATAAATTAATTTATTTTAACGTCAAACAATTTATTCAAATAACTAAATTGATGTGATGAATTTTGAATACTAAATTGAGATAAGACCAAAATAATTATATATGTGATGGTCTAGATATTATTTTCCTACTCACCACATTTCTTCATGTAAATTAATATATATTTTTTTCACCTGAACTTTTCTTAAAAGCTAAAAGTATGTGAAATACACTAAATTCTTAGATAAAAATATATAAAATTAAATAACATTCAGTTACAAAACAATTTTAAACCGTGGAACGAATTAGCAAAATTTGTCAGTCTAAAAATATATCAAAATCAGTTTATTATTTTTATTTAAAGAAAAACTTAACATTTAACTCTTTCCTTTTTATGATTAAGACAAATCACAAATCTGAATTAACATTTATGATGTTATTACATATAACCTACAAAAAAAAAAAAATAGATTAAATCATACACTTATCATAAATAAAAAGTTAATTAGATAACTAACTAAGGTTGACTTTACTATTTTTATAAGTGAAAAGTAAAAATCTAAATAAGATGAGCTTTTGAAATTAAAAAAAAAAGAAAAGAAAAGCTATATATTGCATTAAATGAGTTGATGATATTTTGATAAATTTTTTATTATATAACACATCTAATTTTCTATATAATATGCCAATAAACGTGGATTACCAAAAAAAAAATTATAATAAAATCCTATAAAAAAAAGCATAAAATGATTCTTAAGCAAATTCTAAATAATAATTATGATATCTATAATGTACTTAGACTCTTTGAGTCTTAGACTTTCAATAAAGAAAAAAAAAATTACGATTATCATGTGAAACTGGCTAAAGGAAAAGACGAGATGACATATATATGAATATATCCATTAGCGGTGTTTGGGATCTGGATTTGATCGGTTTTAGAAGCAAAAATCATTCAATCCAATTCCTTCGGTTTAATTTTGTCATCATCCATTCGGTTTGAATTTTTTTTCAAATCCGATCCGATCCAATCTAATTTTTTCGGTTTGGATTGGATCGGTTTTCGATTTTTTGAAAATCCTAAAATTAGTTTCATGTTATTGTGTAAATAACATCTGTTGTATATATTGATTTTATAGATATTTTTTTTTGAAATACAAAAACATCAGTAAATGTTAATATAATGTTTTTTTTGCAATGAGATTTGAAGCTTATAAAATTTTGTTGATGGGAGGAGACTAGGTTTTTTCTTGGGTTTATTAATTTTTGGGTTATGATCGAAGAAAAGTCCAAGTAAGTAGAGGGGAATTAATATATTGAATCGGTTTGGATTGGATCGATATTCATTAACCCATCTAAAAATCGATCCAATCTAATTAAAATTTACAGATTTTTTTTCAGTTTTTGATTTGTTGGTTATCGATTTTTCGGTTATCGCGGTTTGGATTGTTCGATGAATACCCTAATTTAAAGTTTTGCCACGTGCCTTATGACGGGCCCACTTGTCCCCGCGTGTCTAAAAGTTGTTGACTCAGTGTACTACTTATTCAAATAAAAAACGATTGATATTCCTGTAAGAAATAAAAAAAAAAAAAATAATGATTTCATTTAAATAAGAATTAGTTAAACATACGTCAGTACCAACTGACGCGAACGTATCTTTTCCCTCTCTCTTCCGATCTCACCTCCGCCGCCTCCACTCAACGCGCCGCCGCTCGGATTCCGATCTCCCCTTAGCCGGTGAGTTTTTTAGAAGAATTCATTTCCAGTGATTTCCAAAATATTCGTCAAATCAAATCTCTGTAACGAATCCACTCTCTCTTTTCTTTTTCTTTTTTTAATTTCTATGAATTTCGAACGGTTTGAACCATTTTTTTTTCTCTATCTTTAGTTTCGCTAGAATTAAAGGTTGTTTTATAATTTTCGTTCTCGTTGTTGGTGGTGTAGATATTCAGAAGTTAAAGTTGTCGACGATGGCCGAAGACTCTGGTAGTAAGATTTGTAGCATGTTGACTCTTTCTGGAGGATGAAGAAGGCGAGAATTTATCCGATTTTGTTTATTTATTAATTAATCTTTTCTTTAAACGGAGGTGGAATCATATTATTGTATCTGATAACATTTCATATTTATTTGCAACGAAGAAAATATATAAATAAAGCAATATATCTTAAATATTTGTTTTTATGGATCTCTGAATTTTTTGATTGTTTTTTATTTATAAGCCTTTTTAATTCAATCTCAATTTATTATGCAAAATAATAATAAGAATGAATATAAGTTAGATCTGTGAATTTTCTTGTTATGTTTACTTCGGATTTGGATCATATCATTTTCCTTAAATACATGACAGTGTGAGAACATAATCTGCTATTTTGTGCAGTGGTGGATCCGTGTACAGAAAAATTGTGTATTTTCTCATAGAACACGGAACTGTCGTGTTTCTAAAGAAAAGGAGGATCCAAATCTATTATGGTCGTAGTTGCGTTGAGATATTGATATACCAATTTGCATGATACATTCAGGTTTCACACATCATATTAGGTTGTGGAATTCAATCGTGAGACGGAGTATGGATGAAATTACTCAGGTGCTAGGATTATGGCCGGTTTCTCTGCTTTATTTATTTATTTTTTTTTAATATAATAATGGTCGATTTGTCTTTAGTTGAGTGGTTAGGGAAGTTGTCATCAAATAATTTTTAATTAATTAAGGTTTTGAATAATGTTTTTAAAATTACTTTTTTGGGTGGGCTAATTCGTATGAGGAAATGTAAGCAGTATAAATTACATTTTAGGATGTGGTTGAGATTTGAGATTAGGTTGAGCGAGTAAAATGAAAGAAAATTAGACCCCTTTGCCAAACTAAATTATATCATACTCTCACCAGGGAATGGTCCCAATTCACTTGTATAAGATCAAGTGCATCTTTTTCTTCTCTATTTTCATCAAGCACACACTATTCCGGTTCTTAGTGCCACTGATGGAGGTTAGGGGTAGCTAAAGTAAAATGTCTATTGAAAGATAGATGTAAGGTAAAGTTTAAACATTTGACCAAACATTAAGATTTGGAAAATGAATTTGCCTTTATTTGTTTATCTCTCTTTGGTAATATATCTGTATAGTGATTTTATTTTTTCCTTACAAACAGCTTGTATTATCAGATGACATCTCCAATGTAGCGGTTTGGTTGAGTGAAATCTGTTTTACAGAGTAAGCTGTTCCCATGTGAGAACTGTTGTAGTTTTTTGGATTTTACGGTATTGACTATGATTGTTTATGGAAAAAACTCTTCTCTGCTACATCAAGTGCCAGCATTCGAGTTTGGCTTTTGCTTGAGAGAGAAACTCTCTGCCACTGCCACCTCTGCTGCGGGCATTCAAGTTTGCCCCTTCTCCTTTTCCTTACATGTATCCTGATTTGGACACCTGTTTACATGATGAGATGGCTGTTGCAACCTTCAAAGGACCTCCTAGTGAGTGTTGTGGGAATAACAAAATGGAAAGAAAGCCTTCTGGGAAGAGACGTGTATTCGTTCAGACTGAAACTGGGTGTGTTTTGGGGATGGAATTAGATAGAAGTGACAATGCCCATACTGTCAAGAGGAAATTACAAGTTGCATTCAATGTCCCAACTGAGGAAAGCTCACTTATATGTGGGGACATGGTCTTGAAAAATGATCTTAGCGTGGTTAGAAATGATTCTCCACTTCTTCTCACTAGGAAATTTTTGCATAGGAGTTCATCTACCCCATGTCTTTCACCTACTGGTAGGGATCTTCAGCAGAGGGATCAGAGTGGACCAATTGAGATTATAGGTTGCTCAGGTATACTTTCTGGAACAAAAGAACTGGTTAAGGATATTGTGAAGGCAATAAAAGTTGGCATTGAACCAATCCCCATTCAGAGTGGATTGGGAGGTGCATATTATTTTAGAAACAGCCTGGGTGAAAATGTTGCTATTGTGAAACCTACTGATGAAGAACCTTATGCTCCAAACAATCCGAAAGGTTTTGTTGGCAATGCTCTTGGGCAGCCAGGCCTGAAACGTTCGGTGAGGGTTGGGGAGACAGGTTTCAGAGAAGTTGCAGCTTACCTTCTTGATCATGATCATTTTGCCAATGTGCCTCCTACTGTGCTTGTGAAGGTGACACATTCTATTTTCAACATTAATGACAGGGTTAATGGTAGTATGCATCATAACAAGAAGCAAATAAGCAAGATTGCATCACTGCAGCGGTTCATTCCTCATGATTTTGATGCAAGTGATCATGGAACTTCTAGTTTCCCTGTTGCTGCTGTTCATAGGATTGGGATTTTAGACATACGAATTTTAAACACAGACAGACATGCAGGAAATCTTCTGGTTAGGAAGCTTGCAGGGTTTGGAAGGTTTGATCAGGTGGAGCTTGTTCCCATTGATCATGGTCTTTGTCTACCTGAAAGTTTGGAAGATCCATATTTTGAATGGATCCATTGGCCTCAGGCATCAATTCCTTTCTCAGATGAAGAGCTCAACTATATATCATCTAGAGCCGTTGCGTGATTCAGAAATGCTTAGAATGGAGCTACCTGTTATTCGTGAAGCATGTTTGCGGGTTTTGGTCCTCTGCACTGTCTTCCTCAAGGAAGCAGCAGCCTTTGGTCTTTGTCTAGCTGAGATTGGCGACATGATGAGTAGAGAATTTCAGGGTCATGATGAAGAGCCCAGTGAGCTTGAGCTTATATGTATTGAAGCAAAGAAACTGTTGTATCAGGAAGAAATCTCTTCTTTTGAGGCAGAAGTAGGTGACAAAGATGTCACTCAGTTTCAGTTAGATTGCGAGGATCAGGATTTGGGTTTCACTACAAATATAGAAGAGAAACTGACTGTAGTGCCACCTTTCCAATTTCGAGCAAAAAGTGGAAACGGTAGAAACACACTTTCTAAACTAGAGGAAAGTGTGGAGGAGGAGGCTGGGAGTGAAGGGGAGTTACCATTAGGTGCTGGTGAATTTACTTGCTCTGTGGGAAATTGGGTGCCTAATATTTCAAAGCTGTCCATGTCCGTGAAAAACACCAGAAATGGTGAGAAAAATTGGCTGCACTTGGGTCTAAAGCAAAAGAGTGGTTTTTTAGCTGGGACATCATCTTGGAACACGAGTGTGAATGAGTTGCCTGCAAGCTCCAGTTTTGTGAAGCTGACAGATATGGATGAAGAGAAGTGGAACCAGTTTCTTGAGAATTTTCAAAGATTGTTGATCCCAGCTTTTGTTAATTGCAAGCGAGGGAATGTGGGTAAGAGGCAGAGACAGAGACTTGGAACTTCATGTCAGTTTTAGGGACATTATCAATGAAATGTGTTGTTGACAAATGAAATTTGAGAGGCTTGTACAAACAATGTGTTCCGTAATATACACATTGTTATACATAAATAAATACGAAGGCCTTCTTTTCGCAACACTAGCGGGAGTATCGAGGAGTGATAAGTAAATGAAGAATGTCAGGTAGTGAGCTCTTGCATCAGCAAATAGATGGGAGAATTTACTTAACAGTAGATGCGAAGACTACGTCCTAATTTGCTCTTTTATATTTTTTGCACTTTATGTTTGCTGGTTAGTTTGTTGAATAATTCAGGATATGTGCCAAGATAATATTGTGTATACCAATGGTTTTCTGGAGATTTAAATGGTGTTTCTTGTGTGGTTTGTTTATAGCCTTTAAATTATTCTGTTTTTTCCCCCCGTTTGGTGAGGTTTGGAGAGTTTTGACATTATTAGAAAACTCTCAAATAATGACAGAATTTATCAATGAAAAAATATTTCGTCGAACATAGTGATGAAATTTTTGACGAAAATCACATTACGTCGAAAATAGAAACGAAACAAGATTTGGCCACAATCGTTGACATAAATTTTTTTTGGAAAAAATCAATCAAATTTTTTGATAGAATCTAAATTCCGTTGAAACTTTCAATAGAAATATTTCCGTCAAACTTTTCAAGGAAAAATATTTCTATCGAAATTTTATGACAAAAAACAATTTCGTAAAAAATTTGTCAGGAAACATTTCGGTCAAAATTTTCAACGAAAAATATTTATATTTAGCGAAATTTTTTGATGAAAAACTTTTCCTAAAAAACTTGTTACGAAAAATATTTTTGTAAAAAAATTCTGACAGAAAAATTTGTCTCAAAATTCTGAACGGAATCTAAATTTAGACAAAATATTTTCCCTCAAAATCTTCAACGAAACATATTTCCATTATAAATCTTCGTAAAAAATTTTGACACAATATTTCTGTAAAAAATCTTGACGGAAAAAATTCATCAAAATTCTTTACCGAATCTAAACTCTGTAAATATTTTTAGACGAAAGTATATTCATTATACTTTTTGAAGAAAAAAATTTCTTTGACGAAATAAATTTCCATCGAAAATTTTCAACAAAAAATATTGACAAAAAACATTTTAATTAAAATTTTCAACAAAACACATTTCAATCGAAATTTTTTGACAAAAACATTTCAGTAAAAAATTTTGACGGAAAAAATTTTTCGTCAAAATTCAATACAGAATCTAAATTCCATCGAGATTTTTGACGGAACACATTTCCAACGAAAATCTTTGACGGAAAATATTTTCGTAATTATTTTATGAAAATTTTTATGTAAAATTGTGATGGAAAAAATATTCCGTCAAAATTTTTACGAAATCTAAATTTCGTCGAAAGTTTTGATAGAAATAATTCCCTCAAAATTTGTGACAAAAAAAAATTCATTAAAATTTTCGTCGGAACACATTTCCATCAAAAATTTCTGATGAAAAACATTGCGTCAAAATTTTTTATGCAATTCGTTTTATTTCAAAAACATTTAAGAAATTATTTTCGTCAAAACATTTGACAGAAACTAAATCCCTTTGAAATGTTCGACAAAAACTTATTTCTGTAAAAAAAATTGCAGATAAAATTTCTATCACCTTTCAACCAAAAGTAACCAACGAAAAAAATACTTTTTCGATGGAATATTCGTCGTTTGGAACTTAGAAATTTTCAAAAATATGATCTTTTATATTAGTGTGAAAAGTACATAAATAATTTAGTTAAAAGTTTTAAATTTAGTTTTATTTGTAAAATATAATAATTATATTAATTTTTAAAAAAGGTTAAAATTGTAAAAATATGTCCTTAACTCTTCGCTTTTCTCCCTTATCATTTTTTAACTCCCAAACAAGGGAAGAAAATACCCTCCAATTCCCTTCCCTCCCGCCCCCTCCCTCCCCTTTGGATCTCCTTCCTTCCCTTCTCCTCCCCTCTAAACTCCCAAACAAAGCCTTAAGGCTTTGTTTGGGAGTTTGGAGGGGAAGGGAAGGAAGGGAATCTAAGGGGAAGGGAGGGGAAGGAAGGGGAGGAAATTGGAGTGTATCCCCTCCCTTTGTTTGGGAGTCAAAAAATTGGAATGAGAGGATAATGGAGGGTCAATGAGATATTTTTACCATTTTACCCTCTCTTTTTTTAAAATTAATATAATTATTATACTTTACAAATTAAATTTAAAATTTCTAAAAAAAATTAATCATTTAATTTTTATTAAAAAATATTCTCCCTCTAAAAATTATTTTCTGCTTCTAAAAATTATTTTCTCTCTCTAAAAATTATTTTCTCTCTCTAAAATGATAATACATAAATTATTGTTCTGATTTTAATGGGAAGGATAAAAAAGTAATTTTAAACATTTTATCTCTTAAACCCCTTGAAATGGGGGAACTTAAATTTCATGAAGAAGGGGAATTTTGGAGGGTTTAGTAAAAACCCCCAAAACCTTTCCCTCATTTTTTTTAACTCACAAGCAAGGGAAGGGCTTCCTAAAACCCTCCCTTCCCTTTCCTTCCCCTCCAAAATCCATCTCCCAAACAGACCCTAAATGTCTTTGGAAAAATATATTTAATCCGATATTACTATACTAGTTCTAAGTAGGGGTGAAAGTGAGTTGTGCTGGGCCAAGCTTTGCCTGAAAAGCCGAAGTCTGCGTCAAAAAATTTCAATTTGGCCTGGCCCAAGCCTAGTATGAGTCTAACTGTTAGCATGACTTTGCCCATTTATAAAAAAACAAATGGTCTGGCTTGGCCCGTTAGCCTGTTAATTTTTAACTTCCAAGCAGAATCATGAATTAACTTTACAAAGTACTCAAATTCTGTTACTACATCAAAAATCATAATTTCAACGTTCAAACAGAATCATGAATCATAACAAAACTCATACGATGTGCATTTAAGTCATTTTGAAAAACAAAATGCTCAAACTAAATAACATAGATTTCATCAGATCCAACAAACAAATGCATACTATGTAAATTAAAATAACTATTTGAATCCAACAAATACATCATGATGCTTGTAGTAAGTATAACATCTCCCAAGAATCTTTTAATATATTCATATACACAATCTAACATGCTGAGATGTTGGTTCCTCCTACATAAGAAATAAAGTCAAATTTCTATTAAAATATAATCGAATGTAATTAAGTTATAAATAATTGCAATTGATTAAATTAATATCTTTTATTTTTTCTTCAAGGCATACTTACTCTAATTTATTTTATTTAAAATAAATAGTACAATATAAGCCGGTCTGCAGGCTTATAGACCCGATATTTTGAAAGTGGGCCTACGGCCTTTTTATTAAACAAATTTTTTTATGCCCCAAACCCGGTCTATTATATAAATTATACAAAGTCAAGTATGACCTGATATAAGCCGAGCCGTAGGCCTCTGTAAGTCGGTACGACACAGTTGCACCCTACTTCTAACCGTAAAAAACTCCTGATAAGGCACATGCCAAATGTACTTCTTTTACGGTGTGACAAATCGCATTACAGGTTTTGTATAACTATTTTGAACACTCGGGTTCATTCTTTTGCAACACGGCAATGTATTTACAATCAAACCATTTACCCTTCTATTCCTTTCACATCGATAGCCTGTGCTTTAGTTCTAATATACAAGGCAAAGAAAGACAAAAGTAGTTGACATGATAAAAATTAAAAATGAGTGAGCTCAAGAACAAGTCTTCTACAAATTTTATCAGCATAAATGATTGGTGGTCAAATATAGAATTTAATTATTCATTTATTTGATAATGAGCTACAAAAAACTTACAACACATGAATGATAATTTACAAATCATAATCATGTTTCTAAGTAACGTTCGAATCCGCCATTGTTAATTCAACCTCCAATAGTTAAACTACCAGTAAAGTACTACATTTGCAAGAAAGAGAGAGACATTCATTTCCATATTTTACAGTTAGTATTTGATTCATTGAATGTCATATCAACTTCCTTGGTTCCCAGAGGAGTACAAAAACATTATCCACCCCAAATATGAAAAAAAATCACGTTCACCGAGTTTCTCTAAGGTTCATGGTGACTATTCTACTTAACTCAACCTGTTGATCCTCTATTTGACTCACAGTTAGGGAGAATTCATTGCTTGCAAATGACATGGTGTCTTCTTTCACAGTGTTCCTTTGCATTATCCTCAATATACCCTGTGAAACCTCACCTATAGAGGGGCGTTTCAGAGGTGATTTGTGCAAACATTTGTGTGCAATTTTAGCAAGCTGCCTCACTTCTTCAAGGTTGCATTTTCCCACAAGTTGCTTGTCAAGTATCCCATCTATACCATCATGATCCATTGCAGCCTTGCAGTAAAAGAAAAATCAACATATGCAGAAGAAATTATCAGTCTACAGATTTATAACACTAGCACTGAGAATTGAAGACCAAGCAGTTCATTTCCAAAGCAAAAATAACTTACAAGGTTGATATATTCCATCAAATTTTGATGTGGATGAATGGCAGTGATGAGCTCAAAAATTATTATACCAAAACTGTAAATGTCACTCTTCATTGTGAATTTGCTAGTGGAAATGTATGCTGGGTCCATGTAACCATATGTACCTTTAAGGCCAGAATTATGGTCATCAAAGATCTCCTCCTTTGAAAGCCCAAAATCAGAAACCTACATAATCATTATTTTTGGAGATTATCAGTTCCTAACAAGATAAGGAAGATAATGTGCATTCTATTGTCATCACGTCTATACTAAGGGTTAGACAGACAACTTTGATATCATATAACAAGAAATGATGACCATGTTTGATTTGATATAATAATAATAAAAAAAAACCACCCCCGTTAAACCCGACTAGCGAGTGTGAGGCAGAGGTAATCCTTGTACGCAGCCTTACCCTAGCATAATTGCAAAGAGACTGTTTTCTGAATTCGAACCCATGACCCTTCAGTCATGAAGGAACAAAAAATCACTCCCCGTTAAACCCGGCTAGCGAGTGTGGGGTGGAGGTAATCCTTGTACGCAATCTTACCCTTGTATAATTGCAAGGAGGTTGTTTCCTGGATTCAAACCCATGACCTTTCAGTCATGAGAGAACAGTTTTACCACTGCTCCAGTTCACCTCTTTTTTTATGGGTTTTATAATTCTCATGTTGAAGGAGAATTGAAATCTTATGTTGTAGAGATAAAAAGCACGTGGGACCCATGTGTTAGAAAAAAATTATATGTAGGATCCATGTCAGCACGGAAATCGAAGGGTGTGTAGGAAAATTGTAATTCTTATGTTAAATGAGAATTATAAAACTCCTTTTTTTATTTGATATAATATCAAAATTTTAAGAGAATGAGTAAAAAAACTGACTATTAAAAACCAATAGTAGGAACAAGCTTACCTTAGCTCTCATTGAGTGATCTAGCAATATGTTGGCAGATTTCAAATCGCGATGTATGACAGGTGGGACTGCCTGTTCCATGCAAATTCATATCAACCAAAGACATTTTCACGTAGTATAAAAGAAAATATATCATTGTAACATACTCCTTCATGAAGGTATTCTATTCCATGTGAAATATCAGCAGCAATCTGCAACCTTTCATCCCAACTCAATTCCTTTTCTTCACCTACACACGTGCACAGGATCAACTGCTCTCATTAGAGATTAAAGACAACTTTATTTGTTAAAGCTTAAAAAGTTAAAATTAAGAAGAAAAAATTCTCTGCTATATCTGATCCAGAGAAAAGGTTAAGATATATGTTACATAATGATTGTGAACTACTAAAAACATGCAAGCCTTGATACAAAGTTATCAAATAAAAAAAAAATCTTGAGAGGAACATGAAAGATCTTCCACTTACCATATAAAAGCTTTGCTAAACTTCCATTACTCATGAAGTCATAAACCAATATACGCTGTCCTTTATCTATGCAGTATCCTACCAAATTCACAAGATTCCGATGATGCAATCTTCCTAGCAGGAGCACCTGGACCAACATCTCATTAAAAATCATAAAAAGTTTGACAGGCTTAGTTGGTGAGTGGTGACTAATGTTAAATTCACAATGTAGTCCTTGGAGTTGCTCAAATAAGAATCAATGTGATTACTTTACCCAGTGGAAGTAAGTGATCATCCCTGCCATTTTCAATTAATAATGTATTGTGTCTGGCAAGACAAAACAACTTATTGCGTCGGTAGGCTTTTATGTGCCAATGACAATGATCATATTGTACAAGACAAATACAAACTAAAATAATTTGTCAGATTATTTAGGAACGATTCGTTCCAAACCAGAGTTCAAAGCAATTGGCACACTATACTTTGATTACCTTATGTGAATTAGCTTAAGTTTGGTTAATTGGTTTACCACTTCCCATTAAATCCCAACTAGCAAGGGTAGGGGTTAGGGCAATCTTTGTGTACAGCCTTCCCCTTACATATTTGTAAAGAGACTGTTTTTCGGATTCGAACTCGTATGACCTTTCAGACGTATGACCTTTCAGACAAAAAGGAGCAACTTTTCCACCTCGCTCTCTTCTAAAGTTTGGTTAATTATGAACAATAAACTCTTTAATGAACAAGGTAATAAAAGAAAGCATGGATTAGCATTATCTACATGGTTCCTTCAAATTTGTCATTTTGATTCAGGTCTAATCAACAAGCATCAAGCCATGTGTGACTTGGTTTAATGCCTTTAAAAGTTAATGTTTGTCTCTCAATCAAAAGAAAACAAAGAAAAGAGGAGGCAAAAGAAAAGTCTAGCAATGGCATCCTTTTCCAATATTATATAAATAAGTAGTGAATATTTAAAAGCAAAAATCCTGCATTCCACAAACCTATAGCCTTATATCAACTGGCACCAAGTCCCTTTGGGACTTCTTGGTCCTAGCATGAAATCCTAGCCAGCCGGTATGCCTACAATTTAGCCTATCATCTATCTCAGCATCCCTCTATCCACACCAGGTTATAAATCTCCTTTGCAACCAAAAAAACGAAAAAGGTTAAAAGTTATTCACATATACCTCTGTTTGGAATTCTTTCTCCCCTTGTTTGGAATTGGGCGAAAGCATCTTCACAGCTACCACCTCTCCTGTAGGCATTGTGGCTTTATAAACTGTGCCAAATGAACCTTGTCCCAATGTATTTGTGAAATTTTGTGTGGCCTTTTGAATTTCTCTGGAACATATAAAATGTCAGATATACCATTATAAATGTTAATGTCCCTGTATGTAATAGCTTTTTATCTGAGCAATTCCAAGTCCTAATTTATCTTTTTCATACTTTTTTTCGAACTAATGTAAAAGGTATTGCCAAGTGGTTGCTCTTACATAGAACAAAACTTCATCACAAAGTACAATAGAAACTTCCCAATTCCAAAAATCAAGTAATCAACACATTTTTAATTCAATAACTATATTATTTATGTAAAGAACCATTTCAACCCAAAACCTTAGGGTGTTGGATGATGGCTTTTTTAATGGTTTATATCATTCTCTAACACACCCCTCACGCAAGAGTGGATATTGCACAAGCCTAATTTTTTTTGGTTTTAGCTTGTATTTATTTAATTCCACTTAAAAGTGGGGGGTAAGGATCGAACTCATGACCTCGTGGTCATTGAAGCTCTGATACCATATAAAAAATCATTTCAACCCAAAATCTTAAGATATATATTTAATGATGGCTTTTTTAATGGTTTATATTATTCTCTGACCGTTTACATTCTCCTAGTAGTTATCAATAAATAGAAATACTTTGGAAGAAAGAAAGTGTAAGACTCATGCTCAAGAGAGGAATGTACATACTTGTATGAGTACTTTAGAATGCCTGATGGTGAAGCAAGTTTATCTTTATTTTGATGATTCCACCGAGTTGAATGGTAATTTTTTTGTAGATTTCCTGAAGTGGCTATGGAACTGGTAAGAGAAGCACTAAATTCAGTGCTTGTTCCTAATCCATTTGTTCGTATTGGAAGAGTTGTTAAACTAGGCTCATTTGCAGATCGTCTAAGATGAGCACTCTTCTTGTACCACCTTATGCCAAAACATATGAGGCAAGCTATCAAAACTCCAAGGGCCACACCAACAGAGACACAAATGATAACTAAATCAGTTTGACGAACCATTCCTTCACCTCTCTTCATATTCAAACAATGTAATCATCTTGCACAAAACTAGCATTGGAGAGGTTCACTGTCACAAAGTTGACACAATTCTAAGTTAATTCAATACTTCATCTAGCTAGAACTGTCATAAATTAAATTGCTAATTTCGTGATAGAGATACAAGGAGGAAAGGGTGTACTACAACCACAACCAACTTGAAAGATGAATCTCAGCAAAAATGAAAAAACATCTAACTCTTTTCTTAAAATCTCTGCACTAAAAGTGTGACATATGCAAAGAACAAGACATGGACACCTTATTAAGGACAAAGCAATTCTTCAGATTTGATTATCCATGAATTTAAACTGCATAGTATGCATATTCATATATTACTACTTTCCCTGACAGATACATCACACGCCAAAAGAAACACAAATCTTATCCTCTTCATGATTCACATAAAAGTTATAGAAGCAGGGTTCAGGAAACAGTTTACAATTCACAAATGACAAACCCTTTAAGTGCAACCGAAACCTTGTGATAATTTTGTTTTGTCTATTTATTTATTCATCAATTATTAACATATCAAAACAATTTTCCTCGTTAAATATGACACCCCAATAAGTTACTTTACTCTTAAAAACATCAGAAATGAAATTGTCCAGCAAACAAACCCATCATTTTTAAAACTCAAAACCCACCACCCCAAATTCAAAAAAAGAAAAAAAAATGATCTTTTCTTTTCAAAAAGCACATAATGAAAAACTCCCACTGAAGGCCATTACCTACCCTGCAGAAGAAAACTGATTGTGAAGTTGACCCTTGTCTGGTTAGTTCTACTTGTACTATGAACTATGTGTGTTTATTAAGGTATATAGGCAATGGCATGTAACAAAGAGGTACCAAGTTGAAGAAGAAAGAAACTAACTGTATATGGAAAACTGAAAAAAGTGGAAGAGGTCTCAATTGGATGCTTCATGCTTTGGAGCCGAAAGAAAGTTAAAGTGTTAAACACAAACGCGGATTTGGTGGGTATTCTTTCAACTTCAACTTTTCAAACAAAGTGGTTTTTGATTTTTTAACTTTAAAAAAAGCATGGCACTAATTGGCCAAAGCCAGTTATGTTATTACCAAAGAGTTTAAAATTTCATCTGTTTTTTTAATTTTAAAAAAGCATGGCAGTAATTTTTTATGAATAAATAAACAATTTGGTCTTTACAAAAAAAAATTCTAAAATTTTAAGTACAAATTGTATTACTCTTAAAAACTGATTTCGTGTTTTTGAGCGGTAATCAACCAATCCAAATCGATTCAAATCGTAGTAACTGAATAAACCGAAAATTAAAAAATCGAAATTCGAAAAAGATCGCAAATTTTAATTGGATTGGATCGATTTTCGGATTGGTTGATGAAAACCGATCCAATATATTAATTCCCTTCTACCTACTTGAGCCTTTCTCTCTAATCATAGCCCAGAAATTTCTAAACCCAAGATTCATTAACCTATCAACTAAACCCAAAAAAAAACTAGTCACATATGACATATCTCATCAACAAAATTTAATTTCATATGTGTAGAGCTTCATATCTCATTGCCAAAATAAAAAACTATATTATCGTTTATTAATACTTTTGTATTTAAAAAAAAAAATTACAAAGTTAGTATATACAAAAGATGTTATTTGCACAATAATGAAACAAATTTTAAGATTTCTAAAAAAGGATATGACATTGTGACACACAAATAATGTTACGTCCACATCTTAACCGTTGATTTCCGTCAATCAACGGTTATCATTTAACAAATCAAACTCATTAATTAATTATTAATTCGCAATAAATGATAACCGGTGATTGACGGAGATCAACGGTTAAGATGTGATCGTAACATTGTGCGTAACATTATTTATATGTCACAATATCCTATCCCTTCTAAAGAACCGAAAATATATCCAATCCAAACCGAAAAAAATTGGATTCGATCGGATCGGATTTGAAAAAAAATCTAAACCAAATGGATGATTACATGATCAAACCGAAAGTATTGAATCAGATGATTTTTGCTTCCAAAACCGATCTAATCCAGGCCACGAACACCCCTACTTTTGAGTTCCTCTAGTGACAAATATTTTTAAAAATAATTAAGAATTTTAAGTTATAGATATATCAATGGGAAATACTTTTCTTATTTGTAGAAAAATAGTTACCTCATATTATAGAAGGGGAGGTTATAATTACAACCTTTTTTTTTTTTACAACCATACCTTATCACCGTTGATTTTCGTCAATCAACGGTTATCATTTTAACAAATTAAACTAATTAATTAATTATTAATTCACAATAAATGATAACCGTTGATTGACGGAAATCAACGGTGATAAGATATAATTGTAAGAGATTGTAAAAAAAGGTTGTAACTATAACCTTTCTCATTGTTAGAAATAAGTGGGACTCACAGATAAGAGAAGAGAAAAAAAAAGAGTGATAAAATCTACTCCTCTTTTATGTGTGTAAATAAATTATTTCTTTTATATAAAATGAAATAAATATAACCATATATCAATAGGTATAAAATTTAGTACGAAATCGAATTGGTTTAATAAAAATGTTAAATAAATGATGAAGCCTTAGCCGGTGGAGCCACAATGTAGTGCTGGGAGAGCACTTTTGATGGGGTGGGCCGGAAAAGAGAAAAAAAAAATAAAAAGTTGGAGAGAGAAAAAAAAAAGAGAAAAATAAATATTTAATATAGATGTTGAATTTTTATTGGAAGACCACAAAGATCCCAGACCATAATAAGATTTTACTAGCCGGTGATGCTGTGCCCTTAACTTTTTATAAGATCTCATTGTTGTGGGGCCCATCTATACGTATTTAATATTTATTTGTGCCTCTTAATGCCTGCAGCATTGCATTTGCACCTTGTTTTTTGTTGTGTTTTAATAAATAAATGTTTGTTCCTTGTATGTAAACATATTTTGGCGTTTTGACGTGACTTACAATAAGTGATTTTAGTAATTAATATGTAACATTGAGGTACGATTGTGGCTTTTCTTCTGCAATTACATTTATTTAAACTTGTCAAAAAGCATTTAATCTATTAAGAAGAAGTATTCATGGAACAAACAAATTTGTTATTTTAAATAAAAATTATTCTAAGTACTAAAGAATAAGTAGACATCATTTAATTAAAAAAAATAATTGGTCTGAAGCTAATCGCGCTTTGTTTTCCAAATTGAAGTAAAACATTGAGTTATGATTTTAGGTTTTCAAAATAGTTTTTTATTTTCTAAAATCAAAACTAAAATTTTTTGTTTGAAAACTTATTTCTTATTTCATTATTTGAAAAACTCTTTATCATTCATTTTTGAAATAGAAATTTAAGAATATATTTTAGTTGCTTAGTTCTTCTTCTTTTTTTGAATTTTTAAAATTTATTTTCAAAATAAAATCCATCAAACAAAGTTGTTGATATTTTTTTATCTAGAAAATAAATTAAAAAAAAAATTATATAAAATAAATTAAGAAAATCAAACAGGCCTTATAATTTTTTGGATTGTGTCGAGGAATGAGTTTGATATGGACAGTTACAGCCGGCAGATAGACCGGTAGTTAATTTGGCAATTTGGCCCACGACTTTTTTAATGTACTATTCATAAACGAACCCATTTAATATATATATATATATATATATATATATATATATATATATATATATGAGGAAGGATATTCTTACTATCAAAATTTTGTACTACTAACTTACTACATATCTAATCACCATTGAATCAAAGAGAGAGAATGTTAAAAAGTTTTTGAAAAAAGAGAAAATGTTGATCAAATGGTGATTAGATAGGTAGTGAGTTGGTAGTAGAAGATTTTGGTAGTAAGAATATCCTTCTTTTATATATATATATATATATATATATATATATATATATATATATATATATATATATATAAGGATATGGTTATATTGACAAACTTACAAACTACACTATGTTTGACCGGTAATATTCTAGTGAAGAGTGTATTATCGGTCAGACAAAATATAGTTGGTAAACAAAAAAAATTATAAATATGAGTTTCTTTTTAAAAATAAAAATAATAAATTAGGTGGAATTGGATGGTGATTCTCAAATCCAGAGCTTAGTCGTAGTTGTTGAGTACATTAATTGACGATGTAAAATTTTGCCATGTCAGAGCATTGCAATGTTGGAGAAAAAAAAAATCCATTTAGTAATGTAAATAGAAGTCTCAAATTCAAGTTAGTATATAAAGCCATTGTGATGAGGCATATATATTGCTTAAAAGTTCAAAGTCATAATTCACATTCGTAAACATATTATAACGATACACTTAATGTACAACGCTCAAACTGCATGCGTTCTACATATATATCTATTTGAGGAGAGATATTCTCACCACTAAAATTTTTCACTACCAACTTACTACTTATCTAATCAGATTAACATTTTCTCTCTCTTCAAAAACTTTTTAACATTATCTCTCTTTAATCCAATGGTGATGTGATGGGTAGTAAATTAGTAGTAAGAATATTTGGTAGTTAGAATATCCTAACCGTATCTATTTTTAGTATATGGAAATAAACGAAACACCCTTTTAAGTCCTATGACTGCTTTTGTGACACATAAAAAACTATAATATAAAGCAAACCTATATTATATATATCTATCTAAGCCATTACCAAGGTAGTTAGTACTTAGTTTCTAGCAACTTGGTGCAAAACTGTGAGCCAGAAAATATATCTATCGATCTTAATTTCTAGGCTCATGATTATTGATGGGTGGCTTGTGACTTGGCCTTCCCTTATAATCCTTATATATCAGATTTGCAACCTCTTTTGCAGCATCAACAAGACTTTTGGTTTCATCTTTCGGAGCAGCACCTTGATGTGGTTCTTCAGACCTTGAGGAACTCTCTAAGCTGGCTTTAATTGATGGCACGCCATTGCAACCTTTTGCACACTTCACAAACTTGGTGAATTTCAAATAAGCCTTTGACCCCATTATCATATGCTTCTGTGTGAATTTAAAAATAATTAGGCCAGTAATATTGAATATGTGTAAAACAACTAGGGATTCATTATAGGGAAATAATTATCTTATAATTATCTCATGCAACAGAGACAAGATAGTGGGGTCCACTATTTTTTCTTTTTTTGAAAAAGTAATGGACCTCACTATCTTGTCTTTGTTGCATGAGATAATTATTTCATGCAACATGAGATTAATAAATCACTTCATTATATATATATATATATGAAAGGCTAACTTTTTAAATAAGAACATTTTGCGAGCCTTAATTTTTATTTATATTTTGTTTTAAAAAATGTGGGCCCCACAAAATGTTGTGTGTGAGAGAAATGTTATGCAATATATAAACTAAAACCCATATATGAAAGGCTAACTTTTTAAATAAGAACTTGAGCCTCTATATGGAAAAAGAAAAAAGAGAGAAATGTTATGCAATATATAAAAAGTTTTCATTTTATTTTTTACAACAAACTTTTACACACAAAATATGTGAGCCCACACTAAAGAAAAAATATGTCACAACATGAAAATTGAATTCACTTATCCTAAAACATAATAAACATAAAACCCTATATAAATATCAGCAAATTAATAGAACCTGATGATCATTCTCTTGTTCTTGTAAGCTTCCCAAAGACTTCTTCAGACCCTCATTCTCCATACCTGTGTTATGGAAGCAGACATAAGAGGAACCCTAAGTACAATCTTTGATAAGTAACACACTTTTTAGACCATTTGAGAATATATAACTAGATGACTTTAATTAAGTCCTAGACAACATTATTTTAGCATAAATATTTACAATTTTGGTTAACAAAAGGACAAAGATACTAGGCTTAAAAGTTTAGGAAAATGCTGCACATGAATTCACACAAATTAAGTATATATATACATGAAATCTACAAACAAGTTTCCACTAGCTAGCAAACTCACAAGAGCTTCAATTGCTTTTCACTCAGTTATGTTTTGGAAGGTGTTGCCTTGGCCCATGATAATCATCAGTGAAAGCTACAAAATCAGCCATTTTGAGCTTTCTTTGTTTAATACTTTTCTCCCCTTTACATTTTACAAAATTTTCTCCCTCCCTTTCATATTCACATATTCCATCATCAGAATAGGTTGCACCTGAAATCTTTGAAGTCCCTCCTTCATATGCTCCTAATTTTCCATTCTTAGATTCCATGCTTGTCTCTTCTTGTGTAGTAAGTTTCTTACCTCCAAGCCCTAGCTTCCTCATATGAACAGCTCCACCTCTCTGATCAAATGGTTCCTGCCCATCACTCACAATCATTAATTATATATGCTGAAATCAAAATAACTTGAAACAACATTGGAACAAGAGTAGTATATTTCACATACCTTTTGAGCAGCCATGGCTGTAATTTCAGTCACCTCAAACTTGTTTTTGTCCCCTTCATAACCTGAAGTTACAATCAGAGAGATGTTAGC
Organism: Gastrolobium villosum; assembly: GCA_032173675.1. Taxonomy (NCBI): domain Eukaryota; kingdom Viridiplantae; phylum Streptophyta; class Magnoliopsida; order Fabales; family Fabaceae; genus Gastrolobium; species Gastrolobium villosum. The sequence goes on from JAVKPL010009119.1 coordinate 31,262, forward strand.
CATTTGCAACAAAAAGGGTATCTATTGAGTTCTTAATAATCATAATATTTTTTATTGGTATAAAATATGCGTTATGTTTATCTCATTTTACATTAGATAAATAACATTCCTACACACACACACAAAAAAAGGTATTGGGTCCCATCACTCTTTTCTTTCTCTTCTCTTATCTGTGGGTCCCACTTATAATTTTATTTCTACAACATGAAATAACTTTTTTCCTACAACATAAGAAAAATATTTCTCATAAAATATAAATGACACACAATGATTAACTTTTTTAGTGATGTTTTTGAAAAATGAACTTTAATAATTGATTCAAAACATTTTCTTACTGGACCATGCAATCTTTAGTTTGATCTTTTAATGGAAAATAATTAAATGGAGAATATTAATTTTTTACCTGGAACAACGCTTGGTGATGATGAGTCCCCTTGGACAGTCATGACCAAGAGACATACTAGTAAAAGGCTTGAGAGCACACTGAACTTCATCCCAGTGTTTCTTCTTCTCATGAGTATGTGTTTTCTTTTCTTTAACAACTGAAAGAGAGAAAACATAACTAGCAGAACATGAGTTTTATAGAGGGTTCAAAGTTCAAACCCAAGTCAAAACTAGGGTTCCGACACCTTTTCTCTTAATTATTATATTATTCCTTGGTATGTTCAAAATTTTGGAAAGCTCAAAACAAATGTATAAATTAATAAAAAATAATAAATAGGTGATTTTTTTAATTGTAGGAATTATTTTATTTTATTGTATTTTTAAAATGGTGTTACTCAATCTCTGAAGTTTGAATGTGTTTATATGGCTGAAGCTGAACAAGCAGTCATAAAAAAGTTATAATTTGGTCTTGATTCGCATGTATATTGTCTGCTTCTCATGCTTGCTAAATAGCATACAATTACACTAAATATTGTACGTAAACCAAGAAAACTAAATATTCAAATAAAAAACAACGTATAAAATTGAACTTAATTAAGCAACAAAAAAAAACTAGTGTAATATTGTAATATTAACAAAATTGATTTTTTTCATATAATTATTATTTGAATTTATTCAATAGAATCAAGATTTGAATTTGAGATCTTTATAGTTAAAGAGAATAAATTCTTTATCATTTGAATCAATGGTTATATTGATTTACTTAATGATCATTTATCCACTTCGTGTACAAAAGTCATCTCTGAAACTAGCTAATCTTATGGACTATGATCAATCAAAGGAATTTTTAAGTGGACTAAATTTATTTTTAAAAAAATGCAATCAACTATATATATATATATATATATATATATATATATATATATATATATATATATATATATATATGGGAAAAACATTTCTCATGCTGCTTGAGATAAGTTTATCTAAGCCTTATATATATATATATATATATATATATATATATATATATTTTCATATATATATATATATATATATATCTTAGATATATAATGGTTATGATTTTCCTTTTCTCTCTCTTCCTTTATCACCATTGATCCATCTTTGTACGGTTATGATTTAATAGCCGAAGATCAAGTTATCTCCGTACAGCTTGAGAAATAATAAGCTATATATATATATATATATATATATATATATATATATATAGCTCATATGTGATTAATGTTATTATATAAAGGTAAAAAATCATTACTGCAATCGTTTTACGTACAGCAACAAAGCTTCAGTCGATAAGACAGGTATATGGTTATGATTCTCCACATTTAATGCTTTCATCCTTTATATGATTATGATTCCCCGTATTTAATATTTTCAAATATATACATGACAAGTATTTGATTGATGCACATGTAACGGCTGCAGAAATGTAAATCCCTTATATAAATTTCATGCAAGAACACAGTCCTTCAAAAATTGGAATGGAACTGATGATCACTTTTCAAGTCAAATTAAACATGCCATGTAGGCTTGTAGCTATATATAGGCCTGACCTAAGTTAGCATGTCCAAGATTATGCCAGCTCGGCGCTTACGGTATCTAGTTTGTGATTGTCATGGAAACCATGCCTCCAAACTATCAATTATATTCAATGAGAAAAATAATTGTTTCTTTGACATGTTGAATAGATATATATCGGACCACCATCTTACCTCCTTGGAAAGATGATTCATTCAATTTACACAAAATGGTCAATTCAGGTGAAGGTCTTTGTCAGAGATTGATACGCTGCAAATCAGTTAAACAAGAATGAGATAAGACAAAATCAGAGTTCTTTCATTGGATGCCTCGTGCCTGTTTTTGGACTCATCTTTATTTCAGGGCAGAAATTTTAGTTATGTTGGCATTAAGCTAGAAAATATTTTCACAGGGAGAAGGAAGCAATAGTGTAACACAATAGTATGTTAATATGTAGATCAATTTTGAAGAATTTAATTCTCCAAGATTTTTTTATATATAAAAAATGGGTTTTTTTTTCTGCAGTAAACCCAATACGACGTCGTTTTGGGATGAAAATCATGGTGTTTTTGTAATTTTAATTTATTTCAGGATTATAATAGTCTTTATATTTATAATTTTTTAAGATTTCAATACCAAAACGATATAATTTGGGGAATAAATGCAAATAACTTATCTGTTGTAACTGCACAAACATTTTTACCATACAAAATAATAAAGCAAAAAATTGAAAAACTGAGTCTAAGAGTGCGAACTGATATTATCTTTCTCTTAAATCTGAATGAGATAACATTGGCATCCCAGCAAAAAAGTAAAACTTTGACCGGAACTATTTCTTACTCTAAATTATTTCATATATGATTTACTTGAGTTTTATTTTTACATTATTGATAATAATTTTAGAAAATTGAGTTTAATTGGGTCCTATTAAAAAGAATTTGATTAATTAGCAAAAATTTGAATGTATTAAACTATCTCTCTATTTTGAACATATATAACGTAGAGTTACATATGACATATTGATGTGATCTTGAAGCCAAGAAAGAAAAAATCCACAACTTTGATCAAAGAGTGTAATTAAGTAATGAAATAAAATCATCTTCACAAATTTTATAAAACATTATATTAGATAAGAATGGAGGAGGAAGGTAATGAATAACAAAGACGTAACTCCCCAAGACGCAAGGGGTCATCAAATTAAGAGCCACTGGAACATGGGCAATTGATTTTATGCATTGAACTGTGAAACCATCTATATAGCCTTTTTTAACTACCAATGAAACCATTACTTAAACTACAAACTTGTGTTTTGTACGGGTTTAAGAACACGAGGGCGTGACCTCCAACCTCATGCGAGTGGTCTCTTTTTGAGAACGGTGCATGGTTTTAATTAGATTAAAACCAATGGCTATAATCTCATTGAAACGGCTTAATTTATAGAATTGTGGAATACGTAAGAAGAGCATGCAAATATACTATTTCTTTCTTTTTCGTTCTCCTAGGTCCTCTTAGCTTCTTACCAAACTTAATGAGTCACCGACACTAAGCATATTACTGTACTGATTATAATCTATCTTCTATTGGAAATGGAAATCTTTGGACTATTTGGAGCACCTCATACAAAATATAAGATAAGATATGATTAGTTTATCCTATTATCTCATATTATCTTATTTAATACATGATTTATTATCCTACAGGGGAGCTGGGTTAGGACAACAGGATAAGATACCAATATTGCATACCCAATATATCCTCACATTACCAATATATCCTCACACTACCTAATATATTGTATTTATTACATTATTTTTTATTTTTTCTTTCTCCTTTTTCCTTTTACATAATTTATCAGATTGTTAATCAGATGCTCATCAAACACAGAACATGATATAAGCTTATCACCCTCGTATCATATCCTACTCTTATCAGTTCCATATCATATCCTACTATTATCCTATCCTGTCCACCAGGTTGGTAATCCATTTTTATAATATTCGAAACTATATGATATTTCAAAAAAGAAATTACATCCAATTTTTTAATGTTAATATTACGTTATAATTTGAATTTTTCTATGTTTCCTATATTTATACTTAATTTACATATAAGTTGATGTATGAGTGAACCAGCTAAAGTAGCTGCTAGGGGTGTAAATGGGCTGGGTTTGGCCTTCCTGCCCCAAGCCTACGTAAAAAAAAAATTAACCTATCTGGCCTATTAAAGACTTTATTTGTAAGCCAAGCCCGGCCTATTTTTTTTATAAAAAAAAGCCTGACATGGCTTACGGGCCTTGTCTCCCACTATAGATACTAAGCAAAGAAAATAATTGTATAGAGCAAAGAAGATAATTGTATAGAGCAAAGAAAGTTTCATTCATACATGTACTAGTACTTCGCATAAGAAAATAATGACAAACAAGAAAAAGTCAACATAATACCCCAAACGAAACTGAGAGTGAGAAGCGACAGTGCACATAAAAATTAGGATTGGTATTGGTACTTTGCTACATAAAATAAATATTATTATTTTATTTTATTTTAATAAATTAAATAGGTCAGCCTACAAGACTTTAGGTTATGCTTGACAAAATTTGTCTATGACCTCCTATTTGTTAAAAAGATTTTTCTATAAGCATACTCTACATTATCTGAAAGGCCGAGTTACGCCAGGCTCAATGTAGGCTGGGCTGGGTCATCATAGCCCATTTAGACTCCCAGTAGCTGCTATATATTTGAGGGCTTTAAAATATGGCTCAATTTTCAAAGAAATGAAAATCTGTTTAGCTTTTAAGAACATAAGCACATGCTGTGCCACCAAAACCGTAAATGGAAGCACTACAAGAGGATTATTTAACAACCCAATAAAAGATTCCCCACTTTATTTATCATTTTACTAATCTATTGACTCAAACTCTGACAATAGTGCTTCCACAATTTTAAAAAAGCCATTCAATATGCTGCTATATATTTCATATAGATATGGCCTTGGAAATTCAACAAGCATTCCTTGAGACTTGCTGCTCCTACTGCTACAATTATTGGATATGATGATGTTATAAAATCCCAATATAAACGACCATCATTTGATTTTACAATAGTTTCGCAATTCTTGAAGTATATTAATTTAGGATGTACTCCATGTTGAAAACGATTGTTGAACTTTAATCATTTCAATGTGTGATTTTATACTTATATGATTTGTATTTGCTTGAACCTTGTTCACGTGGGATGAAGGAAAATATAATTTCATTTGAAAATTTATCATTTGCATTGTAACATTATTTATGTAATTATAAGTTGGCAGGATTAGTATGAACTAATAATTACATGATCATTTGTTTCAAATAAGCCTGCCATTTTCATTTTCTTTCTTTCTTTTTACTTTGTCATTGTCTCGTAGTTATTTTTACTAGATAAAATGAACGAAAAAATTACTAGAATAACAATATTTTAAACATTTTAATAAAAGTTAACTTAGTTCAATGCAATATAATAGATACTTTTTGATAACTTCTTTAATTTTTATGCAGTATCCCTAAACAAGAAAATAAATATTTTAAAGCGTGAAGCTGTTAAACACTGAGCATATATGCGGTCGAGGTTTACAATCATTGGATTTTTTTATTTTTTTTTGTGACTTTCAGGACTACAATTTTAACATATAAATAAAATAAAATAAAAAAAGTTATGTGGTATGAGACAAGGAGAAGATTTTTTGTGGGGCGGGACCATTGTGATCCCTCCCAAAAATAGAAAAAAATGAGGGACGGAGGGAAAAAATGAAAAAGAAAATGGTAGAAATGGAAGAAAAATTTCTATTTATTGAAAAGAGATCACTGAATAAATAGTGAGCCTGAAGCATGTTAAATTTTTTTTGTAAGGCAAGAACCTTGAATGTATATATATACATACACTCGAGCATATACATTTGAGAGTTTTGTAGGACAACCCTAAGTCTAATATAATTTTTTCTTTTTTCTTTTTTTACTTTTGCCGCCACTGAAACGGGTTTTCAGTCTCCCCTTTTATGTGTAATAGGATTCAATATTATGGATATTGGGTAACCCAACGATTGTCAATTATTATAGTTTTGTTCCAATAGCCTAATTTTGACCAAGAAAACTGATGCCCAATGGTCAGTGTGAATGAAGTTCACCTATCTTGAAAACTTATTGGTATATGAACAAAGAGCATGTGAATACTTATTAGATATGCGTATAACCTGAAACATTAGAAATATTACGGATAATAAAATGTTACATAATAGTTTGAAGAAGAATATGCACATACCAAGCACCAACACTTCAAAAATTCTGACGTATCGTGTTCGACATTCTCCTACACTACCCGACACTTCAACACGCGTTGTAGAGACTCAAAAAAAAAGTGCAAAGGTTGTGTTGCATTGTGTTTTTAGTTTCAATTATTAGATTCGTTGGATTACAATTACCATTTTATTGAGTTTAATATAAATATTTGGGATATTTTATGTTTCTTTACGAAATTGATGGGTAGTATAAGTTTAATTTATTTTTTTGTTAAATTAATGAGCATTAAATATAATATACATTACATAAATGAAAAATAATATTTAATATCAAAATGTGTCCTAACGTGTCGAAATCTGACATTTTTTGGAATTAATACTCAATAAATTCATTTTTTAGAATATCGTGTCGTATCATGTCCTGTGTCTCGTGTCGATATCGGTGCTACATAGTGCACATATAAACATAGGGTTTTATAATTCTCATTCAACATGAGAATTATAATTTTCCTACACACCCTTCAATTTTCGTGCTGACATGTGTCCTACATGTAATTTTTTCTAATACATAGGTCCCACATGCTTTTTATCTCTACAATATGAGATTTCAGTTCTCCTTCGTGAGAATTATAAAATCATATGTAAGAATCATTACCCCTTCAATTTTCTGTGGCACCTGACAATCAAACAGTCATGCAAGTAAACTGTCCAATTTCAAGCCCACCAAAAAAAAATATATATGTCCTATTTCACATCAATATCCTTCGTCAAAGAACCAGCACATGTTTAAACATCCACCAGTGCTAAAATATGCAACTAATGGATTAATAAGTAAAATAAATATACGAAACTACTACAGAACAAGAAATCCAAAAATATATATTGAACTCTTGTAGTTCTGGTTATATTTTGATCCCCATATAGGCTTATTTTAGACTTCACAATTTATTATGGTGGTTGCAGTTTTTAGTGTCAAAAACCAATGTTCTTAAAAAACTTAAGTTCTTATATGAATATCAAAACTGATTTTACTTTGCTCTAACCCTTTGGATTTGAAGCTTGGTCAATGTTTATGCACAGGCTCAGGCTAATTTTATATCATGCTAAAATTAATTTAATTAAGAAAAATGGGAGAAGCTAGGATCAAACCTCCAACCACTTGGTCATTCAAGGTATGATACCAAGCCAAGAACTAATTAACTCTTCTAACTAATCATTGAGGAAAATAGCCAATTTAACCATTTGCACAAAAATGACCATTCATTGTGATGCACTCAGCTGTAAGTAAATTAAATTATATATATGACTACTGTCCAAACTGCTCATTATAGAAACCTCGGCTTCCTGAAATCACAAGATACATTATGTTTCTGCAAAGAACACTCCACCTCAGTCTAGGCCCAAAAAAATATTTAAAAGAAACTGTCAATAGTTTATCTTAAACGCAGAAATCACAGAGAGATCTGAACCCTTCCAACTAGAGATTGCAAGGCATACATAAAAGAATGAAAATGTGTATACATAGATCACTTTGCACAAAGTTACTAATGATAGAATCTATAGAATAAATTCAGGAAATCAACTAAAAAAAGCTTCAAATGAGTTATATTTCCAACTTTCAACCATTACCATGGCATATCAATCCCCAATTTTAGAAACAGTGGAATGAAAACTTCCAAATTTGACTAAATTTGACACAGAACACTACTAGATGCCTGAGGTGAGAGTGAGAGAACGCTGATATGAAAACATTACAGAAAACAATGATGGTAGCAAGAAATAGCAGATCTAGCATTCATTTGAATATCATATCTCAACTTTAAACAGTTTTTTGTATAACATCAGAGACTAGAACAACAGCATCCACAAATAACAAATAAGTAAGATGAATTTTATAATCTGATCAAGATCACAAAATTACAGAGTAAATCATGTTCTTAATCAGTTTTTTTTTTAATTAAAAAAAAGGGGGACAAAAAACAGCAAGTGGGGAAGAACCCATTTACATGAGAAAGTTACATAAGGTTAATGTTCAAGACAAGCTTTAAAACAGTTACATTAAACTGGTAAGCCAGCCAGCATGGAAGCAGTTAATGTTTAAGATGCACAATTTCAATGCCCTAAAAATTCCAACTGCAGATCCCAGTCACATTGTCACATTACCTCTTGCATTGTGTTTCACCTTCAATTCCATTCACAAAATCTGTCTACGGAGCTGCACCAGTATTGACAGTCAGGCATGTTCTTCATAGTAACTTACAAGATATTTAACCGATAAACAAATCAGCCCATTGTGAAGAAATAACATTTTGAATGGTTAGAGATTATGTCATTGCAAAGAAAGCACATCAAGAACAGAATCACTGGTAGAACTCTTTTTTGTAAATGTTGATGTACATCTGACATCATGTCATAAGACTGTAGCTTAGTAGATAGAAGCATCAAACCTTGGCTCATAGAAACAAACTTGATTGTTGTATGACTGAAGAGTACACCCACCAATCCAAGACCAGGACTTTTTATCCACGTCAAATAGAAGGCCCTTCCCTTGGTTCCAAGACGTGAAACAGATTAAATTATCCTGCCCAAAGCATTCAAATCTCTCAGCTGATAATCTCAATAAAGCACGAAAATACTTGGGGGGCATCCTACTGATCTCCACCCACATAATTTTGGCATGATCCAATTCCCAAATTCTCATACTCTGTAGAGTGCTATAAAGGCCAATCCTTCCAACAAGAAAAAGACGCTTCTGGGTACCAGCAACCAAATAACCATCCAGTAACGATCGTGGGAACTTAGCCGGAATATGTTCCCAGCGGCCTGTGTCTAGTCCATACATCATCAATCCAAGTGGTGAAAGGGTTTCCAAGTACAATCTGGAGTCACAATATGCCATCTTCGAAGAGCAGAGATTAACTGCTGGCATAATCTGATGAACTGACCAACTGTCTGCCTTTGAATCATAAACTTCAGTTGGCAATGACTTGTCACCATATATATCATTAGTGGCGATCACTTTAAACGATTGATTGGATCGATCAACAACCATCATCAGTTGCCTTTGCTGATTAAAATGCATACTAGGCAGTGTCCTCCAAGTCTGAGTGAGGGGATTACAAACCACGGTTTTAAATGTTAGCCCATCGCACCCAGAAAAGCAAACAAGACCACCAGAAGAACCAACTAGCCAGAACGCCCACTGAGGCAAAAATGTGAAAGGTATTCTATACCAAGTTTTCAGGGGCAAGCTGAAGACTGAACATTGCGGGATCTGCGAGTTCTTCCAGAAGGTAAGAAGACAAGGCCCGTGTGATGGCACACTAGAATGGAATTTGAGAAAATTACTGTCTTGAAGCAGTGAATTCCACCTTTTACATACAGAACGAAGCCGAAAAATTTGAAATGGAGGGACCCTAGCTAAGATCTCATGCAACAAATCCTCAGGCAACATTGCCCATATATTATCCTCCATATGAACATCAGCATGTACTGCTTTACCAAATGTAGCAAGTGTTTCCTCATCCAAACCTCTTGGTTTGGTCTTAACAACCTTCTGCCTCGAAGGGCTTGTGTTCCTAGACCCAGCACGACCCATTGGGCTAGTATTCCTCGACCCACCACCCCTTGGAGGAGAAGCTTGTTTACAGCATCTCCCATCTCCACTAAGAACCCCATTTTCTACTGATTGAGCAGTACACACTCCAGACCCTGATTCAGAAGAATGCCCAATACAATCCATGTTCTCTCTATTATCATTCAAATCCCCAAATCAAACAATTTCAGATTCAGACTTCTTTTCCACCCTCACACCAACCTAACAATATAGACAGATATCGTTTCAATCACTGATACCCTAAATCACAAAATTCTGAAGCAATAACAAAAAAATTTCCCAGATCAAGATCCAAAATTCTCATTTACAGTTAAAAAGAAGATCTCCAAGCCCAGATAAACATGCACAAAACTCAATCAAAAAAGATTATTTTTTTAAGCAGAGAGCAGAGAACAGCAAACAGTAGCTATGGTGGGGGGTGAAGATAATCAACTACCTCAGATTTTGGAACCATGCAGTCTCCATTGACGAGAAAAACCTTGCTAGAGCTTGAAGAGCAGAGATTCTGACATCAACATGGAAGAAGGAACAACCTAACTAGGTTCGGGTGGTAGTCTCTCTCTCTCTCTCTTCCGTTGGATTTGATTTACTTTGTCCCAATTTGACAAAGGCAACAACAAAATTCAAGATTACTATGTGGTACTTATTGCAGTTCTCGCTGTGTTCCAGTGCGAACAAATCCACAATCCTCACAGGTAAGTTATCGCCACGTCAGTGTGCTCTAATTAATTAAATGTTATATTTTTTTTATGAAAGAATTAAATGTTATATTATTATTACTAATTAGTGTTATTCCAATATCATCATTAATTTTATTTTATTGATTATGTTGATTTAACGATTATAATTTAATTTTTTTTAAAATCTTCTTTCTTCTCCTTATATTTATTTTCACCTTTATATGGTTATAATTCATCATATTTATTGCTTTTCACATTAAATAATGAAAATCATAATCATACAAGAATAAAAATAAAAATAACTGTTGGATCAGCATAATTGATCTAATGGTGAAACACAATAATAATAACACTAATTGATAGTAACAATATCATATCTCATACTTTTATCTTTCAATATTCCCTATATTACATTTGAAAGACAATACTTAAATTTAGTTATAAATTTTTTTATCACTAATTGTATTGTGTTTAATATTTCTTATGCTATTATCTCCTGCATAGGGGTGTTCATCCACCGATCCAAATTGATTCAAACCGCGGTGAGCGAACCAAAAAATCGATAACCGAATAAACTGAAAATCGAAAACCGAAAACCGATTAAAAACCGTACATTTTAATTGAATTGAATCGGATTTTGGATGGATTAATGAAAACCGATCGAATACTTGTAACGCCTGGCAACTTGTAAGGATTAACGACTGTCCCCACACACTAACACGAGACTTTTCAGCATGCTTTGTCCTCACTCGCACACTTCCCGGGAAAACTTCCCAGGAGGTCACCCATCCCAGAATTGCTCCAAGTCAAGCACGCTTAACTGTGGAGTTCTTCCGATCCGGGCTACCGAAAAGTAGATGCATCTTGTTAGTATAAGTAGTACCAATTAATTCTTATAAGTCATTCCCAACTGTACTGTCCCATACCAGCACAGTCTCTGGAATCCCTCTCTTTCTGGTGTTATTCGATTCATTCATGTACCCCGTCGCTGGAAGCCTGCCAGGAGCCGCTCCTTGTCCGTGCCCTTGCGCACCGGCGATCACTCCCCGCCCTCGTCAGCGCCCGGGATGTTACATGCCCACCAGCTTCCGCCTGGTTCGTCCTCGAACCACACCGTACTGGATGAGAGGCCCTGTTCTGATACCACTTGTAACGCCTGGCAACTTGCAAGGATTAACGACTGTCCCCACACACTAACACGAGACAAACCGATCCAATATATTAATTCCCCTCTACCTATTTTGGTCTTTCCCTAGTCATAGCCTAAAAGATTTCTAAACCCAAGACCCATTAACCCATCAACTAAACCCAAGAAAAAATCGAGTCACATCTCATTAACAAAATTTTATCTTTGTAGAGCTTCATATCTCATTGCAAAAATAAAAAAAACTATATTATAGTTTACTAATGCTTTTGTATTTCAAAAAAAGAAAATTCACAAATCCAATATATACAAAAGATGTTATTTGCATAATAAGCAAGAAATAAATCTTAGGATTTTCAAAAAACCGAAAACCGATCCAATACAAACCAAAAAATTGGATCGGATCGGATCGAATTTGAAAAAAAATTAACACCAAATAGATGATTATATGATCAAACTGAAGGGATTGGATCAGATAATTTTTTTCTTCTAAAATCAATCCAATCCAGATTGCGAACACACCTACTCCTGCATATATATAAATATAATAAAAATATATGAAGTCTATTTTTTTTTCTCTTTTCTTTTTATATGACTTCATATGAGCCTCACATATTTTTATATTCACGTAGCAAAAAAAATTATCTCGTGCACTATAAAAAAATATTAATTTAATTGTATTTTACCGATTTACTTTTTTTCAATGCTACGTTAATTGCTTTTATTTAAATTTATGTTGACATCAATGACAAAACCATGAACATAGGTATGAATGATTATTACCCCGTGATTAAAAAACAATCAAGGATTCGGCAGTATTCATGATGAGTGCATGATTATCACTCAATTTATATTAGGCGAGATGCACCAACCCGTGGATCGTTTATCGGACGGTCAATAATCATGTATGACTATACATGTAACAATATAAATGAGGTTTGGTTGATGTTGGGTCCACCATTGGTGGTCCATTCAAATGATGTTACACTAACTTGTGGTTGGCCGGTTGCTCTGGGTTAAACAAATTCAAGAAATTCCAAATTTTATAAAACTGTATTCGTAAATGGAATGAATCATTTACTCCATTTGAATCCTTCAAAGACGTTTCCATTAAAGCAGTTTCCATACAACTTTGGGGGAATATGGCCTTTTTTTCATTATTTGAAAACTTAATTTTTCATGATTTTTTTAAATAAAAGAAGAATAACACTTTTTTAACCGTTTTTTTTTTCATACAACTTTGGGGGAATATGGCCTTTTTTTTCAGTATTTGAAAACTTAATTTTTCATGATTTTTTTAAATAAAAGAAGAATAACACTTTTTTAACCGTTTTTTTTTCCTTCATTTTATGAATTTTGTTTTCACTTCAAATTATTTCCACAACATCGTCATCGTGGTCATCACTCATCCCTATTGCTGCTATTATTATCATTATTGTCCAAATTACCAAGCTTTCAATTTTTTTTTTTGAAAAACATTAATCAATCAACTTTTTTTAACATTTGTATCATATAAAATAATTTTAAAAAAACAATTTTATATAATAATTTTCAGAAAACAGAATCAAACATGCTTCACTTTCTGATTTGCTTATTCTATGCTCAGACAATGACCCCCTTTTATTATCTACTAAAATAGAAACCTTTTTCAAACATATACCTTTTAGGTTGCTTGTTGTTTATGATGCATTATAAATAAAATCTAAGGATACCAAATGGAAGTTAAGGAAATGGAATACAATTAAAATGTTTGTTAGAATTTGAAGACTGAAGAAATTTCGTGGGCCCAAAAAACTAGAGACTTTTCACTTGTGAGGATGACAGACATGCGAATACCTTCAATGCATATATCCTAACAATAATGTTTTTGATTGTGGCCTAAAGCCCACAACCAATCATGGGCTCCATGTTATTTATACCGTTGCCACACACAATAGTCTAGGCCCACCACTTCAACAAGTGTCACATCTTCTAAAATAGCTTCTTTTATTTTGAAATTTTAAGCATCAATGCAAATCATCTTTTTATCTGAATTAAAATTGAAAAATTATTTAAACATAAATAGGGGTGTAAGGCCAAAAGTTTGACTTGCTTTATTTGCCATGCAACACCCGGTAGAGGACATTCTCTAATACGAATTCATGGACTTGGACATCTTAAAAGTTACCCTCATCTATCTCGAGATCGGCTATTTCAATTTCGAATTGAAGCAAGAGGTATGGGGAAGAGCTTTTAAGGGTGCGCGCACCTCAAATATGTGAAGACAATTGACAATCAATTATTTCAAGAGAGCATCTACATCAACCTTACTGGAACCTTGAAGAGTCCAAACATTAGACAACAATAGAAACTAATAAGCATCACTATCATACTCTCTCAACCCAAGTTTATCTCTGAACCCAGTTTGCAAATATTACTAAGAGTAAAGACCCTTTTTGGTCCCTGACAATATTCACGAAATCCTTTTTAGTCCCTGGCAATAAAAAAGGACTAAATTGGTCCATTAAATAATGAAAAAAGCACCAAGGAGTACGTATTACAATTGACAAAAGGACTAAAGTGTCCATTTTTTCATACTTTTAGGGACCAATTTGATCCTTTTTATTGCCAGGGATTAAAAAGGATTTTATAGATACTGCCAGGGACCAAAAAAGGTGTTTACTCTATTACTAAAAGGAGAGACACTACACATGCATTGGACATTGAATTTAAGGTCAACAATAAAAATAAAGAGAATGAGACATTGAAAGAGGGGCAAAACATACTTGTTGAAAGAGTCTCACATCTTCATCTATTAAGTATCCTAGCTTGAGCATACTTGCTGCCACAAACACTGCTAAATGGATCTTCTTGGCAAATTCGTCCTTTTACATTTATAGCCGGTTGATTGGCTGATTACTTATTACAAGAAGGATTGGAGTTCCGATAATATATTTTTTAGTACAATCGCCGAAAATACTTTGTGCTTAATAGCATAGGAATTCCAATTTTTTCTCTCTCATTAGACGTTGAGGACAAGTTCCTTTTGAAGGGCAAATGAATGTTACGAAAAGAAAACAATAGAAGCTCCTGTTTGAGCAAAAAAAAAAGTTTTGGTTAATATTCAAAAGCACAAGATCTCCCAACAGCCGACAAATCAGCAAGCAACCGTAATTGGATGCTAGGAGGAGATTCCTGACAAACAAGATTGTCTTCCTACCCCTCATAGCATTTTTTTTCTTTCGTCTTTCGAGTTGCTCTGATAATCTCATAGTTTTTTATTTCTTTTGTCTTTCGAGTTGCTCTGTCAATTTCATAGCATTTTGTTTTATTTACAATAGCTCCATCATTTCAGATCTCTGCTCATCATTTCAAATATTCTCTACAATGGCCCATCCCGTAGAAGAAATCTTGGGTTACGAATTCTAAGACAGGAACATATTGATGACTGGCCTCACTACCCCATGTACAGGGATTGTCAGTTCAAAATGTACAAAAGCTTAGGGGGGAATTTAAAGATGAAGACATCAGGTGCTACGTGGTTGACATAGGCCCAGTTACTTTTGATGTTCTCCGATTCTGCCAAGTCAACAAAACTTCACAGAAAGTCACAAGGGTATCAGTCAAGCATCCACGCCCACATTCACCAATATTGGGGCAGTGATGAGATGGTCCCATGATTATGGAAGATAATGTGGTCCTGGAAGGAGTAGGTCTATCATTTTATTTGGCTAACGCGGTGAAGACTCTAATGGGCGCGGTCTGCATTGACTATTGCCAAATTAAGGGTGAAAACTACTATGAGATGTCATTCGATGAGATAGTTGACAAGCTCTTTCGTCCTTTTACATTCATAGCAGGCTGATTGGCTGATTACTTGTTACAAGAAGGATTGGAGTTCCGATAATATTTTTTTTAGTACAATCTCTGATAATACTCTGTGCTTAATAGCATAGGAATTCCA
This sequence comes from Gastrolobium villosum, assembly GCA_032173675.1. NCBI lineage: Eukaryota > Viridiplantae > Streptophyta > Magnoliopsida > Fabales > Fabaceae > Gastrolobium > Gastrolobium villosum. The sequence goes on from JAVKPL010009119.1 coordinate 46,837, forward strand.
ATTTTTTTCTGTCATTAGACCTTGAGGACAATATTCCTTTTAAATAATTGGAGCTCCTGTTTGAGCAAAAATAAATTCGTTAATATTCAAAAAATATCTCTTTTGTAAATAAAAGACCTAAGCCACAAAACAAAGAAAGAACACAAAAACAAACCTAACTATTACAACTCAAAGAACAAGATCTCCTAACAGTTGAGAGATCAACAAACAATAGTAACTGGATGCTAGGAGGAGGTTCCTGCCAAACAAGATTATCTTTCTGCCCTTCATAGCATTTTGTTTCTTTCGTCTTTTGAGTTAATCTGGTAATCTTATAACGTTGTGTTTCTTTCGTCGTTCGAGTTGCTCTAGTAATGTGAAATTATGATTATTGATCAAATCTGATTATTGATTTTTTTTTTTTTTTACTTTTTTCAGGTACATAATTTAAAGCATCGATGTTATTGTAAAACCCCCAAAATGGAAGGTTTTTGAGCCGTAGTTGTATCAGTGAATAGAGGCATTCAATATCATTCAAAATACTCAAGTCGAGATTGATAAGCCTTCTTCTTTGTGAACTCTAATTCTCCTTCTTTGATTTCAACGGACCTGACTTTCCAAACTTCTTTTATTCTTTGAAATTTCTCGAAGGTAACGAAGCAAAGTATACGAATAGCAATTTCAGTAATCTCATCCATCAACAACCGGAACCATCTAACTTGTATTAGCTGCACGTTATCTCCAATCTCCAATCTTTTTCCCTGAGCTTTTCATTTGATTTCTATAATTCTTTCATTGTTGCATTTGGTTGTTAGGGATGGTGGTAGCACCACCAAGAAAACAGTGTGGCGAACCCAGGGGGCTAGCACCCCCTATAGTGGTGGATTTCTTATATGTTTCTAAGTTTAATGGTTATAGTGGGGGGAAATAATAGTCTTAGAACTTCGAAGAATCTTCAACAGATTATATCTGAACCTGCCTCTGATTGAGGTAGTACCCTTAAGGCCTTAAGGCACAGTTATCTCCTCACAATGAAAGCATTACTTAAAGCTTGTACCTTTATTGCTACCATATGCCTTTTCCTTTAGGGCTTAGGCAACTGCCTCAATTATCTTTTTGTTTATAAGTTTGTTGCATTATTTGATATGTATTTTTAAACATGGAAGTCATGAAAAAATAAAGAGTCACATGTCATGAACCATGTGAAAGATCATTCATAATCCAAGTGAAAGGTCATCACCCACCTTTCATTTATCAGTTTCTTGCATTATTTGATATGCATTTTTAAACATGGAAGTTATGAAAAAACAAAGAGTCACGTGTTATGAACCATGTGAAAGTTCATTCATAATCCATGTGAAAGATCATCCATAACCCATGTAAAAGGTCATCCACATTTAGGACTTAGGCAACTGTCTCAATTATTTGTTCGTTTATGAGTTTGTTGCATTATTTGATATGCATTTTTAAACATAAAGTCGTGAAAAAACAAAGAGTCACATGTTATGAACCATATGAAAGGTCATTCATAATCCACGTGAAAGGTCATCCACCTTTATAGCTTAGGAAACTGTCTCAATTATTTGTTCGTTTATCAGTTTCTTGCATTATTTGATATGCAATTTTAAACACGGGAGTTATGAAAAAACAAAGAGTCACATGTTATGAACCATGTGAAAGGTCATTCATAATCCATGTGAAAGGACATTCATAATCCACGTGAAAGGTCATCCACCTTTAGAGCTTAGGAAACTGTCTCAATTATTTGTCCGTTTATCAGTTTCTTGCATTATTTGATATGCAATTTTAAACACGGAAGTCATGAAAAAATAAAGAGTCACATGTTATGAACCATGTGAAAGGTCATTCATGATCCAGGTGAAAGATCATCCATAACCTATGTGAAAGGTCATCCACCTTTAGAACTTAGGCAACTGTCTCAATTATTTGTTCGTTTATGAGTTTGTTGCATTATTTGATATGCATTTTTAAACACGGAAGTCATGAAAAAATAAAGAATCACATGTTATGAACCATGTGAAAGGTCATACATAACCCATGTGAAAGGTCATCCATCTTAAGGGCTTATGCAATTGTCTCAATGGAAGAAAACTGGCCAGAAGGAGTAGGTTTGCCACCTTATCTTACTGAGGTGACAAAAACTGTGATGGGCGCGGTCCACATTGACCATGTCAATATTAAGGGTGAATACTATTATTCGACATCATACGATGAGATAGTTGGCAAGTTCTTTCGTCCCTTTACATTCATAGCAGGCTGGTTCTTTTTTGTTTCTTTTTCTTGTTTCTCTCATTAGCCCTTGTTATTTTACATTCATAGCAGTTTGAATAATAGCTATTTGTAGTGCAACCAAAGTGAAGAGTATAAAACTCATTGCTCAGTCTTGTTATTATTGTTTTCAAAACATTAGAGCGATTTTATTGCATTTAGAAAAAATTTAAATGTTAATCACATTGCAAATGAGGTGGCAGAATATATCACAAGGAGGAGAAAGAAAAGGGGTATGGTTATCAAATTGGATTTTGAGAAAGCTTATAATAAAGTGAGTTGAGATTTGCCTCTATGTTACACTTAATAAAAGGTATAGGTGTCTACATAGGAAGATTGAGTGGCTAGCTTGAAGGTCATGTTGTGAAATCGGCAAGTGTACCAATCGTTCCAAGTAATAAAGTGATAAGTAAAGTATCGTTCTCCACGAAGATTGATGCACCGAAGTAATTATAACTATTCCTCTCTTGTTGGATTAACAAAAATGGTTTGAGAAAAATTGTGATTTGTGAAATAAATGGAAACAATTTAAGAAAACGAAAACGATTAAAAAGTTCATTTAGAAACTCAAGAATAAAGATTTAAGGTTAAAAAAAATAATTGAGAAAATATTGCGGTAAGAGGAAAAAACACCTTGACGATCCCCACCTTGTAATCTAAATTAACGTTTACATTCAATTTACCCATTGATCAAACGATTCACCATCTTTTAATTTATTGGTTAAAACTTATTCCCTTAGTGACATTAACCTTCTTTAACCCTAATCCCTTAGTGATCCATTTTTAGGTTAAACGTTTAAATCGATGAATCTTTCACGTTTGCAGTTCATGTAGCCTATCTCTAGTGCATACATGAACGGTTACTTTCCTTTCTGTCAGGAATTAGGATCCCAATATCTTTATTGTGAGTCCTAACCCTCGCAACCCCATTAGAGTGATCAAATATAAAAGAATTAAGAGATGAAGAGCAAAGGAAAATAAAAGAAATTAGATAAACAAATGTAAAATGATCCAAATTACAAGGGGTTCACATCAAGGATTGTGAACCTTACCACAATAAAAGTAGATCTAGCCAACCATAGTTATGAATGATCTACACAAATAAAACATAAAACAAAAAGAATAGAAAAAGAAGAAGAAGAATGAAGAAAACTTCTCTCTCGGAGCACGATGGCTCTTTTCTGAAGAATGGATCAGATCTGAATTGTGTAGAATGAAATTTGAATATCCGGAATGTGTGGAGAGGAGCCTCTACATAGGCAGCAACTAGGGTTTTCTCGCGAAATTACAAAATTGTCCTTCCTCTGGCGCCTTGTTTGATCTCTCACGTGGTCTTCCCTTCCTTGTTTTTCATATTTTTGAATTTCTTCACCTCTTAACCTATAAAAAATATAGAATAATCAATGAAAGTGTGTCTGAATATGGATTATTAATAATTCATCAAAAATAATAACATTTATTACTGAATTACTGTCAAATCCTTATTCTTTTCACTCTGAAATATCTATATGTCGAAGGCATATCAGGTCACATGTGTAAATGCTATTTTGACATGTATGAAGTGTCTGTGGATCATTAGGGAATGACATGTATTTGGTTGATCTTAGTTCATCCATCCCTATATAACAAAGACTGGACATTGAGTTGAGTACTGAGAAATAAAGCTTGTTCACTTTTCTCTATTTTCTTGCGATTTCTTCTTTTTTTCTTCTTCTTAGGGTTCCTCAACCCTAACACTAATGCTTCTACTGTTCTTCGTCTTCTAAAATGCGTGCGCAAGAAGTAGCCGAAGAATTGAACTCTTTTCAACAACGCATGGATGCTAATCTTGATGAGAAGGATTAGGTCTGCCACCTTATCTGGCTGAGGTGATGAAAACTATGATGGGTGCAGTCCACTTTGACCATGTCAATATTAAGGGTGAAGACTACTATTTTGGTGATCTTAGTTCCTGCCCACGTCGATCTCTTGGGATTACTATATAACAAAGATTGAACATTGAATTAAATAAAACTTGTTACTTTTCTCTATTTTCTTCAAAGTTCTTCTTTTTTCTTCTTTTCAGGGTTTGTTTCTATTATTCTTCGTCTTTCAAAATATGTACGCAAGAAGTAGCTGAAGGATTGAAACCTCAATGAAATCAAATCAAGAGGCCTTGATTGTATACTGCAAACTAATGAGATTATGATGAAGACAGATCAGGATGCAATGAATTTGATGATGAATGAACTTAGAGCAATGAAAGGCGAAAATAGATAGTCTTCCCCCACCATCACATGTGCATGAGGGAGAGGGTAGTCACTGAGGGTACTAGCGGAAAGGCCAACCACCGTATTATTGTTTCTCAATCTATTGTTGATGAGGAGGTGAATGAGGAGTAGGAAATGAATGAAAGAAGGTTGATTGCATTTCGAAAACACAAACCCCCATCCTTTAGTGTTTGCTATAACCCATTGGGAGCCGCTAAGTGGCTACAGGCAATGGAGAAAATCTTTAGGGCCATGAGGTGCCCAAATCCACAAAAGCTTATTTACTATGTATACATGCTTGATGGTGAAGCTGATGACTAGTGGTCTAATACTGTGCAGCCTTTGGAGGTTGAAGGGCAGGAAATCACTTAGCAAATATTTGAAAATCTATTTTTGGGAAAAAAATTCCCTAGGGAAACTAGGGAGAGAAAGCACAATGAATATAATTTGAAACCATTATGATTACAAATTTTGCTGACAATTGCTGAGCAATTGTTGACCGTTTCCTTTGTGGATGTCCACCTGACCATTATGAAAGTATGCATTGTCTTCGCTATGTAAGCTTGTTCTGTATGAACATTAGTATGGTTATTGTATGGTTCTAATCTGTCTTTTTCTTAATTATGGTCTTTGGTATATATAGCCCTTCCATAGGTGGTTATTGTGATCGTGGGTAGTTAAGGAACCCCATCATGTAATCGGCCCTTCCATAGGTGGTTATTGTGAACGTGGGTAGTTAAGGAACCCCATCATGTAATCATGGTAGGGCCCACTTTAGCTTATCATATTTTGGCCGGCTTCTCTTCCGAGTAAAACCCCCTCCGAGTTCTATCAGCTCTTCTCCTTGACTATCGATACCCGGATGTATAAACCCGGAACAAAGCTAATAAACTGTCTAAGGAGATTACAATGCTAAATGGTGGTATCGCTCTTTCAAACAGTGGTGGAGCCACATACGAAAGTTAAAAAATATAATACTTATAGTTAGTTAAAATATATCAATCAAAAGTTAAAAAAATAAGCAAGAAGGAGAAAGAAAAAAAAAAGATACTTAGAGGGAAGTACTTTATGACCAAGGTAGTGAATTCAGATAAATTTGAATTGTGTAAGGTTGTATTGAGATTGAAGAAGTATGCAAAGCATTTACCAAGTGAGAGAATGTTGGGTATAGTTCAAATTTCTCGTTCAGATATCTCATTGTCAACTCATGGCTGACTCGTTGCCGACCTTTTATTTATTGTTGGAGTATTCAAGTGTGATGAGTCTCACATTGGTTGATAATGAGCTAAGTGAAGTGCATATAATTGGAAAGACCATGAACTCATTGCCTTAAGATTTTGTGTTGTGACATGGTGTCAAATCCCCTTGTGTGATCGGTCTAGCTTAGCTCATTAGTGGTGACCCACAGCCACATGCTCCCCCTGCAGATTCGACGGATAGTGGTATCAAAGCCAGGTTGGGCTCCAGCTAACCTTGTGATTGACTAGTGTGATGAGTCCCACATTGATTGTTAATGGGCTAAGTGAAGTGCATATAAATGGAAACACTCGTTGTTTTAAGGTTTTGAGTTGTAACGTGGTATCAGATTTCTCACTCAGTGCCTAAAGCACATTATGCTCCGCTTCAACAAATGAGAGTTTTCTCTATTTAGTCAAGCTCGTACCCCTTTCATAGTTTTGATCGAAACGCTGGCTAACCAGCCTCCACTTAGTGTTATTGGTCTAGCTTAGCTTATTTATAGTGATCTCCGCCACGGGCTCCCCTATATAATAACCCTAATATTTGAAATGAATAATTATGAATTATTTTGTGATAAATATGATGGAATTGGATTAGAAACATGATTTTGAGATTTTTGGTGACTTTTGTAAAAAACGTGTAAATAGTGAAAATTTTGGGATAACAACGTAATTGCAACAAATTTCCTTAAAACTTGAAAATGGTCTACCGAGAGAGTAATTATGGAATTGGTGAATGTTAGAATCATTATTAGATGATCCCAACTTGGATTGGTGAAAGTTTAAGTGAGAAACAAATTAGTAATTGATTAGGAAAAATATGTATACTTTCTCTCCCTTCTTCGTAACATTATCACTTGTAAACTCAATTGCATGACACATGCATTTATTTGTTGTTGAAATTTCAATGCCCTTTCATTAGTAATTGCTCTCATAATAATTAAAATTAGAAAAACCCAAATAAAGGAAACCCAAAAATACAAAAAATAATGGAGTAAAAACGTAAATTAATTCTTGCTATCAATAATAAATAGAAAAAAAATTGCATTAACACTCACCTACTAAAAAATAAGTCCCGCTTTCTTTCTACAAAGACCAACTAAGAGCTTGTTTGGCATATTTGTTTTATGCTAAAAATTACTTTTAAGTTAAAGTTAAAAATAAAATATAAAAACTATTTGATGGTTATATAAAGCTAAAAGTTACTTAAAAATAAAATTATCTCTTCACCAACGATCATTTCTTGGACGTTGATATTATGATACCATGGGACATAATTGGACTCAGACTTTGTTAGGAAGCTATTTTAACTTGTTCAGATAATGGGATTTGTTGGGGTTTTATTTGTTATTTTTAATCAAATAAAGCATATGCTGTAGATTGTTATTTTATTGCTATTTTTCTCTAAAGCTATATCTTGTATTGCTTATTTAAGAATCAATGGAATAAAATGCAATAAGAAGTTTTATGTCAAAGGCACTTGTGCTGTGAGGTAAGAGTTCCCTTGATAGAACTTGTTTTCTTTAAATTATTTTCTGCCAAGGTAGGTCGAAACGGGCAAGACAAACATCTATACCTACAAGATTCCTTGAGTTTTTTATATTCCCCCAGTTTGGATTTGGAACTTGGATGATATTCTTTATAATTTCAGCTACTGTTATAAGCAAAGCCACTCTTCACAATTTAGTTGCTCCCATTTGCTAGAGCTTTTTCTTAAGCCTTGAATTCTATTTAGAAGAATGGTACTACAAATTTTAGTCACGGCTTGATAAAATCATAAAAGGGTAGACTCATGGTAGTAAGTGATATTCTGAATGCGATTTGTTGTGTTACGTGTCGATAAATGTCACAATTTTCAGCTTACCAAAAAAAAAAAAAAAAAGTGTCGCAATTTTTTCTTATAGGTATTTGGTATGGAATAATGGATGAGGAATATTTAATTATCATGTTTGGTATGGGTAATGATATTGTGAAAAAAAAATCACAGCAAATATTTTTTCCAGTATTTCCCTTTTCAACACAAAAGCAAGTAATTATCCTATTAATTCTTTGGTATTTTTTTCCCTATGGTCTTGGATTCTGAATATAATATCTTGAATCAAAAAACACCCTTTTGATATATGGCCATTAGGGATGTTAACGGGCCGAGCCGAGCCGAGCTTTGATCTTAACGGGCTAAGCATGTATTTAAACATGTCCGACTGACCTTAGCCTGTTACCTGTCACGAATATAATATTGGCTTTTGGCCTGGTTTATTTACAAAAAATAAAAGCCTGTGTGAAGCCTGTCTTAGCCTGTTAGCATGCTAAAGAATAAAAATAAGAGAACAGAATTCCACAAAAAATCAATTTCCAGATAGAAACCTTAGCTTCCAATTTGCAGCAATAATTTACAAAGTCTACAATAAATAAATAAAAATTAAAGTGAGAGAAGGTAGATAACAGGTTATATTATCTTAGCCCATTATAAAAAAAAGTGCCAACAAAAATAAAAAATAAAATAAAATAAAATAAAAAATAAATTGACACAAACAAGCAGTGCACAGTGGAACGAATGAGTTTATGTGAGTTTGTTTGTGTGAAGGAGGATGAAGGATAATATAGAACAACACTAGTAATTCCATAAATATACATAAATTCAATATATATCCGAATAACATAATATAGAACAAAATCATTCAAAAAGTTTGTTAAACCAATAAAATGAGGTGAAATAAATTGATGAGGGAGAGTTATTACAAGTAGTATAAAAAATATAAATAAATATTTATATACTAGGCTAGCCTGGGAGGCTCTAAGGCTGAGCTTCTGAATTAGAGCCCGATGCCTTTTTATTAAACGAGCTTTTATACAAGTCCAAGTCTGATTCCAACACGAGCTTTTATTAAACGAGCTCAGGCCTTTACGAGCCGAGCCAAAGGCCCTTGACTCGTTTACCACCCCTAATGGCCATAGAGGTGGCAATATGGGTTGAACCCGACGGGTCAATCCACCAAAACGGGGCGAGTTGGGTTACATCTTTCAACCCACCAACCCGCCCCGTTGGGTTGTGGCTCAAAACGGGTCGGGCGGGTTGGCCGTCGGGTCAATTTTTATTATTATTAGGTAATTTTTTATTTGTTTTTAAACTTTTGTGATATCTAATTTTTTGTTATCTTAGTACTCTTTAAAAAAAATATAGAATTTTTTTTATTTATGACAAAGATAATTTATGTATGGAGATAAAAACAAGTTTGTAAAGAATATCTAATTAAATATTAGCATACATTTAGACTAAAGATTGGAAAAAAATTAAGGGAAATGTGATATGAAAATAACTAATATTACAATATTATAAAATATATTTTATATTTTATTTTTTATTATTTTTTATTTTTTAAACTGATTGACCCGCCAACCCACCATAAAACGGGGCAGGTTGGGGTTTTCAACTGAAATTCAGGTGGCGGAGCGGGATGGGGCGGGCCAACTCACTTTTAACTGGTTGATGGCGGGGCGGAGCGGGTTGAGTCGGGCCAACCCATTTTGCCACCCCTATGTGGCTACATGTGTTCAATAGATTTACCACAAAAGCATGCCATCGTCATTTTCGCGTTCTTGGTCTTCGTCTGCGACAAATTTGGTGGTGTGGCTGGTTTTCAATATGAATGTTTGCTCCACATAGACAAAACTCTAGAAATATGAACATTTTAATATGAATCACTTTCATATTCAAAAAATTAAAGGATATTTTGATATTTCTGATTCACATTCCTATCAAATATTTTATCATCAATCAAACATAGTATCAGTAAAAGAATCCAACTTTTCTGGCAAAATTTTGGCCAACAAAACGCGTTTTCGTAACTTATCTGGGCTAAAAGAATTCTTATCAAATCCCCAACCATCTTATTTTCTCGGTAAAGAAAAATATCTCTTATGTCAAATGCCCCAAGACGGAATGAAATTGGCTTTTTTTTGCTTCAAGATTGTTTTTTCTCGTAAAAAGAAGTATTGACAACTTTATAAGGAAAATAAGAAGGAAATTGGAATAAATAGGAAAATAATAAATTAGATTTCCTTTTACGTAATCTTAACAATAATTGTCAGATGTTTGCTTTTCCTCTTGCAGTTATCTGAAACCAAAGTGGAAGTATAAGCTTAAAAATAAAAGTGAAATTACATTAAGCACTTAAAAGAAACTAATTAAATACCCTTTGCGTCATTTGGATGAGAAAATGGCCGGGTTTTTTTCCCCATTTTCGAAAACTTATTTTTTATGATTTATTTTTAAAATAAAAGAAAAATAACACATTTTTAAATAATAATTTTTAGAAAACAGAATCAAAGATGCATCACTTTCTGATTTGCTTATTCTATGTTCAGACCATGACCCCCTTGTATTATCTACTGAAATAAAAACCTTTTTCAAACCTTTACCTTCTAGGTTGTCTTGTTGTTTGTAATGCATTATAAATAAAATGAAAGTTAAGGAAATGAAATATAATTAAAATGTTTGTTAAAATTTGAAGACCGAAGAAAATTCATGTCCCAGAAAACTAGAAACTTTTCTCTTGCGAATGCGCAGGGGGTTTAAAGAATTGGATGAGACTGAGTAGAGAGAAAGAGAAAAAAAATTGAAGAAAGATGAGAGAAAAAAAATAAAAATTAACACAGGTATTAATTTTTAAGTGGAGAAATCACGTGGAGCATAGTAAAAAATTCCCTTTTGCGAGGATGATAGACATGCAAATATCTTCAATGAAAATATCCTAGCAGTAATGTTTCTGATTGTGGCCTAAAGCCCAAAACCAATAATGGGCTCCAAGTTATTTATACCGTTTTCGTTTCTTGCCGCACACAATAGTCTAGGTCCACCACTTCAACAAGTGTCACATCCTCTAATACAGCTTCTTTTATTTTGAGATTTTAAGCAGCAATACCAATTACCAACCATTTTTTATCTGAATTAAAATTGAAATATTATTTAAACACAAATGCCTCAAATTAAATCTTCTAACTTCACCATAACGAGATGAAGTAAATTATGCACAAAATATAGGTGTTTCAAATTAATTTAATTTATTTACTGTGGAAACTTTTAATGGAGGCTCAAGCTTTAACAACTGGTGATTCTCAACCACATTACAGATTCTCAACTACATTACAGAAGATCATGATGATTGATGTCCCTTGAAAAATAGAGATCTGTGTTTGATACTCTTGATTGAGTTTTCACCGCAACCACTGATCGGATTCAATTTTGATTGCGGTTTAATTCTAATTAAAAGTAAAAGTTTTGGTGGGATTCTTAAATAATATACGAATTTTTGTTTGATTGTGCTCTTTACAGCAACGACACACGACAAAAAAGGAAAGAAACAATTAGAAAGAGTGTTACCAACCTGGATTCTGGTAAGTAGTTGGTAGCATAATATAAGATAGAACAATAATTGATGTCTGGGGAGCTAAAAGCATTAAATCAAGCAATGAAATATAAATAGGGTTTTATGTTTATTATGTTGTAGGAAAAGTAATTGTGTAATGTTATAAAGATTCGTTTTACGTGTCATATTTTTTTCTTTTAAAATGTGTGGGCCCCACAAAATGTTATGTGTGCAGGAAAATTTATTGTGTTATGTTAAAGGATAAAATGAAAATTCATATAAATATGAGATTGATTATTTTTATTTTTATTTTTTCAATTAAAAGCTTAGATTAGGGGAGACATCCTCCCTTATAAAGTCAAGGAATTCCACTAAACCCAATGAAGATTTACGGTGGGCTTATATATCTCCTACCGGAGATTTTTTATTTTTTATTTTGATAAATTAATAAAGTATATCAATCCTCATTGATAAATTAATTCAAATTTTGATTAAATAAAGATCCAATATTACTCATTATTTGATTTCTTAATCAAATTTTATTTTTTATTTGAAACGCAGTAGATTTAAAATTTAATTATCAGATAAAAAATTAAAAAATTATTTTCATTCATTGATAATTTTAAATAATTGTTTAGTAAATTTATATTTATAATAACCATTTTAATTTACTAGCTCTCAATAATATTAAAAATTGGAAAATAATTATCTCATGTTGCGTGAGATAATTCTTTCATGCTACAGAGATAAAATAGTGGGGTTTAATATTTTTAAAAAATAATAATAATTGAACTCACAATCTTGTTTTTATTGCATGAAATAATTATGTGATGCAACATTAGATAAATAAATCCCTTAAAAATTACACTAAATCACAAGTAATAGTGTAATACAATTGACATTCCTATTTACTTATTTACACTCCTTTTTTGATTGCATAAAATTCAATTATTAGAAATATCCTTTATTAACTTACGTGTATATTCAGTCAATCTTTTTTCTTGAAATACATGACTATTTACTCATTTGAATTTTCAGCATACTTCTTTCTTACTATTAATAAAATTCTTTATCATGTTATCACTGTATGAATCAGAAACTAATCTTTTATTGAGAGATAAGAAATTAAGTTATGGATGCGTAATTTATAAGTCTAGTTATATATCTTAATATCCAAAAGGGATTAATTTCATATTTAAAAATGTAAAAATATAATGGAAACTGTAGCTACTCAAAGGTTCAAACATTGAAGTTACGTGAGCTCACTGTATGAGAAACAACATATCAAAGTGATGCATAGCTCATAATATTTTTCCTCAACAAAGTTTTTTTTTTTAACTTACCTTTTTTTTAAGTTAAAATTATGATAGAAAAATTAAAAGTTAAAAACTCAAATATTTTTTCAAGATTTTAATTTATTTAATCATTCAAATACAAGGCGTAAAAATTATTTTTTCAAAAGTTGATCCAAGCTTCTCTCAAATAATCTTAATCATTTGCATGTGATTTTTCACACGGTAAGTTATGGTGTGCATCACACCCTTTCTAGAATCAATTTTTTAAAATTCAAATTTCGGGAAACAAAAATAGTTAGAAACAAACTAAATTGATTTTTTTTCGGGAATAAATCGGATTAATTAATTTCTATTCTGGGAAATGAGAAACGAAAAAGAAACAACTTTTTTCTCATTTTTTTATTTCATGGCATGAAAAGTGAAACATTTTTCTCTCAGTGACGTGCCTCCCTGCTCCCTCCCTCTGTTTCCAACCAGGTCTTATTCTACCCATCAGGTAAATGTTTCTCTTCTCCTTCTATCCATGATTTTATCTCTTCAGAAAATTGTTTCTCTTCCTCTCCCTCTTTGTTATGTTTTTTATGAAAAAAGTTGCAAAGTTTTCAAGCATTCGTGTTTATCTTCCATATGTTTTTCTTTGTTTATCTCCCAGTTATCCCTAGAATTTCCATTACGTGCAGTGGCGAACCGAGAGTTGAATCTCTTTTTTTTTTTTTTTTTTGATAAACAAAATCTCTTTTGGTTTTGAGAACTGAACAATAAATTCTAATTTTGACTTTTTTGTTTAAATTATATCATTTTTTTGTTTGAAATTTCTGGTGTAATATAATATATCTGTGCTGGTTTTGATTTTAATTCTTTATGTTTTTTTGTTTGCTCTATTTCTTTGTTGGTTTATATATTGGGTTTTATAAGAGTTACGTTGTAGGAAAAGTGATTGTGTAATGTTATAGAGATTCGCTTTACGTGCCAGAATTTTCTGATCATGTTAAATGATAGATGATAAACCCTTATATATTTTATCTTGAAATAGATTTGTATTATGTTGTGAAACATAATTTTGTTTCTTGTAATAGAAATACAATGCGTTATTAATTGGAAATAGAAAAAATTATTTATTTTCAAAAAAAACAATACTAGAGAATAGAATTGTTATTATGTACACCCCTAATTTCCATGTATTTTCCATTTCTGATCGTATAACCAAATTTTGTAGCATAAATGTTGATATAGGTAAGTTGCGATAGTATCTTAAAGTTATCACAGGAATTAGAAAAAAATCTCTCTCTCTCTTTCCTCTTCCAATTTTTTTCCCCCAAATCCTTTATATTCCTTATTTTTTTCTTCTTCTCAATTTATTTTCCTCTTTCTCTTCTTTCCTCTCCTCGATTTATTTTCCATTATTTCTTCTATCTATTTCCACGAAATCCTTTATCCATGTGATTCTCTTCCTTCTTCTAGATTTATTTTCTCTTGTCTCTCATCTTTTTATTTTTTTCATCTCAATCATTATCTTTGAGAAATAATTGATATAATTAATAACAAAAAAAAATTACTCATTATTAATTTTTTCAATTTTTTTGAGATATCCAAAATATCTTGAATCCTTAATAATTTAAACAATTCTTCATTTTTAATAAAAATACAATTTTATTTTTTTTATGAGAAAAAATATTAAAATGCTTATTTGTCTTATGTTGCTGCAAAAAATTTAATTTTATCACTGATCCACCGATATTTGTGTTGTATTTTTTTATTTTAAAATAATTAACCATTATAATTGTTTCTATAGTATAAGACAAAAATTTTGCAACAACACGAAACATATAAAACTCAATATTATATATATTTTTTATATTTACTTTATTTACTTATTTACAATATCATATTATCATTACATCACTTTCTTTTATATTTTTCCTTGAGAATTAAGATTATAATATAAGGGAGTGTTTGATATAAGAGAAAAAAAAATTTACTAAAAAATTATAATTATTAAGATATGGTAGAAAAGTGAATTTTCTGAAAAAGCTACACTTAAATATTACTATTACTATAAAGTAAATTCCTTTTTACATTCTGCTCGTAATCCAAAAATATCACTTTTTAAGTGATATTTTTAGATAGTGTTTTTAATCACTATTTCCAAATAGAGAGAGAAGCTAAAAAGTTTTTTTATTAGAGAAAATCTTCTATTACCAATTTATTACCTATCTAATCACCAGAGGATCAACATTTTCTCTTTTTTCAAATTTTTTTATCATTCTCTCTCTTTGATTCAATTGTGATTAGTTAGATAGTAAATTAGTAGTAGAAAATTTTGATAATAAGAACATTCTTCCTCATCCAAACAGGATAAATTGTTGACAAATCATTTTCTTAGATAATAAATTAAAATACCATTTTTAGCTGCCCGAATATCTGCAAATAAAACTCGGCATTGAAAAGCCCAGTTAATAAATTGAATAAATAGAGCCAAGTTATATTAAATTGAATAAATTGAATAAATTAGATTGGGATTTTCAAAGCGAAAACTATCATCAGTGATTCCGCTGGCACTTGATTTGATTCACAGAAAGGACACACTACAGAGTCTCTGAAACTGGGGGAAACAGTACAGAAGGAGGACCCTAAAGGGACACGTGTCACCCAATAAGGAACTGTCACTATTCACCCTTTAATAACGTCGCCATCATCCAATCCTATCCCATCCACAGCACCTCGCTTTCACACGTGCTCTTCTCCTTTTTCTCGCCGCTTATCTCTCTCTTCGAATCAAATTCCAAACCCTACAAAACCAACTTTCCCTTTTTTTTTTTCTTTTTAAATTTCTCTGCTGCGAAACGAGCTTGTAAGTTCTGAGAAAAGGGACTGATTTTGAAATTTTTGAACCGAATTAGTGATTAATTGGGAAATTAAATGGGGACGGTGATGTCGTCGATGGCGGCGAAGTTCGCGTTCTTCCCCCCGGATCCGGCGTCGTATGGTGTTGGGGTTGAAGAGTTGAATGGGAAGCTGAAGATGACAGGTGTCGCCACGAGGGAAAACGTCGACGTATTGAAGCTTTGCACGAAGAGAGGGAACAACATCATCGCCATGTACATAAGGAACCCATCGGCGTCTTTGACCATTCTCTATTCACACGGAAACGCCGCTGATCTGGGTCAGATGTACGAGTTGTTCAGTGAACTCAGTCTTCACCTCCGAGTCAACCTTTTAGGGTAAGTTATCCTATGCGCCCATGCTTATGTTCGTTATTGTAGGATCACAATTATTTATGCCGAATTTCTTAATTTTTTTATTTTTTTTATCCAGTTATGACTATTCTGGGTATGGCCAGTCCTCTGGGAAGGTAAGCTTTTCTATGTTATTTTCTCCTTTTAATATTCTATTTTGGGATTTACTTGGTTTTGAAATTTAAACTTGAAATTGTATGTGTGATTTAATTGGAATATATTAATGTGTTGGACAAAAATTTGTAAAATATGTTCCTTTCGTAATTGGTGTGTTGGATGGAGGAGTTCGTAGGGGGAGTTTTTCGTTTTGAGTAAAGTTTTTTCATATTTGATTTTTTTTTAAATAAGAAAAAAGAAAAAGAAAAAGAAAAATTATTACGTAACCTTCTTTTCGTTTCTTATTCATTCTTATATACATCTTATTATTTCTTGGGGATATTTTATGGGAAGGATATTGTTACCCCCAAACAAGCTGTGTTACTCCAACGGTTATATTTATTTTTTATATGGTCACAAATTTTATACTTTATAGCTCATCTTTATATGTTCTCATCATTTAATGCTTTATTAAATATGGGAAATTTCAAAGATGAAAATAAATATAATCGTTGGATCATCATAATCGATCTAACGCGTGAGATTGATTGGTAGTAACATGGTAGTAACACAACTTGGTTGTTACAATATCGTTCCCCTTATTTCTTTTAATTAATAATAAAAAAAACTAACCATTACATTCTTTTTCCATCTAAAGCTATCCTTGATAATATCGTGGACATAATGCTCAAATTTTACTCTCGTTATACATGTCCACGTAAAAATGAGGAACCAAAACCAAAAATAAAAATAAAAATGAAGAAGAAGAAGAAGCTGGAGCCAGTAGGTCTAGATCATTATGAGATTGCTTGATATTTATATGAATGGGAGTGTCAGTTCAACAATGTGCTATTCTTTTGGCAGGCTAGCGAGCAGAACACTTATGCAGATATAGAAGCTGCTTATAAATGCTTGGTAGAAATGTATGGGGCGAAAGAGGAAGATATTATTCTGTATGGACAATCTGTTGGCAGTGGACCTACTACAGATTTGGCTGCTCGTTTACCAGACCTTAGGGCTGTGATTCTCCACAGTCCGATCTTGTCCGGTCTTCGAGTCATGTATCCTGTGAAGCGGACATACTGGTTCGACATTTACAAGGTATTATTCCTATCAATGCTAAATTGGTGAATCACAATGTTCAATTTAGGTCTGTATTTTTTTCCCCATTACTTTATTTTAATGATACTTGCCTGCTTTTTGTGCAGAACATTGATAAAATTCCATTGGTCAATTGTCCCGTTCTGGTTATTCATGTGAGTATGTTTACATCTAACAAATGTATAATATTAAATTAAATGTCCCATTGTACAGAAGGGACTAATAATTTGGAGTAATTAAGCAATGGCATTTTGATAGTGTTCTGTTAAAATGTTAAATCCTTCTCTGGATCACATATAGTTTACGAGATACTTCCTTTTGTTGTCTGGGTTGAAGGCCATGTCTTGTTTAAACTACCATGTGTTACAATTGCTTTCTATACATAACCTCGTCATTCCGGATAATAATATATCCGAACCTTTTTCAGTTGAATTGATCTGTTAATATTATTTGAAACCATTCTGATTACAGAATTTGCTCAAAATCACTGAGCAATTCTTGACTATTTTCAAAGTATCCATTGCCTTTGCTATGTAAGCTCATAAACTATCTATGGAGATTACAATGCTAAATGGTGGTATCACTCTTTCAAAGCTGTTTCATGCATTCAAGTTTCTACATCCAATTCATGTTTTTCATCAATTGGAAAACATAATACCAAAATTATGTTAGCGCATGCTTTTCTAAGTTGTGTGCACTAAAAAAAGAGGGAGGGTAGATCAACATGGTTATATGCATAATTGGTGTTTGATTAGGCATTCAAATGGAGATGCACCTTATTTAAATCAGCATTCAGCTGACCTAGTTAAATTTGATGAGGGAATGTGTTAATGGGTTAGAATACTTCTTTCATTGGTCAACTGTTTAGTTAAATGCCTATACTAATATTATAATGCAATCAATGTATTAAGTTTCAACTTTCTAGTATGTTTATGAAGTAAGATGGTTCTTTGTGTTGGCATGTATCTTTTAGGGAACGGCTGATGATGTAGTAGATTGCTCCCATGGGAAGCAACTTTGGGAACAATGTAAACAAAAATATGAACCCTTATGGGTTAAAGGAGGAAATCATTGTGACCTGGAGCTTTACCCTCAATATATAAAGCACCTGAAGAAATTTATTGCGGCCATTGAGAAGTCATCGCGGCAAAACACTGAATCTGGACCTGTTCCCGATCAACTGGACAAACCTCGGAACAGCATGGAGTTTAGAGAGCAACCTAGACCCAGCATGGATGTAAGGGAGGATTCAAGAAGGAGTATTGACTTTAAAGAAAGGCCCAGGGCAAGCACAGACCATAAAGAAAAGTCAAGAGCTGGCATGGATAAGAAAGATAAAACAAGAAAGAGTGTAGATATCCCAGAGAAGGCATCTAATGGAGCAGAATCTGAGAAAGCTAGAAATAGCATTGACCGGTAAGTCACGGACCACGTCCAACGTGCTAAGATCATTTGCGCAAATGTTGTTTCTGACTATTTTCTATATTGTGACTGCAGTTTTGGAGAGATGGTGAGATCTGTTGGATTGTGCAATATTGATTGTTTCAGGCCCGCACCAACTCATGCATAAAGATGACAGAGCTAATACGTTGAGGTTGTATTCTTCTGATTAATTATTTTTGATATGTTGATGGGTTGTATGGGCGATAGGAAAATGTTCCATTGGGTCCGATTTATTTTCCAAAGAAATAGATGATAAAGTAATTTAATCAGGTAGATCACGTGCCATTAAATCTTCCTTTTAGCATGCTAGCGTAGACCGACGGAGTGGATTCTATTATTTGGGATCTCGCTGCAACACTTTACTCGTACAAAAAGTCATCTTTTCACTATTAGATTTACTACTTATGCTTTTGTGCATGTTAACATTTTTCCTGGACGAAAACTTACTGAGTCCAGCTGTTCTGCACTACTATTGACCCTTTGTTTTCACGGAGTTTTGTTCATATAACATTATCCAATGAACATGTTAATTAGTTGTGCAGAGTTTCTGGTTTTCTTTGTTTGTTTACTATTAAATCGACATTGTTGACTTCACTATTGTCTCAATAAATGTCAGTGTGTGACGGGTTTTAAGGATGAAGGGTGTTGTTTACTTTTGAAGAAAAAGTTGTCTCAATAAATAATTGAGAAGAAAAAGTTCAAATTTGCCTCTTAGGTCGGGTGTTTACTTTAGAACGGTGTTGCAGTGTAACAATTTGATGTAAAGTAACACCAGATGTCATATGGCAGAAAAGGTTAATATCTAAATTCAAAAAACACGGATGTGTATTAATTTATCTATGACACATTACTTTTAATCATTAATATAACTAGCTTCAAATTGTCGTTTTGATGTATTTCTAATTTGAGGATTCTATTTAAGATAGGGAAAGGAAGTGTAGGGACTCGGGGGAGCAACTGTGCAAGTATAGAATGAAAATCACGGAAAAAATTGACTAATTTTTCCCTCATTGGACGGCCAGCAAGAAAGAGTAATCTACACGGTCTTTCAAAACAATGATATAAAAAGCTGCAAGACACTAACTTAGAATTAGAGGTGTCAATTCAAGAATACTTGTTAATCGAGTCAATTATAGGATAGGTCACCGAATCTAAATTATTACAAACTGACAAATTGTTGGTTTAACTTTAAAAATTTTATTTGAGTTGAGTTGAGTTGAACTTGCTAGATCGAGTTATGTATATATTTTTATGGGTTTTATAAGTGTTATGTTTTAGGAAAAATGATTATGTAATCTTATAGAGATTCGTTTTGCGTGCTTTAGATTTTTTTTTGCTTGAAAAGGTGTGGATCACATAAAATGTTATGTGTGTAGGAAATTTTTTTGTGTCATATTGCATGATGAATGTAAATCCTTATTTTTATTCTTTTTCTTAAATTTTTAATATTTGGAAAATTTTATTTTTATACATTATCACTTTATTTTTCTTTCACGCAGTATGACTCTCACTAATTATCAAATAAAAGTTGTAATACGATTTTTTCCCCAAGAATTTACCCACCAATTTCAATGAAATTAATTTTTTTCGTGACAGAAAATGAAGATTTTTGCCACTGCCACTTGTTCCAATTTCAGTGGGGTTGGGTGCTTATCTTGGCCTTTAGTTTGTGGTTTCAAGAATATAAGTTGAAGTTGAAGGAGATTCTACGGTCAATTATTAATGGTTGCGAGGAGCATTAAACAAGTCGGTTCAACGAGAATTGGTCCATACACGTCTCACACACTTAGCAAGCCCAAAATATTTTGATGGATGAGTTTTATAAGAGTTATGTTGTATGAAAAGTGATTGTGTAATGTTATAGAGATTTGTTTTGCGTGTCTTAATTTTTTTTTTGTTTCAAAAAGTGCGGACCCCATAAAATATTGTGTGTAGGAAATTTTTTTGTGTCATGTTGCATGATGAATGTAAGCCCTATACTTGATTCATACACTTCTCATACATTTAATAAGATCAAAATATTTTCAGTATTACGGATATATTAATTATTTTGTATATATTTTATTAAATATAAAAAAGTGTACTATTCATATTTTGATGATTATCTTTTTCTTTCTTTTTTTGATAAGTATCTGCTCCCGTTTCATCCAAAGTATGCTCTAGGAAGGCAAGGTGGTGCCAATTGGCTTCGATTATATGCTTGTACTTCACATCGGAATTTTGTAGATTTTCACTCATCCACTGCCACAATGTGAGGAGAGGGTAGCCTATGATACTAGGGAAGTAACTCTGTTCTAGATATTCTTTATATCGGGTTAACATTTCTACGGTCATTTTAGATAAACTTATTTACAGCCACCGTTTTTAACCATGTTCTCCCGGGCAGAACATAGTTAGAACACGAAAATTGCTTTTTTTTTTCTATCTCCTCAGTTACTTTTTAGAATCTGTCTGCTGACGTGGAGAGAAAAAAAAAACAACTTTCGTGTTATAACTATGTTCTCCTGAGAGAACATAGTTAAAAATGGTGGTTGTAGATAAACTTATCTAAAGTGATTGTAGAAATATTTTTCCCTCTTTATATTCCATTTTTGTTTTTTGTTTTTTAAATTATTTATTAAAAGTTTAGCTTGAGACTATCTTAATTAAATTTCCAACATCTTGAATGCCATTTTGTAAGATGTTTAGGTATAAAATTCACGAGTTATTAAAATGCTCTTATTTATTTAATTCTATCATCATCATTCATTTTAGTTTGTTTAGAAAGTTTGTTGATATTTTTAAGATCAATTTCTACTAAAATCGAGAGAAAAGCTTGAAAAATTAAATCTCATCAAGGATGTGGTCCATAAAATTGTGAGTTTTTGCTTACCAATTAGATCCATTAAGATATAATCCAACCATGTCTCTCTTTTTTTTTTTTTTGGTGTAAAACGGAGGTATTCTCATTCAACCTCCTCCGGTCACCTTGCCCTCGGAGTACGGCTCTGTAGACTAGCCCCTCATTGGAACAGTGGGTGCATTGAACTTCGCTACCGGAGGATGGATGAGACTAATCCTCCAACCGAGGAGGAGACATATTCCCCTGGCCCCCAAAGATTTTCCAAGAATTTGTTTAAGACAGGGTTTGAACTCCTGACTCAAGCAAACCCTTTGGAGCTCAGTTGCCAACTGAACTACCCTTGGGGGTTCCAACCATGTCTCTTAGGTGAGTTGATGTTTCATCAACTCATCGTATAAAGATAAAAATCACTTCCCGTTAAATCTGATTGACAAGTGTAGGATGGAGGTAACTTTTGTATGCGGCCTTATCTTTGCATAATTGCAAAGATGTTGTTTAGTGAATTCGAACTTGTAATCTTTCAATCATAAAGGAATAACTTTATGTAAGGTGATAAGCAATAAAGTCTTTGATATTTTATTATTAATTTTTTAATTAATTTATTTTTTCTTTCTAAAATTTTCAAATGGGATTGCTTTGTTTAGCCTATCACTCATAATGAGTTAGGATATGTTTAAATCCATTGATAAGAAATTGAGTGACCCTAGTCATTTTCATACCCCCTAACTGATAAAAAAAAGTTGATTGAGCCAAGAAGGATGATCAATAGCCTTATCAATTGGTTCCTAAATATGCAAGTTACTTTTTATTTTTAATTTTTGTAGAAACTTCTGATTTTTAATTTTTTTTTCTGTGTTCCAAGAAATTAAGGATTTGTGAATAAACTATGGTAAAAGAGAAAAATAATCTTTTAGATTGGGGTGTCAAAACAGGTTGACATGACACAACATGAATTTGACACGACATAAATACATCAACACGAATTTTTATTCGTGTCAAAATCTTCAACACTGACACGACACGAATTTTTTGCGGGTTGACACAACACGACACGAATAACACGCAAAATAAGGGTCAAAACGGTAATTGACAAAAAAAAATTAAAAAAATGGATCGAAATTAAAAAAAATTTAAAAAATAATAATAATAAATTAAAAATAAAATAATTTAAAAAAATCACGGGTCAACATGAACACGAATACATCAACACGAACATGATACAGATTTTTTATGTGTCATTTTTTTCAACACGAATACGACACAAATTTTTTTGCGGGTCAACCCGGATACGAATTTTCGTTTCATGGGTCGACCCGCGTGTCAAAACTATATTGACACCCCTACTCCTAGATACTAAAAGGTCTGTGCATGTCTAATTCCCACCAAAATTATGTAAACTCGTAAAATATCATTTCATCATTG
This sequence comes from Gastrolobium villosum, assembly GCA_032173675.1. Lineage (NCBI taxonomy): Eukaryota > Viridiplantae > Streptophyta > Magnoliopsida > Fabales > Fabaceae > Gastrolobium > Gastrolobium villosum. The sequence continues at coordinate 69,393 of JAVKPL010009119.1, forward strand.
ATTTTTATAAACGAGCAATGCTATTTAATATAAACAATCTCCTAGGATTAAGGATTGGAAGGAGAAGAAGTAGGAGGTATACTTCGCACATGCTAAGTAAGATAAAAATCACTGCGCAAATTGGCTAACAAAATAGACGATCAACTTAGAATCTACTCTGCATGTTCATCATAGCATCCCGTTTGTGTTGCAACGTTTAGTCCAGTTTGATCGCTTGGGTTATAGTAGACCCTCTGTTGGTCATGTAATTTTTTTTTTGTTTTTTGGAATTACTAAAACACAAAAAAATGTTTTGTCATCTTTTCTTTTCACACAACGATATTTCACAAAAAAGTTTATTGTGATCAATTTACAAATTATTCTCGTTTCCTTTTTAATTTATAAATGTTTCATGGGTAGGGGGCGAAAATAATTTTTTTATATATTATAAATAAAAATGAATACAATAAAATATGAAGCTAATATAAAAAGCTTGAAAGAATCTTATCACAAGATTCAAGGTCAGTTCACTTAAGTCTTGCCCTACATGTTTTCATATTGTTAGACTCTTTTATATTTGAATATGTACTAAAATTCAAAACAATTTATTTTTTAAATATGTAATTAAAGAATCATCAAGAAATTGGTTACTCGAGGAGTTGACATTTGGAGTAACAGATTGTGGAAAAAGGAAATAACTCATAAACCCAATCTTAATTTCAATAAACACACCTATTAAGTAACATGAGAATGCTTACTAAAAAAAAAAAAAAAGTAACATGAGAACTAGGGGAGCAACTGAACACACCCACGATAATTTGTTTGCAGTCAACAATTTTTATTTTTTTTTGTAATTATGAATATTTAATAATTTTTATTTTTTGTACAAAATCTTAAATAATAATTATTTCGATACATGATATTTTATGTGCTATACAATTATTGGTTTTGTGTTTTGAATAAAATAATTTAAAACATGATGTGCTTTATTATTTATTATATAACACTAAAATTTTTGTAATTTTTTATATAAAATAAAAAGTATATTATTTACCAAAAAATATATATATATTACTACTTATTGGTTTGTAGCCATTATAGTGAAAACAAGAACAAGAGAAAGAATTCAACTATATTTGGAAGTGCAACTAAATTTTGAGGAAACTAGCAAGAAACTATATGCTAAGACAACTAGACAAGTAGTTCGGCAAGTTATGAGTTATTGTATGGTTTTGGTTATGTAAAATGACAATAGTCAAGTATTATCTAAGAATATTGCCAATGATATCAAGTGAGACCATGTCTTCCAAAAAAATTCAATAGAGTCACTACTTGGAGAATAATTTAGGGTGAGCATCTTGAATTGATGGCCTATAAATGTCTCTTTAAGGTTAAGATTGATGCATATGATGCCCTTGAAGGATATAAATTCATTTGCAAATTAAACATGACCTACTAGACTGAGAGTTATCTCATTCACTTAAATTAATGACTACAATTAAATATAATATCTTTTATTTATTTTTATACAAATATTAACTATATATATACATATACATATATTTATACAAATATTTTTCTTCTAAGTTCTTCTTACATAAGAGAAAAAGGAAATTAACATTGTTTTCTTTAGAATACTTTACATAACACATTTTTTTATTATCATTTAAATTTTATGTTGGTTTCAATAAATAAAAAATGAGCATCAATTATTTAGTAGGATAAGTATAAAAATCATATAGTAATAAAAATTAGGCCGATTGACCCTTTTGCCCTTGTTTTTAAAAATAATTATCAATTTGCCCCTCTTGTCAAACTATATGATACTCATATTAAATGCAAGTCAAGATTTCTCTTCTTCACAAGTTACACATGTCTCAGCTAACTTAGACAACATACATAATATGTTGAATACAACTATAAAAACATTAAAAATAATAAAATGGACTAACTATTATATGTATTTTTTAGGAATGAGCTAACTATTAGTGCTAATAGTTTATCAATATTAGACAAATATCATTTTATATATAATGATAATAAAATAATGAAAGTTTAGGGAGAGGCGACCGCCAACGCTCGCCCCTCCCTCGGTCCACTCTGATTGTTTCATTTCCTCTTCAATTTATAACTTTTTTATATGAATTCACCTACCTAAGACTATTGAAAGCTACCTCACCCACCCGAGATTGCTGATTCCAATTTCGAATTGCTCAAGAGATATGGGAAAAAAGTCACTACATCTCATAATACCTCTTTCAATTGCCCTGGTAGTCTCGGCGGAGACCACTTTACTCGCTTTCACGAACTCAACATGAGTCACGCCAACCTCTCAAGCATCACAATCCGGAGTGACATCCATCCCACCTCCATTACATTGACGACCTGATGGTCAAGCCATTTAAATAAGATAATTTGGTCGAGTTGGAGATGAATGTATCTCGCCCAAGAAGTCGTGCTGGTACCATGTACTATGACCATCTAGGCATTAATAGTCAATATAACATTGTCATAACACTTAACTTTTGTATCACCGTAATTAGAGGCTCTGAACATTTAAACTGTTGGTCATTGTAGTCAGTTTGGGGTGTACTCTATTATTTGATGTCGTATTAGCTATATAAACAACACTTTACTCGTACAAAAAGTCAGTTTTTCACCATTAGATTTACTACTTCTGTTCACATTTTTTTCTTGGACGAAAACTTACTAACCCAACTGCTCTGCATTACTTTGACACTTTGTTTCTACGAAGTTCTGTTCATATAACATTGTCCAATGAACATGTTGTTATGGACATGTACAAAAGGCCCACTTCAACAACCCGACAAGAGGCCCATGTAATCAGGCCCGTTTGGACAACCCGACGACGTTCAAACTCGGCCACAGATAAGTCTCGGGACAACGTAACGGGTTACATTTAAAGGCGCGTAACGCACGGCACGTTACCGTCCATAACGACCGACCAAACTGTAATGACCACCGCGCCATGACAGCTCAGCTCCACCTACAAACCCTAGGAGCAGCCCCTATAAAAGGAAGGGCTATTCGACGGTAAAAGACACTCTGATTATTCGACTCACTATCTTCACCACACTGGTACTACAATCACACACTTTACCTTATACGATCAAGCTAAGTTTAAGGATATCTTTATAATAGATATTCCTAACCAAGACAATACGATCTAGATCGACCCATCAGCCTAATAGGGCTGAACATTTCTATTTCTAAGACAGAACACATGTTGATTAGCTCTACAGAGTTTCTGATTTCCTTTGTTCGTTTCTTATTAATTCGATGTTGTTGACTTTACTATTGTTTCAATAAATGTCGGTGTGTGTTGAAGATTTGAATATTAGGGAATTAAGGATGAAGGTCTATATAAACATATGAAATTCGAATTAAATACCAAGAGCTTGGCTATGTACGCCGGCTCTTAGACTTCTTACATAGCATAATATGACCACTATTCTTGTGCACTTCAACCTGTCATGTAATAAATAAATAAAAACAAGACGTTGCAAGCTAACAATTTGATGTAAAGCCACACCAAATGCCATATATGGAAGAAAAGGTTAATACCTAGATTCAAAAAACACGTATGTGTATTAATTTATGGGATTTGATTTTCTCATGTTGCATGAGAAATCAACTTTCATGTTGTGACTCAACTAGTGGTGGACCCCATATTTATTAAAAAAGAAAAAGTAAAGAAAATTTTTGCACATAAATCGAAGAGTCATAACATGAGAATTGAATTCTCATGTAACATGAGAAAATATTTTCCCCATATTATTTTTAATCATCAATATAACTAGTTTCAAATAGGCATTTTGATGTATTAATTTTCTTACACGTAAAGTTAGAGCTTCAAATAAAATGTCGAATGCTATTTCTATTTAACATAGGAAAAGTAAATCTACATGGTCTTTCAAAACAATGATAAAAAAACCCGCAAGACACTTAGAATTAGAGGTGTCAATTCAATTATAGGATAGGTCAAGCCGAATCAAAGTATTATAAACTGACTGTAATACAAAAATTGTTATTATTTTTTTGGATTTTCCAAGAATATGTCCACATATTTCAATAAAATTAATTTTTTTGGTGACAGAAAATGAAGATCCTTGATGACACTTGTCCCAAATTCACGAGGTTTGGGGTGGGGGTGCTTGTTATGTTGGCCTACGGTTTGTGGTTGAAGGAGATTCTATAGTAGCTTAAGGGTCTGTTTGGTGTGACGTATAAGATATGATAGTATAAACTTATATATACGTTATGACATTTGCAGTTGTTTGGTGTGACCATCGTATAGTATAAGTTTATACAGCAGGATCCCTTTATACATCAAAATGACGTATAACTTAATCCGGCCTAGAGTAATGTATTAGGCCTAAGAAGATGTTGATGTATTAATAATGTTTACAAGTACAATTCACAAGAATTAATATATCATTTCAATATTTATATATTAAAATATTTTTTTTAATATATTACTTTTTAAAATATTAGAGGATATTATCTTATATAATATCATATCAAATGCTGGATAGTATTAAAATTTAATCAGATCTTATACAATTAGATCTTATACTATGAGGTCTTATCCTATAGTATCCACCAAACATACCCTAAGATTCAATTCTTAATGGTTGCTAGGAGCATTTAAACAAGTCAGTACATGGCATCAACAAGGATTGGTCCATACACGTCTCACACACTTAAGAATGCAATGAGGTGGCCAACTGGCTCGCAATACATGCTTCTACTTCCCATCAGAATTTTGCAGATTTTCACACAACCACTCCCACAATGTGAGGAGAGGGTAGCCAATGATATATTGGGAGCAACTCTGTTCTAGTTAATCTTTATATTCCATTTTTGTTAAAAAAAATAAAATAAATTTATTGTTAAAAGTTTAGTTTGAGACTATCTTAATTAAATTCCCAACATCTTGAATGCCATTTGGTAAGATATTTAAGTATAAAATTCACGAGTTATTAAAATGCTCATATTTATTTAATTCTATTATCATCATTCATTTTATTTTGTTTAGAAAGTTTGTTATTGTTTTTATGATTAAATTCTACTAAAAATGAGAGAAAAGCTTGAAAAATTAAATCTTATCAAGGATGATGGTCCATAAAATTGTGATATTTTGCTTACCAATTAGATCCATTAAGATATCATCCAATTAAGATATCATTCAACCCTGACTTTTAGGTAAGTTGATGTTTCATCAACTTATATAAAGATAGGTTAAACATTTTTTTCTCCCCTAATTACCTTCTCGAGGCGAGTTGGCTTCTTTCGGTATTTTCATAAGTTTCGACTCTTTGAGCTAGCTATAAGACTAATATGGAGTGTAGAGCAAGTCAGAGATAAAAATATTTAAACATCGCAAAGGTGGCATGTGCGGATCGAACCGAGATCCTTTGTTAAACACACACACATATGGGGTAGGATATGTTTACAAACTTTTTTTACAGATTACACTAAGTATGACCAGTCATACACTATTGATTGAAGTATGGCCGGTTATACTTAGTGTAATTTGTAAATAAAAAATTTATAAATATAACCTACCCCTATATATATATATATATATATATATATATATATATATATATATATATATATATATAGGGTCAGGATCATTTTACACCGGTGTAAGTTACACTTCTAATCTTGTCCGTTAGTCCCACTTATATCTGAGGGCTCAAATTTCTTAGTAATGTGAGTCATTGGATACAAGTGGATTAATGATCAAGATTGAGTGTAAGACTTCTAACTCTTACACCAGTGTAAGAATATCCCGCCCGATATAGGGTCAGGATCATTTTACACCGGTGTAAGTTACACTTCTAATCTTGTCCGTTAGTCCCACTTATATCTGAGGGCTCAAATTTCTTAGTAATATATATATATATATATATATATATATATATTGAATAGATATTCCATTTTACACCGGTGTGGTTTAGTACTTATATCTGAGGGCTCAAATTTCTAGTAATCAGTTATTGGATACAAGTGGATTAATGATCAAGATTGAGTGTAAGACTTTAACTCTTACACCAGGACGATATATATATATATATATATATATATATATATATATATATATATATTGAAGATATTCCAATTGGTTCATACTTCAGGACTAGTTCAATTTGGGACGGTTCTGGGATTAAGGACGATATTGGGGAGGATCAAACATATGCTCTCAATTCACCCTTACTTCAATTCCCTTGCGTTAACTGAGCTACCATCATTTAGTTAAAAGATATTTATTTGAGTTGTGGGTTTAGCAATGCATTGATGTAGGTTGATCAACAATAAAGTCTTTGATATTTTATTAAATTATGTATTAATTTTATAATTACTTAATTTTTTCTTTCTAAACTTTTCAATTTGTTTAGCCCATCACATTTAAATTTAGAGGAAAATTATACTTATTATCAATTATATTTATCACTTCTAATCTTAAACTCTAAACTATTATAATTTATTGGAAATTAATAATTAATTAATAAGTATCATTCAATAAGTTATAAAAATGAGATTGACGAAATCAATAGTTAAGATTCGATGGTAAAAAATGATAAACTTAATTGGTGGTAAGTATAACCTTCTCCTTAAATTTAATCAACTAATAATAATATTATTTTTTAAAAATTATTACCAAATATTTTTTTTTCTTATAATGGTATAGGTAGTTATGGAAAATTATTAGTGCCACGAATTGGAGAATTCAAAACCAAGAAACTAGTTGTATGAAATTATGTTTATAATTTTTGGTGATTATTGATTTTTTTTATAGGTTATTCTATTTATTTATTTTTCATGCTTATTTTACTTACTAATCTTCAATACTATTAAATCAGAATCTCAAATGAAAAAAATAAAAATAATAAATATTAATTGAAATTCTAATAACTAGGTGTGAAAATAAGGTAAATTGAAAGAAAAATACATAGATTAAAGCATCGTTGTTACTGTAAAACCCCAAAGGGAAGGGTTTTTGAGGCGTCGCTGCGACAAGAACATAACTCTGTCCTTCACTCCGATTCCTCACAATACCAATCTTTTAAGCCTTAAGGCGGCGACACTATCTTCACTCCCTTTATGAATTTTGAATCTTCTTTACACTTGTTTCTCCACCCTCTTCCTCTAACTTCATCCATTTTCTTAATTCCATTTTTTGCTTCCATTTTCACTTGTTGTCATTGCTATTCCGCACAATTTGATGTTCCCCACTAATTCCCTCAATAAGGGACTTGATTCTCTCCTCCCTCTTGATAAAACAAACCTTATCTTCCAACCTACTCGTTCGGGCATTTCCACAAACATGTGGCGGAACGTCGCCAAACAAGCTTGTTGGGGGTTTCGCATTCGCTTGCACCCTCCCAGGCCTCTCAATATCTCCCAAGATTTCGTTTTTCCTCCAAACAGGGAGATTTTATGCCGTGGGGAAAAACCAAATCGTATTGGGCATGCTCAATTTCAATTTGGTGTTAAAGGGTATGCTGGAGTTGCCGAGGCAGTTTCTTCCACTGACGTTGAGGAAGATGCTTCCCCTGTTGATGAAGTTCAAGAATTGTTGCATGGGATGAAGAAAGAAGAGCAGAAGACGAAGGTGGTTGGTTTTAGGTGGCAGAGTCAGCTGAATTTGACTGTGGGAATGAAACAGTCTAGGTACCAAGAGCTGAGAAGAAGGCAGGTTAAGATTGAGACTGAAGTGTGGGAAGAGGCTGCCAAGGAGTATAGGGAGCTTTTGATGGACATGTGTGAGCAGAAGCTGGCACCCAATCTGCCATACATGAAGTCACTCTTTCTTGGCTGGTTTGAGCCTCTGCGGGATGCCATCGCTAAGGAACAGGAAATGTACCATATGGGGAAGAACAGAATGGCCTACGCACCTTACTTTGTTCAGTTACCGGCTGACAAGATGGCTGTTATCACCATGCATAAGTTGATGGGGTTGTTAATGACAGGAACCGAACATGCCACAGTTGGCACTGCCAGGGTTGTGCAGGCTGTCTGCAGCATAGGTGATGCCATTGAACAGGAGGTGGGACATTGCATTTCTCGCATTGTTCGTGTTCATTTTGGCTTGTACTTAAGTCTTAACTGCATAAATATCTTGATTGAAATAGTTTAAATTGTTCATTTTATACTATTTTGAATTTTGTTCTATAATATTTGATTGTACTCCTGCATGTTTGTTCAATAGAGCTACACAGTTCTTTTGTATGTCGGACCTAGAAGCACCCTTAGAAAACCCATGGGAGTGTGGAGGAAGTTCAAAAGTTTGGGGGATGAGTATCCGAAGGAGGCGAAGACCTACATAATGACCTATAATGTTGAAATAAAATTATGGCCTTAATTCTTATAACTGCCAACTTTATCTGAATGGAGCCGGGTGCGGGAATCATAAAATGGGGATGAAGCTGGGTATGAGGCTTTTTAGGGGATTTCGTGGGTATTGAACAGGGGATGGGGAGTACACTTTGGTTACCCAACCTGCCCCATATTTCCCATTCTCCCTCCAACCAAATTTCACACTGACACTGATATATATACAATTACAACACAAAGCTTGATAAACTTGAAGGTTGGGCCTTCCTAACAGTGATTTTTTTATTTATTAAATCTTGTATATGTTCTTCAATTTATTCTGGACAATAAACTTCCTTAGGCATGGCATTTTATGTCTATAGGTATCTTAACCCAATCTCTTGCTATTGCTGCAACCTTATGTACTGTTTATTATTTGATGGTTCAGGTTAGAATACACAAGTTCTTGGAGAAAACCAAAAAGAAAAAGGGTGATAAAGGCAAGAAAAATGAAGCAGGTGAATCTGTTGCTGCTGTCAAGGAAGAGGAAAAGCTGCGGAAAAAAGTCATGGATTTGATGAAAAAGCAAAAGCTTGTTGCAGTGAGGGGGATACTGAAAAGCCAGGATGATGCAAAGCCATGGGGTCCAGTCATGAAGACAAAGGTTTGAATAGCTTCTCTACAGTCTAAATGCTCCTTTTGCTATTTATTTGCTTCTTGGTAAGATGGTATCCTCTCCTCCACTTCACAGGTGGGAAGCCGTTTAGTTGAGCTCTTGATGCAGACAGCATATATACAACCACAATCAGATCAACTACTGGATTGTGCACCTGATATCCGTCCTGCATTTGTGCATTCGTTTAGAACGGTGACAAAAGAGGCAACGTGAGCTTTAATCTCTGCCTCTCAGTTTGGTTTGAATTGTCCAGCAGTACTTTAAATTGTGGCTCTGGATTTTATTTTTTTAACAGGAAAGCAAGCAGAAAATACGGTATTATTGAATGTGACCCTCTAATTCTTAAAGGCCTTGACAGAACTGTAAGTTTATTCCTTCACCTTCTGTTCTTTAATTGAAGTTTAAATTGGATGGTTCATCATTTGAGATATCTTAGATAGCAATTTTGATATTGTTATTTATCAGGTTATTGAATCTTTAGTTTGGAAAAGAGAGTTTTGTTATGGGTTTTTTAACTGATAATTAGTTCCTGAATTGAATCAAGTTTAGAAAAACTTTTACATGTAATAATGGCAATGCTGGACCAAAGAATTGTAGGATGCAGATAGAGAAGTGAGAATAGGGGTAAAGAGAGAAGAAAGAGAAACGGTGGGAGAAAAAAGGAAGGATATATGTGAGAATCAAGCTATAGAAAAATCTTGTCAATTTTATCATTTTCCAAGACTCTGAATACGTAATAATTCTATATGTCGGGGAACTTCACTCATTTATAAATCGTACTTGTAAGACTGACTCTGTATAGTGATTTTACCAGGGCACTACCTTAAATATAATCCCAAAATAAACTAACTCCCATTTTGTAGAAAGACCTTAAACTCTTTATCTAGAAAGTTTATGTGGAGTTGTGCATTTTTTGCTGTCATGTGGTTTATTTGGTTGGAGCATAGTGCTCATATCTTCAAAGATAGATCTCTATTTTCAAGCCCACAAATGTGGTTCCTTGCTTTGCTCATTGAAGGAGATCTCTTCAACATTATGCTCTGTAGTTGTTTTTTATGCCCAATGAGGGTGGGATTTAGCTTACTTGCTAGCACTTGAGTTAATTGGCATTGTGCTCATGCACTTTGCATATAAAAGTTTTTTATTTTTTTATTTTTTAATGTCACGAACTAAGTATCCCAGCTCTAGTGTATGTATAGTTTATTTCAATTAGTTCTCAATAGATATTGCATATTACGTTGTTTATGTATTTATGTTTATAGTGATCTCCTGATTCTCCTCTCATGTCCATGGGTTCTACAAGTCCTTGATTTATTTTTTCTTATTTTTCAACAGGCAAAAAATATGGTTATTCCTTATATGCCTATGTTGGTTCCACCAGTCAACTGGACAGGGTATGGAAACTCAACACATTTTATTACTGCCTTGTTAACCTTCTGTATTTTGATTTTATGGCTGGGTATGCTATAAATTGGGGCTAGAAGGTGGTCCAAACTCTAACCAATGTAAAAAAACCTGTGAAAAGATGAACACATTATTCCTACTTTAGGCTAACCTGTGAAAAAACCTGGGTAAAGGGATTAGGCTACCCTGCTTTATTCCTACTGTCCTTGGTTCCTTTGGTTTTCTTTGTTATGTGATATGTATATATATATATATATATATATATATATATATATATATGTGTATATATATATATATATGTGTGTATATATATATATATATATATACACACACATATATATCTATATATATATATATATATATGAGGAAGGTTATATTTACAACCTATTTTCGTTTACAACCATATCTTAACCGTTAATTTCCATCAATCAACGGTTAAGATTTTCACAAATCAAATTTATTAATTAATTATTAATTCATAATAAATGATAACCGTTGATTGACAGAAATCAAAGGTTAAGATATGATTGTATGATGTTGTAAACGAAAATAGATTGTAAATATAACCTTTCCCTATATATATATATATATAAAAACCACTCCCCGTTAAACCCGACTAGCGAGTGTGGGGTGGAGGAAATCCTTGTACGCAGCCTTACTTTTGCTTAATTGCAAAGAGACTGTTTTCTGGATTCGAACCCATGACCTTTCAGTCATGAAGGAACAGTTTTATCACTACTCCGGTTCGCCCCCTTATATATATATTGTTATTTTTTTTTTCTGCTTTTGAAATTTGAACTACCCTTATCCTTTCCCCAATGTGCTCGTACTTACTTTGCTTCTGTTTGATTATACTATTTTTAAAACAGTGATCCAAATTCCAAATGTAGCATAGCCCATTAAACAACTTCCTTTTGCAATTAGTTTCAAAATGTGAATCAGAATTTTTCAAGATTAAAATTCAATGTTTACAATAAGTAGATTACAGTTTTTCTTCTTTTTGCTGAATGGCTAAATAAGTGCTGACTCCTCTATTTTTTCTTTGCTATACTTTTGCAGTTATGATAAAGGTGGGCACTTGTTCTTACCTTCCTATGTCATGCGTACTCATGGAGTTAGGCAACAACGTGAGGCTGTTAAGAGGGCCCCTAGGAAGCAACTAGAGCCTGTATTTGAGGTCCGAGTTTGTTATAATTGTCACCAATGAAGAGTAGTGCTTGAACTTATACCTACCTTGTTTTATGTAGGAAAATATGTGTGCACATATATATATGTATTATTTTTGCTATTCTTAGTAAAGTAATTTTTTTATAAATGCATATGTAAAACCCACGTGATTAGGCTCTGGATACTCTTGGGAATACGAAATGGAGGGTAAATAAGAAGGTCCTGAGTGTCGTAGACAGGATATGGGCTAGTGGAGGCCGTCTTGCTGATTTGGTGGACCGCGATGATGTAAGTTTAATTATATGATACTCATTTTTTTAGATATGGAAGTATGTTTTAAGAAACTTATGTTAACGTTGGTTTGAAATGGTGTTCCTATTGCAGGTTCCTTTACCTGAGGAGCCAGATACTGATGATGAAGCACTGATAAAGAAATGGAAGTGGAAGGTCAAATCTGTAAAGAAAGAAAACAGGGAGAGATATTCACTACGTTGTGACATAGAACTTAAACTTGCTGTAAGCTTCCTTGAAATTCATGTACATTAATTTGTAATCCGTATTCTTTTTCAGGTAACAAACCCATTTATATCTATGGGTGCAGGTAGCACGAAAAATGAAGGATGAAGAAGGTTTTTACTACCCACACAACCTTGATTTCCGAGGTCGTGCATACCCCATGCACCCACACTTAAATCACCTTGGTTCAGATGTATGCCGGGGTATATTGGAATTTGCAGAAGGACGCCGTCTTGGAAAGTCAGGCCTACACTGGTTGAAGATACACTTGGCAAATCTATATGCTGGCGGTGTTGATAAACTATCTCATGAGGGTCGCATCGCATTCACTGAAAATCATTTGGCTGACATATTTGATTCTGCAGACAATCCTCTTGAAGGAAGAAGGTGGTGGTTGAATGCAGAAGACCCATTGCAGTGCCTAGCTGTGTGCATAACTCTAACTGAAGCTTTAAGAAGCTCTTCACCAGAAACATTCATTTCACATATTCCAGTACATCAGGTATTTTCAGGGTGTGAATGATGTTTGGATATAATAATGTACTAGGGATGTTCAAAAATTTTCTTGGATTGGGTTTTGAGGTTATGACACAGCTCTAATAAATTGGGTTGACAGTAGGAGCAGTCAGTACATGTAAAGAACCAATTTAATTCAAAATAGTAAGTTGTTAAGTGAAGATCACATTAATGGTTTTATATATTATATCTTTAACACCCTCTAATGGAGGCCGAGCTTTGGAGCAACTATAAGGTTGTTTTTTGTGACCGGAAGATCACAAGTTTGAGTATAGGAAATAGTTTCTTTGCAAAAAATGCAAGGGTAAGGCTTCTTGTGCATCGGGATTTACCTTTTTTTATCTTTAACATACCCCCTCATGCAAGAGCCCTTAGGCTTGAAATGTGGACAATGTACATGTCTATCTTGTGCTGATTATAACATCTTGTTTTTTATTAGAAAACGAGGGCGTTGAGGATGAAACTTGTGACCACTTGGTCACAGAGGCTATGATATCTTGCTAAGAACAAATTTAACCCAAAAGCTTAAGCTGTTAAGTGATGGCCACATAAATAATCATGGGTTGGGTTGAGATGAAAGAGATGTAATTCTTAATTTATAAAAATAGATTAGCAACATGATTCCGCCTTCAAGTCATGTAATGAACATCATATTTCTGTCAATTACTAATATCATGAATATACAGGAGAACATTAATATATTAGGGTTTGTAAAGAACCTTGGGATACACCACCCCAAAAGCTAGCTCAAAGGGTGGGAGTGCCCAATGCCTTATAAAGGCCACATTAGTTGTTCATCCAACTAATGTGAGACTATATATCTCAACACGCCCCCTCACATGAGAGCCCATTGGGCTTGAAGAGTGGATGATGCAACAGGCCCAACCTACCTGTGCTAAGAGAGTCCACAAGAGAAAGTGGGGGACGGCGAGGCTCTGATACCATGTAAAGAACCTTGGGATAAACAACTAGTCCCACATTGGTTGGATGAATAACTAATGTGGAGTTTATAAGGCCTTGGGCACTCCCACCCTTTGAGCTAACTTTTGGGGTGGTGTATCCCAAGGTTTTTAATAGGGTTCATTACTAGTTTTTGAGTGTGGAGTTAAGATAAGAATAATAAAAACCTATTTTAAACAAAACTAAAAGAAAACATTTCTTGAAAAATAAAGCCAAATTAACCCAATTTTGTACACAAAACCAAAGGCTCCCGATTTGAATGTGTTCCATTTTCAGGTTAAGCAGTTTACTTTGGCTATTAAACAACTTAGTGTATCCATATAATTTCTTCACATATACTTTACTTATGTGCACCTTCTTCTGGATATTAGTAAACACTTCGATTATCATTACTGTAAAGAACCATTTCTACTCAAAAGCTCAAGCTGAGAAGTGAAAGCCTATCAATGGTTTTTTATTTTATTTTATTATATCTCTCTAACACGCCCCCTTACGCAAGAGTCCTTTGGGTTTGAAACGTGAATATTGCACAGACCCATTTTTTTGATTCTATCTTGTGCTGATTTAATTCCATTAGAAAGTGGGGGGTGATGAAGATCGAACTCGTAACCTCGTGGTCATCAACCATGTAAAGCTATTATCTCACCTAAAATCTTAAGTTGAGAAGTAAAGGCCCATCAATGGTTTTTACAATTACCAAACAATAGATATACCCCTTATCTCAAGAGTACCTAGATTTGAAACTGTTACTCATTCAATTTCTTGGGTGGCTAGAATATAATCACAGAGAAACTGAAGAAACCTTTTTGTAAAATTAATATGAGACTCTAATGCTCCCTCCTACAAGTGAATTCCTTTTTTGAGGAACTTGCTACATTATATTATGATTTTATCTTTCTCCTGTTGATGGGACGAGCCTTGGGCCTATGGTAAGGTTACTGCCTTATGACCTGGTCATGCTCACAGGTTCTAGTCACAGACGCATCTGCTTTGCTGACAGGTGTAACAGTGAATATCTGTCCCTTCCCTGTCTCCACAATGCTGGGAGCCTTGTGAACTAGCCTGTTCTTATCTTTCCCCTGTTGATATTAGAATATATAAGAAATGAATTTTGGTGTTCCTTTAGCATTTTTCTTCGTATGGGTCATGCATGCACTTCACTGCTTTGTGTAAAAATCACCAGGTTAATCTATTCTTACTGATTCTTTGATGTGTGATATCAATGACCAGTAAGCCATGTAAAGCTCATAATTGATTGTCAAGTCTGTCATTATCGTAATTTTCGTTTAGAATGTACAGAGTTTATTTACTAATCATGATTCGTACTACCTTGATTTTCTGTCGTAGGATGGTTCTTGTAATGGTTTACAACATTATGCCGCCTTGGGAAGAGACAAGGTAATGATGGCCTTTGTCATTTTGTTTATACCCCTTATTCTGATTGAGTTTCAAGTTCTTCAGTCCCAGATATTAGAGATCAAGTTAGGGGATGAAAAATAGTTTCGATTGTAGCTCAGAGTCTTCAAGATTTTGACAATTGTTGAAAATGAATTTGGCTTTAGTAGCCATTCCCATCTCTGTACATTTGTACTATTTGGTTGGTTTTGACTGTTAAGTTTTCTGTTTGGGTTTTATCCAGAATGGTCTTGTCAAAAGTGGCAGCAGGTGAAACCTATGCTTATGTTGTCCGTTACTGATTTCTGAACAGAAATGCTTGCTTATCATGTGTTTAGTGGGAACTCTTTGCTGATGTTCTCTGAATATGTTCATCTCCTATGATGTTTCTGGTCCCTATCTGGGAGGTATCAGATGAACATGACAAGAAAAGAGCAAGAAAATTGTAAGGAAAAATGGCATTGATTAGTCCGTAAACTGGGAATTACAGAATATATGTATGAGTATGGAAAATACTGAAAAACAAGAACTATGAGACAGTATCAGTAATCAACCACTCTCTACCCTGGCATTTAGAGAACCCTACCTTTCCCGTGCACCAGAAGATGCCCCAAAACAACCCACTCATCGAATGCTCCTCTCTGTCCTCCACTCACGCCTAATATTGCCTCTCCTAACTAACTTCCCTAACAGAGTTCTCTCCTTTTCTCACTGCTCCATCCACGGCAGCTGTCCATTACTGGGCCTGGGCCCTTTTCATTCTTTCTTTTCTTCCTTGTATAGACCCTCTTGGTAATTGGCATGGGCCTATCCCTGTCACTGAACATGCCTTCTATTCTATTTTCATTTTTGAAAAACCTGTGTTGCTGATGGGAGATATCTGTATAGTAATTTTTTTAATTTTTTTATTCAGTTAGGGGCTGCTGCTGTTAATCTAGTTGCAGGAGAGAAGCCAGCAGATGTTTACTCAGGAATAGCAGCTAGGTAAGTATTTGTGTGTATTGCTACGTATATTTAAAGTTTGAAATGCTAGCAGTGCGCATTTAGTATTTTCCATATTGCCATGATTGACCTCTCCTCTCTTTGGATAGATAACAGCCTCTGGCCCACTTTGTCCCCTTTATATTTAATGGAATGAAACAGTGGTTAAGAAGAAAAATTTTCTGATTAAAGCAGCTTAACTAGTTTTTTTATTTCTTACCTAGCTTTGTTTAGGGAGGTTCAATTTAGACCTTGTTTTATGATAAAATACTCAGCTTTAAAACACAACTCATAATTAAGACATGTCTGATCAACATTTTTATTTTTCTTAGCATCACCTTCAAGATGCTTTGAATGCATTTATACTTTGCTATTGTTGTACAGAGCATTAATTACATTTTACCAAAAAAAGTCATCAAATGACCTAATTAAAGCTGCTTTAAAGGCACCCAGAAAAACTGTTTCTATTAAAAATTACAAGTCCTTGAAGATACCATATCCTCCCACAGTTGTACTTTTATTCTTTTTCTATTAAAATAAAGGTTCTAGAAGATGTATTCTATAATTTCTCTCAATTTTATTGTATTGAAGCAAACATACAATGCCAAGCTGCAGCTCTAGGGTGTTTGAGGCTTTATTTTTCTGTACATAGCAGGACAAAATATATAATTAAATGAATATAGAAATTAAGCAAAATACTATTCTTTCTTCAAGATTGGACCTACTATATTTTTTTCTCAAAGTCCAAATGTTCTCTTTCCATTAGAAACTTAGGAGGGGAAAGGGGGGAAGCCTCGTTGAGCATGATCCTGCCAAATATTTCTCCAAGGATTTTTCTATGGTTCAGAAGGATGCATTTGGTTGCTGGGCATAAGGGTTAAAGTTTGACGTAGATGTTTGACCTTTATATCTTGGAAAAATTGTTGGTGGCTATGGAAGTATCCAAGGTCTCTCTTTGTAGGTTAGATAAATTTCAACAGAATTTAAGAGAACTAATGGTTAATTTTAGTGGTTACAGACAAATGCCAACTTTCCTGCATTACTGTTGGGGGTGTTAGGATTGTTGGAAGATAATTGGAAGCAGTGTTTGACCACATTGTGGTTATGGCTTTGTTAAGGAGGATATCGTGCTCTTTTGTATTTCTTTTTTTTTCTAATGAGTTTTCTTCTATCAAAAAATTTAGTAGGTTTATGTAGCATTAGTTTTTCCAGTTAAGTTATTTGGTCTAATACTTATTTTTAGTTATTCTGATATTTGGAAGGCTCTTTTTTCTTTTCTTTTGTTCTTTCTGTTGTCATTTTTTGGCTTGAATTTTCCCTTGTGAGAGGGGTGTTCTCAAACAAACAACTCAATCATAGAAGAATTATTTCCTTGCAGAGTATTAGACATCATGCGAAGAGATGCTCAGAAAGATCCTGCAATTTTTCCTGATGCTCTTCATGCAAGGACTCTAGTTAATCAGGTTATCTGCTATTCTTTTGGTCTTATATGTAGTTCACCTGGTATTATAAACCTGAGTGAAAATAATTTATTACATAACCAATTCTAGTGATGTTGTGCTTTTTCTCTTTTCACTCCTCATCTCAAAGCTGATTTTTGACTGATCTTGGACTTGTCTAGGTGGATAGAAAATTGGTTAAGCAGACAGTGATGACATCAGTGTATGGTGTCACTTACATTGGTGCACGGGAACAAATAAAAAGGAGGTTGAAAGAAAGGGATGCCATTTCAGATGATACGGAGCTCTTTGGTGCTTCTTGTTATGCTGCTAAGGTTAGAGGGGGAAAATGGCAGCATTTTAAATATTGAATCGATGTAGCATAGGTATGCAATGTTTGTTACATCTTTATTACTTTTCTCAGGTCACCTTAACTGCCTTAGAGGAAATGTTTCAAGGTGCACGAGATATCATGAGCTGGCTTGGTGACTGTGCAAAAGTATGTCAAATACTCCTTGCACCAACATCTGCATAGTGCATAACTGCATATTCTCGCTTGCACATGGAGAGATAATAAAATGCTATGCTTTTTTTCCCCCTTTCCTGTAATGTACTTATATTATGGTATGAGTATGACGAAGACAATTGGAACAGATAATTGCATCTGAAAATCAACCAGTGCGCTGGACCACTCCTCTTGGACTTCCTGTAGTGCAACCTTACCGTAAACTAGGAAGGCATATTGTGAGTGCATTAGAATTTTCCTGGAATTACATCCTTAAAACTTCTCTCAAGTTCTCTGGATTTCAAGGCTGTCTATAGGTTAATAAGCTATAATTATTATTATATGTATTGCAGATCAAAACTTCACTTCAGATGTTGACATTGCAACGAGAAACAGATAAGGTAAGTAAATTTAACATTAACATCATTGTGTAGATATTGTGTAGATATGAGCTGCAGCATTTCATGCTGTTTTTTTGTGTCTATAGCTAAATGTATGGAGGTACGCGCTTACACGCCACCATTTGCACACTTCGTATCATTTACCCATTGTTGCGAACACGGCAAATATACCGGTCGTAGTAGTAATAAAGTGAATGAGTAGAGTGTCGTTCCCACGAGGACTAATTACAAGCTATAGTTTCACCGTTTTTATCTAAGTTAGACAATTCCAAAGGTCATTTCACAGGTAACCAATATTTAATTAAAAATTAAATATAGATGACAGTAAAAGAAATTAATTAAAAAGATGAGCTTGAAATTATGAATAAAAATGTAGTTAAATTTACTTCCCCTCTGATCCCCCTTAATTGGTTTAATTACAATTCAATAATATTCTATCTCAATTGTTTCAAACAATTCATTATCTAAGAATTAATTGGTTAAATCCCGACGTCTTAGTTCTTTAACCCTTTAACCCCATCGGAATCCTAATGTATTAGAAATTCCTTTTAGATTAAGCGTTAAGTGCGATGAATTATAAAGTTTTCAATTTCTACAAGCTTATGTCTATATCATGCAAGAATTGGTGTTCTACCCCTGTCTAGATCAAGATCTCAATATGTCTATTGTGAATCCAAACCCTCTTTATCCCTATATAATTGGTCAGATTATACAAGAATTTAAATTTGCAAATCAAGGTAAAACACAAACAATTTAAGACAGTTTATTAATGAAAAGAATTAAACCAAAACAAGGATTCACATTGGATCCATATTCCTAACTACAAAAGAAACTTAGCCAGACATAGCTAGCTTAAACAAAATAAAATAATAAAAAGAAATAGATGAAGTCATGAAGAAGAAGAAGAATCAATGTTGCTCAATCTCCTTCAAGCTTCAACATCAACAACACCTTTATCCCAAATTAATTGGGGTTGGTGTATTATAAGGGTCCATCTCATAAATATAGTTGCTTTTTATGGCCAGTTCGCTGCACTTGACACCAACCCTCCTCCTTTATGCTAGCTTGGGACAGACCATGCATGCAAGCATATACATTTCTCTCTGAAATTCTCCAATCTCCAGCAAAAGCTCCCCTCTTTCTTAATATGCCAGCCTCCTTTCTGTTTCTAAGAGTTGCCTTTTTATAGTGACGAAACCATATCTTTTAATTTCCCATAATATCTTCAATGGAATCTTCACTAGAATCTCTAATCATATCTTTAATCAAATCCTTAAAATCTTTCCTTTTATATTTAAAGGAAAACTCTCCTTAAAAATATTCAAGGGAAGATTCAATAAGATTTTCAATGAATTATATGATTCAGAAATTCAAAGCGAATCTCTCCAATTTATCTCTTTATTGAGCTGAAAATTACTGCAAAATATAAGAATTTTTATGAGAATCTTAATGAGAATAAAATAACAATTTAATTACAATTCTCATATCTTTTAATTATTTTAAATCAATTTCATGCTCATATTAACTCTTAATACATAATAAATTGAAGACACATCACCCATCAACACCTGACAGTATTTAATGTGCACTGTCATGCTATTGTCAGGTGTGGTGTTGAGGTGTACTTTTCCCGTATGTATAATGGGACTGTTTATATTACATGCAACCAAACCTTTTTTCCGAAACCCACCTTGCTCAAAACACTTGCGAAAAACAAATTCCTGAAGATACGGTGTCAATATTTTGTGTGTTGGTAATTGAGTATCTCTTTAGATGGATAGGAGGGAAGGGAATGAAATTAATGGAAGCACAATTGAGGGAAACACTTAATCATTTGTTTTGTTCCATTATAAGAACAGGAGGAAAAGTTGAGGTCAAGAGTGAGGTATTTTTGAGGGAAGTTTTTGTTTTTCCTAAACTTACTTATTCCTTACTGAAAGTGAATGATGAGCTGAAGGAAAGGAATAGTTGTGAATGAATTCCTTACTGGCATAATGGACATTGAAGCAAGGAAACTTCAAAATGGTTCCGTACCAATGTTGGACACTTCTAATACACCATCAGATACTCCTAACATGTACCCTACAAATTTTTTACTTTTACTTTTGAATTGCTACACCAATACGGATGGAATACCGCAATTATTAGATAATATTATTTTAGTGTCTACAATGACTAATGTTGACTTTTGATACATTTATGTCTCTATTATTACAATTTTTCTTTTTATGCTAATATTATTATGATATTACTTTTATATGTTGTACCCTTGCTTGTGTTATTTCCGGTCATTTATAAAATGTCATATCCTTGTGTTCATGTCAAATTGCATTTGTAAAGAACCGATTTAACCCAAAAGCTTAAGCTGATAGGTCAAGTCACATGAATGATATTTATATTAAAGGGCTGACCCAGTTCAAATACCCACTTCGTGAGTGTCTGGGGAAGGGAATACTCTAGGCAGTCTTTCCCCTGCTTTTTGCAGAGAAACTGATTTGAACCCGCGACCTGACACACCACGGCAAGCAAGCTTACCGCTAAGCCAAGCCGGCCCTTCCCCATTAAACTTAATAAAATAGTAATCGTAATCCAACGAATCTAATAGTTGGAACTAAAAACGCAACGCAACTTTTGAACCCTTTTTTTGAGTCTCTGCAACACGCGTTGGAGTGTTGGAAGTGTCAAACATGACACGTCAGGTTTTTTGAAGTGTCAGTGCATCATAAGTCCTCACTTGAGGCATTACATGTCACACTTGAATTTTTAACAATCTTCCCGTCAATAGAAACCTCTCGGGTACATCAACCCAAGTACTCAACCCACTTCTAGTCAAACACCTGACTAGTCCAATCCAAACCAAGCTTTGATACCATGTAAAGAACTAATTTAACCCAAAGGTTTAAGTTATTACATATGAATGTTTTTAATATTTATATTTCTATCTGTATTCATGCCCCATTTAACACCTGTGTTTCTTAGATCTTATATGCCTGCTCATATGATTTTTGGGTATTTGGGATACTTATATTTGATATGGAAGATGCCTAGGAATGTGTGATGCCCTCTGATTGGTTGTTGTGATCAATCTTGGACATCTAACATTTTAAAAAAGTTAAAAAAAAAAAAAGTAAATCAATTACAAGTATAATTACTAAATAATTAAAAAGATAAAATCTCGTGCTTGGTATTGTGATTGTGATTGTGATTCCAACTGGTTGGAATGGGTTTCACATGCCCATGCAGTGGGCAGTATAGCCGATTAGATATCATTTGAGATGCCATGGTCATCTCATTCCCATGTATCAAACATGGGTGTCTTATTTCAAGAACTGGCATCTACACACTAAACATTTCCTTAGAGTTCTATTATGTATATGGACAGTGGGTGTTTATATCTTCTTATAAACATGTTAGCAGACATTTCTAGCATAGCTTCTAGGGTAGAGAATTTTGGTATTTTGATTTGATTTATATTTTCAAGACTTAAATTTTAAATTTTACATTTAAATGTTCTAGGTCATGGTCAAACGGCAGAGAACGGCATTTCCTCCAAATTTTGTTCACTCACTCGATGGTTCTCATATGATGATGACTGCAGTAGCCTGCAACAAAGAAGGTTTGAATTTTGCAGGTATTTCCTTGTTAGGTCCTTTCCATTCTTTATTTATTTATTTAAAGTAACAGGCCCTGCTAGGGCCTAGGGGAGGCCCCACCACTGTAGTGGTGCCTTAGGGATCCCCAATAAGGGACCCCGGGAGGGGGAGGGGAGAAGAGATGTTCCATTAGGCTCATGTTTACATTTTTATTTAATCTATTATAATTATAATACTAATGATGAATAATCTCTGCTACATGCTTGTAGGGGTTCATGATTCATATTGGACGCATGCATGTGATGTGGATAAAATGAACAGAATATTGAGAGAGAAGTTTGTAGAACTCTACGAGACTCCAATATTGGAAAATGTATGGTTTAAATGCTCATTATTTATATTCAATACAATTTTGTTCCTGGGTAGTAGAATTACATTTAAGGTGAAACCAATTTCAGTATTGAGAATCTTTTTGGGAGAAATGGCCCCGGCCGGATTAATGACTTCAGATTTGTCTGCAAATGAATAGCAGATATTTCTTTGGGGAATGTGCTTTGTTTCTGTGATTTGAATTCTACTTTCTGCATTTCTGATAGACATGAAGATGGAAATATCATGTATTATCTGACAAGATGCTGAGTCTGGAATTTTTATTTTTGCAGAAGAAGAGAATCAGATTGCCGTTTTGATTTTACATTTTTTATCTTAAGCTGTTCTGAAAAGAATCAAATTTCTACATTATTGCTAGATCACTTCTCTTACCTGTTTAATTTGTGAACAGTTATTGGAGAGCTTTCAGAGGTCTTTCCCATTATTATCATTTCCACCCTTGCCTGAAAGGGGAGACTTTGACTTAAGGGAAGTTTTAGAGTCACCATATTTCTTCAACTGATTCTGCTGGTTTCTTTAAGGCTTGGAATCGTTCCTTTTGGGCTTACTAACATCTCAAGTAATGTCTTTTAAGAGTGTGAGCATGGCAACGACAACAGATCTTCTGAAAGTACTCCTTATAGAGGCTATTTCAGTGACTGCATCTTATCTTCAAAGGCAACCAGGCAGGGTCTTGAGGACGACCCTTTTGGTATGAAAATATATTCCACCCTAATCTACTTGGTTGTTGATGTGCGGATATATACTTGTACCATACGAGATAGAAGCTTTTGGAGCTGCTGCAACAATCAGCAGGCTCCCAAGGGAAAGCCAAGGAGTTAAAATTTGCATTGCCAGTTACTGCAGCACAAACAATTAATTTCATTTATTTATTTGATGAGTATGGAGCATCATTAACAATTTTTGTAGCATATCTTGACCTGGTTCAGCATCAAGTAACCGTGCAAAGCATACCATGAGTAGCTGCAAACCATGATGTCAACAGAGAATTCTATGGTTTTCGCTTGTAAATATGAAGAGACATTTGTTTGAATTAGTGTATGTACCCACATGATTTATAGTATACATAATTAGTTTATTTCGTGAACCCTTTTTAGCTAAGTAATTTAGTGACTGCAGCCATTGTTATTGGTTAAAGCTCATGATGGTTAATGCTGACAAAATATGATAAATGAAACATTCCAATCTGTGGTGATGTACTAATTCCCTTGCATCGGAGATGGTAATAAACTAATTTTAGAGTGCAAAGGCAATGCTGACTGTAATCGTGAAAGAGTAAAGCTAGCATTCGCAGTTGAAAATGTTGATGTTATGGATCCCTACAGCATTAGGTTTCTCTTTATTTACCTAAATTGACCTCGCCCTTCAATAATTTTCTTGACTATAAAAAAGAGATTGGAAGTATGTACACCCATCAATTGCTGGTTCGTACGGTTATAGGATTGTTCTCAGGATTATTTTTGGAAATGACCTAAGTTCCTTTTGTTATGGTGGACCATTGTCATCACAGATCTCATTCTTTTAAACTTTGTTTTGGTGGCCATCATTTTTCTCTCCTTTAAATAAAATTAACAAAAAAAAAGAAAAATAAATTATTAAATATGTAAGCTCTGACAACTCTCGTCTCTGTAGCACATTTAAAGGGCTTTAGAAGAGAAAGGAAGAGAGATAAAACTAACTACATTGTTTTTTGAAAAATTCAACTATTTGCAGGCAACCTCCAATTACACAGCCATTTCTTCAACGATATGCAGTATGACAACCAAGCCCTTAATTCTTAACTACTAACAAAGCACTCGTCTCAAGCACCGACATGTTTTAAAGAATAATTTTATCATGGCAGCAAGGCAGTCCTTATTTTCCAAAGTGTAGTAGCATGCAGAATGTACATTGGTCTGTTTTTTCTGCTAATTTGCTTTGCTAGTTATCAAAATAGGAAGGAGTAGCTTGCTTCATTCCATACTTCTCACACAGAAAGATAAGTCACTTGTTACTTAGATCATGTGGATGTACAAGGCAGTCATTTGATCAGGTATTAGTAAAGTACATCTCAATCTGCAATGTCTCTGCTACTACATCACTGTAGTCCTTTCACCCTGCCATGTCTCTGTTACTACATTACAGTGGTCCTTTCACCAACAAAATTTGTCATCCTTTCACTTCTACTTAACAAAGGACAGAGGTCTCGGAAACTCATACATCGCAACTCTAAATTCATTAATGCTACTGAGCAGGTTCTGCCTGATCCCTCATTGATATTTTCTTAGGTGAATATGCAACCTAAACTCCTTTCTTTAATGAACAATGCTGTACACCCCTTCCTTAATAGCCATATCTGTCATTCAAAGAAGTCCGTCCATCACCTGATTGTCCTGCACAGAACAAAGGAATGTATGATCATCCAATAAAATGAAATTCAAGCATATAGTCAGAATATTGAACCTAATTGTGCTAACCTTCAGGAGGAACCCAT
This sequence comes from Gastrolobium villosum, assembly GCA_032173675.1. Lineage (NCBI taxonomy): Eukaryota > Viridiplantae > Streptophyta > Magnoliopsida > Fabales > Fabaceae > Gastrolobium > Gastrolobium villosum. Next base: position 94,131 of record JAVKPL010009119.1, read on the forward strand.
GCGTCATAAACTTTCTCTTCATTCAAAAACGAAGGTTTCTCAGGCCCAAGCACCCTTTTAGGCTTCCTCTCTTGGCTTTCATGTCTGTCCTCATCATCATTAGCATACAGTCCCCTTTTGTGCTTTAATAATAGTGCCACTGCATCCTCAGCCATTTGTTCACCTGAAGTGGAAGATGTCATTTGCTGAGAGGCATCATTACTATTTGTTCCAGTTGTCTCAACTTGTTTCCGTTTCATTAAAATTAGACCAGGAGCAGCAGACTCAATTTTAGATTCCACTGAAGTCCTTGCATCATCATCGCCACTGCCCAAAATTGTGTTCCTGTCCTTGTAGTCAACAAACTCATTGGACTCGTCCACCTCTCGCAGACGCTCAGGGGCCGTCAGTTGTTGAGTATCATCTGTAACCCTGTCCTCTACAGCTCCAAGCCATTGGGGCTTTGGGACAGTGTATACAACATTCTCAGCCTCCAATCTGTCACAGCCAGGTTCTGACTTGTCCAAACCCACAGTTCCAGCAGCAGGTTTCTCTCCTTTTATGGAGAGATCTGCCTTTACACAATCCTCACTGAGTTTCTGTGTTTCCATATGTGGTTTCTCGTTATCTGTCCTTGCAAAATTCTCACTGCTGTTTTGTGTTTCTGCAGGTGGTTTCTTCTTGATGGTAGAGGCAACTTCTGCAGATTTTTTTGGTTTGGGTTCTTGTACTTTCAACTCCCTTTTCTTGGCAGCTTCTCCCGTTGGATCAGCAATATTCAAAAGGTAGCATATCCTATCCAGCTCAGACTTGAGAGTTGACAATTCCTCCTCAAGCTGCACACTTTTGTCATACACTAACAGAAAAGAAGAGAAAAGAAGAAATCAGCAAGTATAAGAAGTGCACATATCAAATCTCTGCCTGCATCTCCAATTTAAGACACATTGTTGCACATAATGATATGGAAAAAAGAAACAATCATTTGTCAATATCAAAGTTATCAAATGCGGATTGCTGCATGTCGCGGCCAACCCTAAAAAATGCTATAGAGCTATAGCAGGTTGCGATTGCGGATATAGCAGAATAGATCAATGGAACTTAGATATACCACATATATATGCTCAAAACTAAAAAAATTAAAGCATGCTATTAAAACAAGGATAAAGTCAGTGGCAAAAACATTAACAAGTAACAAAACAATTCTTCAATACAAGTAAACAACAAATTATTAAGAATAAAAAAAGGATAAAAAACACCATTAAAAATTTAAAAAAGGAAGCCTTAGATATCATAGACAGAATAAAAAGAGTTAAAAACCTCTTTGTAAAAAACACCGTCATCAAAAAATTAATTTAAAGGCTGTCCATGGTTAAAAAAAATCAGATTTAAAATATCATGAAGCTGTTCTTGTTAAAATGTCACAAAGCAATGTTCAAAAGGGTCTATTCTTGCTAAGCCTAAATTTAAAAATATAAAATAGGTTTGATTCAACTTTCTAAAATGTGTCATGAAGGCTTTGAGAAAAATCAGAGAACGGAGAGAACAGAGACTGGGCATGACACATCAGAGTTCAAACTCCACATCTATGTTAAGACAAAACAGAGAATGGTAGAAAAACAGAGTAGAAAAAGAGAACAGTTTAAAAAAAAAAAAAGAAGGACTGGCCGCTGATGTTTGCTGTTGTTCGCTGCTGATTGTTGAGAGAGAGAGATTGACGAGAGAGTACAGTCACATTACAAATAATGGTTAAAAGACAATTTAACCCTAAAAAAAAGTCTGTTGCATCATTAAATAAAGGGAAAAAACAGAATTTTGGAGCCCTTTTTCTGTAGCAGTGCAAAGTTCCACAAATGTTCCGCGATTCTCCTGCAAAAGCGGACACAACAGCCGCAAAAGCGAACCAACACGTTCCGTGGCGGCTTGTAGCGATGGGTCTCCACAATGCGCAACCCGAAAGCAATTGCGCGCAATAGCGGCGCATTTAACAACTATGGTCGTTTACGGTTATATGTTAACATACATCAAAGTAACACGACTGCAAGCAAATGATAGTGGAAAAACATGAGCATGCTAGAATGCCAAACCTACAAAGACATTATAGTATTATACTTCAAAATCAACTAAAATAAATATGAAGTTAAAATAACTCTCACCTAGTTGGGATGAAAGCCCTGACATGTAAGCATCCAGTGAATCACCAACATCTTGTGTGGCACTCTCTGACAACATTTTGTTCTTTTCAATCATAAGCAACTCTTTCTTGTCATTCATTTCCTTGACGATGGCATCTCTTTTATCGAGAAGAGTATCCGCAGTCTCAACTGATTTGTTGTCACCAGGCTTCTGAGAAGGCTTTCTCTTTGTACGGTCGTAAAATTCATCATCATCATCATCACTGGAAAATGCAAGTAATTGCAAGAAATGCATTTTAGTTTTGGCACATAATATAAATGTTGTACGAGAGTGCCACGCAAGGACATTAAACATTGCACTTGTTTCACTCCAAAAAGTACACAGCATTCCAAAAAAAAAAATACAAACAAGTAAAATAGCATTAAGCAGTTCAGATATGTGGTTGTCTTCTATTGATATTCAAACATGATATTCTTCTTAGTAAATTTCAGTTTTTATGAAAACTCCCTTTTATAGGTGATATTATACCTTGAATATTCTTCTTCATTTTCCCCTGCACCACCTTTCTTCTTTCCATGAGATATCTTTCCTGTACGTGCACCTATACTTTCTCGAATACTGTCATTTAGTGTCTCTTCCAAGTTTTCAAGTTCTTCCAGTACCTATCCATTGTAACCAAAAAAAATTGTCAGCTTTTCAGCTTGTGTGCTTATGCATCATAATTTAACCAATTAACAAGATGGCATATGACAAACAAATTCTAATTTTAAAAGCTCTGACTATCACAAGATATGGCGAGGAATATACACGGTTCTTGTCTAATTTATTTTCCCCAACATTACCTGTGTTATTCTCTGCTCATTCCTTGCAATCTGAGTCTGCTGACCTTGTGTTAGTCCACCCTGAGAAATGTCTTTAACTCGTATAGAATTTATTTCTTTCTTCATGTTAGCAATCTGCACAAAGAAAAGAGCATAAATACAGGGAAAGCCATATGAGGATACTATCAAATCAACAAGGTTAACAGGGAACTAGGTTGTATGGCAAGGGAAGACTGTTTATGTCTGTGTGTACACAAATATAATCCCCCATTTTCTGGGCAATTTTACCAATGCGTATCTTACGGAGATGTCTTCTGCATTCAGTTTACTCGATTGAGGCTACAACTTTGATCCATAAAGCCAGGATATCACCTCCTTGTTCAGCCGTTTGGAACATAATCTATCAGCAAAGGTAGGGATACGGAGTACAAAAAATAACTCCCCATTAAACTCCGACTAACGAGGGTGGGGTGGGATGAAGACAATTCTTGTACGTAGCCTTAACCATGCATATTTGCATAGGGATTCTGAGTACAGTAGTAGGAAAAAGTTTTTTCCATCCCAAAAGATGGGGAGCGGAAGTGAGAAAAAGAGAATTAATTGCTTTGAGTTTTTAGGTCTTTGATAACATTGAGGATTAGATAAAATGAGTCTGACCATTAACCAATATCAAAACAGTGTTTCATATTACTAAGCATCTTGTGTATTATAATTAAAAAATGAGAGACGCGGCACAGGAAACCAAATTAACAAGAATTATTCACCTTTTCCATCCTTTTTATTATTTTCTCACGGGTTTTTTCCTGTTTCTCAGTAAGCTGTCCTTTATATGACTGCCATGTCACTTCTTCCACATCATCCTGAAATTTGAATCCACCAAGCCAATGAATCAGAAAACATAAATGGCCAACTTGAGTTTTCACACAAAAAGTGAAATTCTAAACATAAAATGTTAATGAGTTATTAGTTAGTTCAAAGGAAAAATTATACATATCATACACTCTATATGTCATAATTACAAACTTCTACAAACCTCATCTTCTTCAATAGCATCCTCACCCATGCCCCATGATATACCCTCCGCAAGAGGTCCTTCCATCCTTGCTCGTCGGAGTGAAGCTTCCCTATCTAGCATTGCTTCACGCATCTTTACTTCTCTCATAAGTTTTGCATTAGTTTCCTACAAAATAAAACCAATATGAAAAAAAGGATGCTAATTGCAGTAATAAACTGATAAAAAGTTACATTTGTGTTAAAGAAATAAAGAGGGAAAAGAAAAGAAGATAGATTTAGGCATATCCTCCAGGTCACAAGGCAACAATCCTGCTGGAGGCTCACCCTTTAAGCTCACTATTACATTAGCTAAAGAGTAGATGGTTACATCAGATTGATGCTTGATTCAAATTTCATACATCAACAACATCAAAGCCTTATCCCACTAGGTGGGGTTAGCTGCATATAGATCCATTGACGCCATTAGACTGTAATTGGTTCAAATTTCATGTGAAAAGATGCTTCGAAAACTTTATTGTTGGATATCTCCTTAGAACAACAACATTCAAAGAAATTTCAACAAGCAGAAGAGAAAAAGAAATATGTTAATTGTTCATAAAGTAGGAATGTCATCTTTTAACTATATATTTTAAAATATGGAATTATTTCCCATTGTTATTTGTTAGAAAAGGAGTTTCTTGCACAGCATCATTGCATGGACAGCCCTGTTGCCAGGTTTTTGTTCTTTATTTTTGTTACGACCCATATTATAAGAGTCAGGCAGTTGTTAGTTGGATGGTTAGGTTGTTAGGAACAGTTAGCCCCTCAACTATATAAGGGAAACATTCTTTCTGCCATAATCATCTTCTAGGGATTGAATTGTAGAATTGAAAGAGAAGTCTCTCAGCGTGAAGGAGAGTGCCCCTTGAGAAGAGCTTTCTCTTGAATTCTGTCCGTGTTCTACTCTTTCCTATTAATCAATTAAGAATTGCTCTTACTTTCATTTTCCTTCCTTTTCCATTCTACCCTTACCTCATTTCAGTAATACCTTCTAATAATCCAGATAATTTTCTTCCTCAGATTGTTTCTCTGTCCTGAACTTTTCGCCTTCCCTTAAATGCCCATTACCCCTCGCTGCATTACAGATATCTTATATTGCAATGTTACAATTGAAAAGTAGAAGTATTTTGTAGCTTCGGACGGCGATGGGCTATTTCTGGCAGGGTCGTCCGAAAGTTGCGGTCCTTTTTGTGGCTGGTCAAAGTTCAAAGATCACCGGAATAGTACTGTTCCGGTGAAAAACAGGTGTGGTTTGGCCTTTGGAGTTGAGAAAACGTCCGAACAGTGGTAGATCTAAGAAAAAAGAAGCTAAACAGTGGTCCCCTCGGTCCAAAAAGGTCCTTGGAAAACTTTTCTGATGGCGGCTTGGGCCAAAATATTAAGATTCCACTCCAAAGGCGGCAGTTGCGGAAGCAGAGCCCTCAGAATCGAGAGTTTTGATACTAAAATGAAAAGTAGAAGAAGTATTTTGTATATATTGAATTGTGTAAATAACTGTGCAAGAGTTCTCTATTTAAAGATAATAAAAGACCTAATGGGCTAAGCCTAAAGAAGCTTTTAGAGTAATCTTAACTAATACAAATTATAATCAAATAAATAATTCGAATATTTACAATAGTTACTAATTTTATAAGGGGAAAAATGAAAGGGAGAACTATGATTTAAGAAATCCTGACAAACATGCTTCTAATAGTCGATCCATGTTTAAAGAATGGATAATGATTAATAAGTAGATTAAAAAAATCATGACTCTGGTTTTTTACACTAATTGAAAATTTGTCCACCTGAACTCCAGAAACTGAAATTCCTCCAAAAGGAAATCCATAATCAATGTGATAATGCATGAATGCATAACTCCAAAATCAAGTTTTACTGGATAAGCAAGAATGTGCAAGAGCATATTACCAAGGAAGCTATAAATTGAGTAAAGACTTATATATTGTATGTAACAACACGGAGAGAGCAGGACAAATTTACTAGTTTGCCCCTTTCTTTTTATTCCAATTTCATACTGACTCAAGTCAGAGCTGAACGGAAGATTTGTAAACTTTGTAGGGAATGTATTCGCTAAATCAAAAACCATATAAATAGATACCTAAAACTCAGAAAGAAATACAACAATAGCTTGCGAAAAGAAATCACAAGAAAGGAATGTGCGCAGAATCCATTAACCCCAAGCCCATAAAACACTGGGAGCTGGGACACTTCTCTATTCTTTTTTTCCTTTCAAGAAAGATAATGAGACACATTGGCAAATATTAAATGGTGAATAGTCATAAATTTCATGAAAAAAAGACATAAAAATGAGAAGCCTAGATCTTACAGGAGGCATCAACTCTGATGGTCCTTCAAAAATGAACAAGCGAGATGACCTGAAAATGGAATACAAGATGAATACATAGAAACATATATTAAAAAAATGAAGTTCCTTATAGATGAAAAACCATTCATTCCTATCATCTTCATCCTTACACTCTCACCATTAAATGAACATAGTAAAACTAAAAGATCAAAAAAGAAAAAAGAAATCAACATGAACAGCAATACATAACAATAACAAAAGCCTTTTCCCACTAGATGAGGTGAGCCACATAGATGAAACAACCCATCGTGTTTTGTCAAAAACCAAAATTTAATAAGCACATTTAGGCCATGGTCTTTTATAATGGTTTCTTACTGAGGCTTCTATTGGTCTTCTTCTCACATGTCCTGACCCCAATTGCAGTGTTCTATTTATTACTGATATAGCAATTGCTTTCTGACCCCAAAGAGAGAAAGTGCATGCATCATACCATTGTTCAGTATAATACAGATTGCAAAAATTATATATTTCAACTTGGGGAAAAAAACATGATAAGCATACATCTAGCATTTTCCAGAAAAATTCAACCCATAAGTGAGATTATATTCTTAATGGAAACTGTACAGCTTTAGAACTTGGAACATCAGTATAAGATATAGTAACAAAAAAAGAAATTCATTAAGAAAGAAAGAATTACAAAGACAGGAGGATAAGACGTCCTCTGCCAGAAAACTACCAAAAAAGAAAATTATAAAGAAGCACCAAAACCACACACAAGAAGAACAATGTAAAATGGCAGCCCAATCTCTACGCAAATCTGATCGGCAACCCCCTTGAAAAGACCATGAGGGTAAAATATAATATGCTAATTAAAATGGACTTGTGGCACGTCCCAATTCAACTGGACTCATTGCATATCCCTTTAAGCAGCAAGAGTTCCTCAAGAAAGCTGTAATAATTTATTTTCTAACTGCTTACTAAATGCTGTATAGGTCCTAATAGATACATAGCACACAATTCATAATAAAGATTAAACATATAAATTATCAGACATTCAGACTATCACATCATTTTGAAATAATTTGAAAGAAGCAATAATGACATAAGAGAGAATCAAAATAAAATGAACCAGAGTAAATGCCTTGTTTTTATGAGCAAAGTGAAAAAGTCAATACACAAAAATACCTACCGGCCAAATCGAATGACATCACCAACATGCAAGTCAACATATGTGTTTTTCTCCACCTAAGCAAAGAAAAAAGGAAAAGTAGTTATGTCATTGATGCTAAGAAGTTATAAATCTCCAGATATTTTTTGCTAACGAATGGTCTCAAATATTTTTAATAAAATAAATTACAACTATGAATGTGCATAAAGGTAAAAAACTGAAAATGTTAAACCACACCTCCATTGCAGTGAATATTCAATTGATTCTTATTTTAGTTGTTAATATAATACACAGGATTTTTGGTATATCCATTATTTGACTCAGGATTTTGAGCCTGTCAATTAATATTTGGGCTAAGTGTACTGAAATTCCTACCTAATTACATGATTTGAAATATAATTAGAGTCCTCATCCATTTCAAAGAAGGGAATTACACCTTTACTTTTTTACTTAAATATCAAGCAGGCCTATTGGATTGCATACCATCAACAATCTTAGAACATTTTCACCATAACCACTGTTAAGTAAACTTTCTATAAATTCTGGACCCCACCCCCACCCCAAAAGAAAAAAAAAAATAAGATAAGAGATTTGAGAAGTTATGTTGATGAAAGAATAAAAATTAGAAGGGAACATAGACGTAAGGGTAAACATGAAATGAATAAAGAAAAGTTCGCGTAACAATTACAACAAATATATACTGGAAAATTACCAAATTCAACGGAGATCTATGCATTGTTGTTAAAATGTAGTGTTGACTCGGTAGAAACGGACATTTCTAGTTCCCAAAACGTGTTGAAATGGTGGTAGAAACGGAAAATGAGTTGACTTGGTTGAAATGATGAGTCAACTCGGTAAACTCGGTTGACTCATTATTTAAAAAAAAAAAATCAGCTTTTGAAGAGGGAGAAAATTGCGTCCGTATTGGTGAAAATGGTGGATGAAAAGCAAGTGGAAGTTAAAAAAAAGCAATGGATGATATGGTCAACCTTGAGAGCAAGCAGAAGAGTGAAGGAGAAGAGCAAGGCATGATGGAGGGATTTGGCCACTCTTCTCCAACTTAACACTTTCCTCCAAACCAGCATTTTCCCAGAAACTAATAGCAGAGAAAGAGAGACAAAATGACAAAGGAGAAGCACTCGCTGACACAAACAGAAAAACATGTATCTCTCTCTAGCTCTGTGTGTGTAGTAAGAGATTAAACGTTAAAGAAACTGAAACTGAAAATATCGCAGATGATGATATGAAAAATCCTCGGAGTTTGCAAAGAGAGAGTGACTTTAAAACAAACTGTTCCTCCCTCAACGTTACCATTGACCTTTTTATTTTTATTTTTTATTTTTATTCCATCTCTCTTCACTTTCACGCCAAAGCAATGTTTTTATCCTATTATCTTTATGTTTTGTGAGAGAATATCTTTAATTTAATGTTTGGTTATGCAAAGTTGTAGAATGATGGAACCCCTTTTTATAAATCTGAGATTGCAGAAAATATAAAGAAAATACAGAAAATTAACACCAAAAAACCTCACTCACTCTAAAGCCAAATACCTAGGCCAAAGAGATCCCAAGAGTTTCCAAAATTACATTGCATAATAGAAACATCACCATAAACTTCTATATATACTAATTCTCAAATACTAATGGGCTTGGATTATTTATTATAGGCCCATCATAGAACCACCAAAAATTAAAAGAGAAAAAAAGTTGTTTAACCAAGAATCTTATAAAGATATTTATATTTATATATTGCTTATAAAGGTAATGGAAGCAGCCTGAATTAAACATAAGCCTTTTTTTAAAATAAAGTGTTTCAGTCTTTTATAATTTTATTACCTTGGTGTTTTGATTTTAATATGTATTATGATGACTGAGTTTGAACTTAATTCTTATTTGTGATGACATCACTTATGTATTGGTGTGTTTTGGTTTTATATATGTTGGATATATATATATATATATATATATATAGTAAACTCTTATATTTCGTTTACATTTTATGATTTTATGTTTTTGCTCACCCCTACCGTTTCTACGTTTTAACAACATTGGATCTATGCTTTTTTATTTTTTTTGATAAATTAAAAACTTTATTAATAATAAAAACCCACTCGTGAGTGTCTGGGGAAACCCGACTGCTTTTTGCAGTGAGGCTGAGGAATCGACCTGACACACCACGGCAAGCAAGCTTACCCTTGCATAATTGCAAAAAGACTGTTTCCTTGATTTAAACCCATGACCTTTCAGAAGTAAAGGAACAGTTTTACCACTGCTCCGGTTCGCCCCCTTTAAGAACTTTACTAATATAAGAGAAAAAAATTTCAAAGAAAAAGGAAGGATAAGGAAATCTCCAGAACAAAAGAACAAAACAGAAAACAACCAAGAAAAAGGAGAAATCATTGGAAAAAGCTTCCCAATCCCTCAACATATCCATTACTGTTAGGGAAACCCCATTAAAAAGGCCACGTGTTTTTACACCAACTAGATTCCAATGCCCCCCCAAATCATGAAAGCAAATCATCAAGAATTGGTCAAAGGACCTCGGACACACTCAACAGAGATATATGAATTCTTTTATCACAATCACTCACAGTATGAATTTGAGGAAATCTTGCAGAATGAGGAAATAATTGGAGATAGAAAACTAAAATGCAATGGGCCACAGGAAGAGGATGCTAATACTAAGCTCTTTCACAGGATAGCAATGTGTAGAAGAATAAAAACTTTGATTATGCAATTAGAGTTAGGGAATGTTCTACAAGTTAGACATACAACAGCTATTGCAGAGAAGATTATAAACTAACTCTATGTAGAGGCAAACAATTCATGACCTTAGAAGGGCAGGGTAGATACCTTATTTACCAATTAAAAGCTAATTGTTTGAAAAGACTGGTTGAATATGAGAAATCAAAAAGGTCTATTTGAAGCATGGGAAGAATGAAACTCCCAGGCCACCTTTGACCTGAAATGCTGGAATATTATCAAAGATAGCCTTAGGAAAGTGCAAAATGAGTTCCATTGAAATGGTAGGATTGGCATTCACGTAAACTATACTGATATATTTGTTGTACCAAAAAAGGATTGCTATTGCAAAGTGACGGATTAGACTCATTGACCTTCTTACCAATGGGTAATATATAAGATTGTTGCCAAGATTATTTTCACTTAGCTGAATGAGGTTTTCAAGTGAAACTGTTTTGGAAAACAAGAGTGCATTCAGTGCAGGTGGAAAGATTTTAGATACAGCCTAAGTAGCAAAAGCTGTAGTTGAAGGATTTTTTGGACAAGGTTTTAGCAAAAGCGTCTCTGAACGTGCAATGTCAGCAAATATGTTTAGCTGACTCTCCTTCAGTCCAATTAGCAATAGCATAGATCAAATGTCAAAGACAGTTATTTATGCCTTACATAAAAACCTGAGATATTGAGAAGGGGGAATTCTAAATCCCAATTATTGAAGAGTAAGGAGAAATGGAAAAATGTGACAATTCTTGTATCTCTGCCACGGGGTATATCTCAAACATGCAAATAGTAAAGAACAGAAGGATCACAAAAGAATATAAGATGTAACACAGATCTTATAGAAACTATAATCAAAATTTCAAAGAGAGAGAAAATGCAATGTAATACCTGATTTTTGTTCAAAAAGGTGCCATGAGTACTCCCAAGATCATAGAGATATGCATCTCCTCTTCTCTTAAATTGTATAACTAACGAAAGACAAATGAAAACCTTGGTAAGAATCATCGCCAAATTTTATGAATGTTAAATTACAACCATTAAGGATAAATTTTGATTACGATATTCACCATGTTATGCATGACTTTAATATGACTTACAGATGTTTTCAGAATAGATGGTTTACAAAGCTTAGATTCATGAAATGTATAAACCACAATTCATCTCTCCTTAAACAGTAAAATAGCTTCACTTTTGTACACAAGAAGTTGTGTGTAAACTGTAAATGCAGGTAATCAGGTCATGTTAGCTATTGTGATAAGGTAGGATGGGTTGATATCATTTCATGTACGGTAAGAAGTAATCACCGTCTAATTCTCTCGAACTAAGCATTTAGAAAACCCACAAAATAGATAAGATTATGCCGGATTTCCTTTGGTCGAGTGTTATGGATAATGTATTGGAATATGTTGTTGAGAGAGAAAGTGTTAGAAAGTATGAGAAAACGGGAAACAGAGGAATCAGAGAGTGTTCTGTGTAAACCTAAGTATTGTCCATTCTAAATGAACTGTGTTATGAGTCTTAACATTCATGTAGTTAAGTACAGTTAAAGACAGCTACCTAACTAACTTAAAGTTTGTTACAATAGTCATAGAGAGGCTAACTGTTTATGTTGTTAGAGACATAACCAAAGTCTATAACTATAATAACTAAGCATGGTCTTATACTTGATTAAAGTAAACACACATTCATGAAAGTAAAAACAGATGAAGATATGAAATTGAGAGCAAGAAATGCTAAATGTGTAGCGTACCAGCATGAAACCTAGAAATAGTGGGGTGCTCAAGCACAAAGTCACAGAGATCCAATCGCCCAAACATGTAAGCCCCTTTCTCAGACCTGAGCAAAAAAAAAAAAACTGCAAATTCAGCAACCAAACCTTAAAGAAAGCACATGCAAAATTGAACAAATAAAGCAAGGCAGAGAGAGACTAACACATTGAATTTTTCGATGATGGAACCGTCCTTGAGAACCTCGAGGTAGAATTCATGGGAGGGAGCAGCGCTCCAAGGAGGAATCTTATAGGGAACCGTTACGCCATGAGAAGAGTTGTCTTCATTTGTTGTTGAATCGCTTGGTGGTTGTGGTTCTGCTGGTAGGGATGAGTTTGGGTTAGAAGCTTCGGGATTATGAGGAGGTAGAGATGGTGGAGGCATTGGTGCTGCGGTGGTTTCCTCCACAGTGAGTGAAGAAGAAGTTGAAGGAAGATTAGGGTTTATGGGAGGTGGAGGACCCATCGAATTCGTCATTGCAATTGGGATTGTAATTGAAAAGCAGAAAGAGAGGTAAGATGTTAAATTGTTGAAGATGAAAACGAAGACAAGGATCTATCTCAGCCTTGTGAAATAAATTTTGTATGTTAATAACGCCGTTATGGAAGACGCCATCCAAAAAATAATTTAATTAATTTTATTTATGTATATCATAATTTTTTTAATTATAATTAATCAAATAGTTAAAAATATGAAAAAATTATTCTCAACCTAGGTCAAAGGCAATGTTAAAAAAAGAAAGAAGTTAAATCCGACGGTCAATTCATCAAAACGGGTTCTGATTTGTATATCAAGTATCCGGACATATTTGGTGCATAGTATAGGATAAAATCTGATAGTATATAGCCTAATAGTATAAGACCTGATTGTATAAGACCTGATTAAATTTTAATACAATCTGACGTTTGGTATGGTATTGTATAAAATAATATCCTTCAATATTTTAAAAATTAATATACTAAAAAAAATTATTTTAATATATAAATATTGAAATAATATATTAGTTCTTGGGAATTGTCCTTGTAAGCAATATTAATACATCAATCCCTCATGCCTAATCCACCACTCCTATGCTTGATTAAGTTATACATAATTTTGATGTACGATGGGATCCTACCATATAAGCTTATACTATACGATGATCAAATCAAACAACTGAAAATGTCATATGAAGTGACACCAAACATGTCTTATACATCACCCATTAATTCAAATAACTTGGCCAGTGTATTAAAATGGGTTATGTGCGAATAAACCTGCATGTCACTTTTTTCTTAAAAAAAAATATATTAAATATTAAATTATGATTTAATTGGTTCATGTGAATGACTGTTAGGTGAGATAAAAAAATTTCTATTAAGGCCGTAATGCTCAGTGTTGAAAAAATGGGATCGATCCAGTGAGATAGACTCGGAAGCCGATAAACTTATAAATCAAAGTTCAATGTATTTTACTAGTTTGTGTTTTTACCCTCCTAGTGAAATCGGTTTTAGTTGAAAATTCTGCATATTCTTCTTCACATTTTAAGTGGGCAGTTTGTGTTTTTACCCTCCTAGTGCAATCGGTTTAAGTTGAAAATTCTGCATATTCTTCTTCACATTTTAAGTGCCCACTTAGTAGATATCAATCTACTAATTTACTCTGCCCTTTTACCCTCTGTAGATGAAAACCACATAGATAAGATTATAGGATACGTAAAAAGCATCGAGTAATCAACTTTAGTTTGCATATTTTCGTATGACTTTGTGATTAGCGATGTTCATCAACACGATCCAAATCGATTCAAACTGCGGTGACCGAACCGAAAAATTGATAACCGAATAAATCGAAAACCGAAAAACCGACAACCGATTAAAAATAGCAAATTTTAATTGGATTGGATCGGTTTTTGGATGGGTTGATGAAAACCAATTTAATATATTAATTCCCCTCTACCTATTTGGGTCTTTCCCTAATAATAGCCTAAAAATTTCTAAACACAAGACCCATTAACCCATCAACTAAATCCAAGAAAAAATCTAGTCACTTCATTAACAAAAATCTATCTTTGTAGAGCTTCATATCTCATTGCTAAAAAAATATATATATTGTAGTTTACTAATACTTTTGTATTTCAAAAAAAAAAAATTACAAATACAAAAGATGTTATTTGCACAATAAACATGAATTAAATTTTAGGATTTTCAAAAAAACCTAAAATCGATCCAATCCAATCCAAACTTGCTAACAGAAAGCATAGCATATGGAAGATTATCTTGTTTTAGAATTTGTGTCAATGCAAAACTAGTGTCTCTTTAATGGTAATTTTAGTATGGTTGGAGTGTATAGACTTAAGTTTTTAATTATATCACAAAGTAGGATATAACAAATCCTAGTTGGAATTAGTACGTGCTATTCAGCATCATTATCATTTTTACGCGTAATTTTATTATTATATTTGGAGTTTGTTTATGTTACCCTCTGTTACATGTTTTTCTGGTACAAGTCGTACTTATTTTACTATATTTAGGGGTCTCTTTCTGCAAAAATAATCCGTGATTTTTATAAATCAACAACGTTCTTATATTTCTATCCATATTATTTTCTCTTCCTCTGTCTTGATTATATTAGCTTCATAATCTATGATTATAAGGTAATCAGATAGATCAATAATCTATAGCTATAGTCTTTCACAATTAGTAAACTTGCTTTTAATCTTGGACTTCTTGATATGAGAAAAATTTGAATGGAAGTTCAATTTTGGGTTAGGGGGGCTGTGATTGTTACATTTATTTTCTACTATGCACTTTGGATTTAACCTACTTTGCAGCAGGATTGTAATGTATTATAGTGTATCAGTTGGTGGTTATGGGCGAAAGAATCAATTCCAGTTGTTTTTACTTTGGTTCATTGACGTTTACAAGCAATGCTTTGAATTCATTGTCGTTGCCGTATGTTTTCTAGTCTTTCAAGATTCCTGATCCTGACCAAAATGTAATAATGGCAGATAATTATGTTTAACATTAAGAGAGCGATGTCATTTGCTTTGTCATTTTATCTTCACCTTCAATCATCCATTAAATATGATCATGATTAATTGTGGTATGATAGTATTTTCACATATTTAAATATTGAATAAGATGTGACTTTTTATTAGTTTGAAATGACACGAGCACTGGTATCAACGTTGGCTCAAACCAGTTGGGCCGATCCGGAACTTAGCGAATCAGTCATTGGACCATTCGAGTCAAGTATCGGACTGGTCATGTATCGGATCCGGTGAAAACCAGTTTGAAGGGCCGGGTTTTATCAAAACCAATTGGGTCATGAAAATCAGTTAGACATGTATTTTTATAAAACAAAAAAAGCAAAAAAAAAAATGTCTTATCTTGTATGAAAAAAGTGTGGAACTCCTTTCAATTTTTTTTTCTTTTTTTGTAATTTTATTTGCTAGTAGTATACCGTTCTACAATGATATCAAATTTTAACTTCCAAAATTGAGTCAATTTGCGGAACAATAGATTTTGAGAATGTGATATCCGAGGTTAATGTTTTAAACCTCTCTTAAAGATGATATTGGGGTAGATTGAAGATATGCTCTCACACTCACTTGCTCAGTTCCCTAGCGCCAATTGAGCTACCATCATTTGATACTTTATAATTATTAAACGTGAGAAATTATACGTGGTTACCTGATATTTGGATTTTCTTTTTTCTTTGTTTATTTTTTTTACAATATATTGCATGTGGTTACCATATGTGATTTTTTTCATCCCCACAAAAACTATATATGCTTGTAATCCACCATAACAATTTTTTACATGTATTTGAATATTTTATAGATTTTTATATATAAAATATAGGTTTTTATATATTAACCCCGGTTATGCAATTCAATTAGGGACGCACCGGTTGAACCAGTGACCCGGTGATCTAAACCGGGTCAATGATCCGGTCAATTCTGATAGCATTGATAAAGATATTATTTTATTGGAAAAGTTATTTTTTTTTTCACTTATGATTTGACAGAAAAATAGATTAATACGAAAAATAAAAGAAAGTTAAGCTTATTTTTGGATTTAAATATTAGTATCTATACAAATCAAATTAATTCTTATGAAATTTTAGTTACAGGATGTAATGATGTGTTCATTTACATATATTCACATGTTTGATGCCATTATATAATAACACTGAAATTATTAATTGATATTAAGATATGATTTGTATAATTATGTTAAATGAAATCATTGGCTTAAATAATTTTTTTTTGACTTATTGCTTGATTTTTTTTCTATGAGAAATATTTTTAAATGTTAGAGATTAGAAATAAGATATTTGCATTAATATGTTTATTTATTTTTTTAATATTTTATTTTTTAAATGGGTTGATCTGCTAACCTGCTTCAAAATGAGATGGGTTGATATTTTTAATCCCTTTACCAATGGTCAACCTGCCTCATTCCGTTTTCTGTAAGTTGATGACAAGGAGGGATGGATTTTGCCAACTCCGTGTTTTTAAAACTAATTATAAAAAAATTAAACATAAATCCCCCACCCTGTCCATCTTTTTAGCAGTCTAGGTTTCATATTACAAAAAAATTAAAGTTTATACTTTAGACTAGAAGCACATTAATAACTTGGATACAATGCCACATTGGTTTCATGTATTAATAGAAATTCATTTCCTTACAAACCAAAAGTCATTAGATTTTAAAAACTCTTCTGTGCCATAATCATAGCATTTAATTCACCAACCACAATTCTAATTAGTGAAGCATATATTAGGGCATTATATAGATTTTCCTCCTGCACATGAAGTTAAAATCCATTTAGTTACATTACCACATTGGTTTCATACACCAACCTAAAATCATTTCCTTAGCGGTCTCTTTTTTTCGATACTAAGCGCATATTTGTGTCTGAAACGTGTGTCAATTGATTTAATTAATTATAAAAGATTCATTAATGGTAATTGACGTTTTGACGTTTCACATTAATGGTAATTGACGTTTTTGACGTTTCGCATTAATGGTGATTGACGTTTTAAGTTTTAAGGGAAATTACACGAAGTTAACTGGTGACATGGTTCAGTTATATAAAGTGTGAAAATGGTGAGTATTTGATTACGCTAATCTCTCAGAATTCTCTCCTTCATAGTCTGCCCATAAAAGTTGTATCAGATCTCTGTCATAGACGATACAAGAAAAGTAGAGGGAAAAGACTCTGAGAAACAATCTTTCATCATCAAAGTTCTTCCGCACTAATGGATAAAGGTATGCTCTTATGTGAAAATCATGAATTCTGAAAGTCATGTATCATGTTCTTGAAATCATTGTTGAACATGAATCATTGATTAATGCTTACACTGATAGTATAAGATCTGATTGTATAAGACCTGATTAAATTTTAATACTATCCAGCATTTGGTATGATATTGTATAAAATAACATTCTTCAATATTTTAAAAATTCATATATTAAAAAAATTCATTTTAATATATAAATATTGAAATGATATATTAGTTCTTGGGAATTGTACTTGTAAGCAATATTAATACATCAACCCCTTATCATGCTTAATTCATCACTCCTAGGCTTGATTAGGTTATACATCATTTTGATATATAAAGGGATCCTGTTGTATAAGCTTATACTATACGATGATCACACCAAACAACTGAAAATATCATAATATATAATATAAGTTTATACTATCAAACCTTATACATCACACTAAAGTATTCCGATTGTTAGCCATCAAAAGTTTCATTATAATTTGTAAACACTTAATGAAGGCAGCATCCCCAATATTAAATTATTAAAAAAAAAACTTAAGGCAGAACCCTAGTATTAATCATAGGTATATAAAATAAATCACCTATCTTACTAAGTGAAAAGTTTTAGTTAGATATGTGGAAACTAGTTTCTCTTAATTAGAAGTCTTAAATTGTAACATTGGAAATGAACAGAGAAAATGATCTTGAAAAACGCGTTGCCGTAATAAATTTGAGAGTATTTTGAAGCCAACTAACGGAATAATCAATGATAAATATATATTTAGTTATACTTATTACTTTTATTTATTATTTTTTATTATTAAATCTTAACTGTTGATTTACGTCAATCTAACGATTAAGATTTAGTAATAAGAAAAAGAGGTAATAAAGATAATCTCTACCACACACACATATATATATATATATATATATATATATACACGAAAAATCCAAAATTCAGTCACTGGACTATCCAATGAGTGTATTGTGACTATATTCTCCCGCGAGAATATAGTGCAAAAATATTATAATGGTGTTCTTCAAGTATTCTCCCAGAAGAATATAGTTATAATATTTTTTGCATTATATTCTCGCGGGAGAATATCGGATCAAAATTACATCCACTCACTTGATACTCACTAAGCCCATATATATATATATATATAAAACAAATAATTTTATAAGAGTTATGTTGTAGGAAAAATGGTTGTGTAATGTTATATAGATTCATTTTACATGTCAGAGTTTCTTTTTGCTGTGGGCCCATAAAATATTGTATATGTAGGAAATTTTTCGTAATCATGTTAAAATGATATATATTTGCAAAAAAGAAAAAGGTTAAATAGTTGAGGTTACATTAGGTCAAATCCTCTTATCCAATTAAAGCGGAGTTAGCAGAGTAGGTAGATAGTGTGGTTAAACCACAGAGCAGAGAAACCAAAAATGTCTGAAAAAGTTCAAAGAGCTGAATGCAGCTTCGAACACACTCATAGTCCCTCACCTGTATGACTCACCCACAGTTTCACTCTTTTCATACACTAACACAATCCTGATCCTGTGCAATCAAATCTAGCCAAAAGCCCTCTCCTTTCAATTGAATTCAAATACCCTTTTGCTTTCTACAATGGCTTCCACCCCAACACCAACACCCCATTGCTCCTCAAACCCTGTAAGGCCCAACAACAACAACAACAACCACCGCCACCACATCAGGAACCACCAACAACGCCATAACAACAACAACCGTTGGTCTTCCAACAGGTATTATTCCTCCAAGTCTTCACCTTTACCTGCTGCTGCAACAGGAACATGTGTAGGTGTAGGTGCTGGTGCAGGTGCACCAACTGCTGCTGCATCTGCTGCCGCCGCCGCCGCTAGTGGCGTGGCTCCTTCAGCCTTTTCCTCCTCCCTGAGTTCCTTGCTCGGTGGTGCCAGGAACTCGCGGCTTGGCTCCGATTTTTCCGGCCGGCGCTCCACCCGGTTCGGGGCGAAGATGCACTCCGGACGGCCTAGGAACAGCCCCAACAATCACCCTCACTCCAAGGCTGCTGATGAGGCATTGCAATGCCTCCTCAAAGCTGGTAATAATGCTGATGCTGTTGATAATGTGTTGCTTAGTTATGAACATAGGCTTTGTGGAGGAGAGGATTATGTTTATTTGCTTAAGGAATTTGGGAATACTGGTCATTTCTTGCAAGCCACTAAGTGCTATGATTTTGCCATTTGGAGGGTGAATGGGATGGTTATTAAGGGTAAGTTGACTAGCACCATGATTAGTACTCTTGGTAGGTTGGGGAAGATTGACCATGCCTTGAGGCTATTTGAAATGGCAAAGTATGAAGGATATGGAAACACTGTTTATTCCTATTCCTCCATGATTAGTGCATTTGGCCGAAATGGGCGCTTTCCTGATGCCATACGTTTGTTCAGGTCCATGAGAAACTTTGGCTTGGAACCCAATTTGATTACCTATAATGCATTGATTGATGCAGGGGCCAAAGGGCAAGTGGAATTTGACACAGTTGTGAAGTTTTATGATGAAATGGTTGCCAGCGGCATCTCGCCTGATAGGGTTACTTACAATTCACTTCTTTGTGCTTGTGTCCCTAAGGGTTTATGGGAACTGGCTCAAAACTTGTTAAGAGAAATGGAACGGAAAGGGATCCAGCAGGATGTATATACTTATAATACATATTTGGATGCACTGTGTAAAGGTAGACAGATGGATTTAGCCGGGAAGGTTATGGCAGAGATGCCAGCTAAGAAAATTTTTCCCAATGTTGTGACTTATAGTACTATGATGGATGGTTATGCCAAGGCTGGCCGCTTAGAAGATTCCCTAGATTTATACGATGAAATGAAGCGTCTGTCTGTTGGTTTTGACCGGGTGTCTTATAATACCCTGGTTGCAGTTTATGCGAAGCTTGGTTGGTTTGAGGAGGCTCTCAATAAATGCAAGGAGATGGAGAGTTGTGGTATAAAAAAAGATGTAGTAACTTATAATGCACTTTTGGGTGGGTATGGGAAGCATGGCATGTATGACGAAGTTGAGAGTATATTTGAAGAGATGAAAGCAAAAAATATATATCCAAATACGTTAACTTACTCAACAATGATTGATGTGTACACTAAAGGTGGAATGTATAGGAATTCAATGGATGTTTACAAAGAGTTCAAGCAGCGAGGGTTGGAGGTTGATGTTGTCTTTTATAGTGCACTAATTGATGCCCTATGCAAAAATGGGTTGGTGGAGTCTTCTATGATGTTGCTTGATGTGATGACAGAGAAAGGAATTAGGCCCAATGTTGTCACTTATAACTCCATAATTGATGCTTTTGGCCAGTCTTTGGCTTTGGAATGTGGGGTGAATACTTCTTTAGGAGCCAATGAGTATCAAATCGAACCTTCATCTTCAATGCTTAGTGAGGGTACTTTTCAAGATCAGGTGTCAGATAAGGAGGACGACCGAATCCTGATGATGTTTGAGCAACTTGCTGCTGAAAATGCAGGTCTTATAAAGAAGGATAAGAGGGACAGACAAGACAAATTCTGCATATTGTGGCTCTTTCGAAAAATGCACAACATGGAAATTAAACCAAATGTTGTCACATTTTCAGCCATTTTGAATGCTTGCAGGTAAATACCTATCCAAGTTTTGTGTTTCCCTTACTTTTTTCTATATAGTCATTTATTATTGCTCAGGACAGAAGAGATAAATGGCAATGGATTTCCATGAGCTTCATCTGGAAAGGTGAAACCCACTGCTTATGCCACTAAGTAATGTAGCCTGAATAGTTTGATTCTTTTCACATTCCTAGGTTCTATGGCAGTGTTATTTCATATTTTATTTCTTTCTTTTAGCTTCTTTTTTATTCTAGTTACTTTAGATGGCTATGATTAGATCTATGATTTGTTTTTAATTGAGGTTACTTTGTTATGTAAGAGAATTTAATGGCTGTGACAGGGAATAGGTCCAATTTTCTCACTAACTAAAGATTTTCTTCCATTTCTCTAGTTGTTAATTACAAGACCAGCCATCTTTAGTTGTGTTTAATATTACTTTGCCCATCCTTTTTATCCCTAAATATCTCGAGTGCTACATTTTTAATCACATGGATTTTATGTTGTATTGCAGTTACTTCTTATCCTTCAATTTCAATCCATTAGCAAGTCATGGGTGATGTATTCAATGTTCTTTTGCTGTTTTGCCACACCTCTTATTAGTGTTTTTGTTTTTCCTTTCTTTTTTATAATATGTACTTTGATTTTCGCATGAGATTATATAATCAAATGAAAATAGTATAATTTGGTCCGCTGAATGCAGCCATTGCAATTCATTTGAAGATGCTTCCAAGATATTAGATGAGCTCCGCGTATTTGATAACCAGGTGTATGGTGTAGCCCATGGACTCCTTATGGGTTTCAGGGAAAACACATGGTTTCAGGCTCAATCTCTATTCGATGAAATCAAGCGTATGGATTCTTCAACAGCTTCTGCCTTCTATAATGCCCTTACAGATATGCTGTGGCACTTTGGTCAGGTAAAGTTGAATTTCCATCTTTTAGTTTTGTGATTTGCTTACTACTCAAGTAGTATAAATGCCTCATCAGTGATGAGGTTTATAGGAGTTGAGCCTTTTCTTTTGTGTTAATCTGACTTTCACACTTTCTGTTTTTATAATAAATTGAATTCGACATTAGAAACGAGGGGCTCAGCTGGTTGTACTTGAAGGGAGACGCAGAAATGTGTGGAATGGTGACTGGTCTGATTCTTGCTTGGATCTACATCTGATGTCTTGTGGTGCTGCTTGTGCAATGGTCCATGCATGGTTGCTCAATATACGCTCTGTTGTTTCTGAAGGCTATGAACTACCTAAGATATTAAAGTATGCATCTTTCCCACCAAAGATTATTATTGTTGTCCTTTGATTGGATTAATAAGGATTAAGGTATGAATGATAATTTTTTTTTTTTTCTTCTGCAGCATTTTAACTGGATGGGGTAAGCATAGCAAGGTAGTTGGGAATGGCACTTTAAGAAGGGCTGTTGAGACACTCCTTGATGGCATGGGTGCTCCCTTTCGGATTGCTGAGTGTAATTTGGGAAGATTTATGTCACCAGGATATGTGGTAGCTTCCTGGTTGAAAGAATCCAGCACATTGAATGTGCTTGTTTTAAATGATCAAATAAGTAATTCTGAACGTGCTGGTCGAGTGTATAATTTGCCAGCCCTTTCCTTGTAGTTAAAAGTACCCCATGTTGCTTTTTTTCATAAAATGTCCTTACATTCAATGTCTTGTCTTTCCCCTTTTGTACTTTAATCCGGGGGTGATCTAGAAAATATGTGATATAGGGCAAAAAGTAAATTTTGAGTAAATTAAAACTTAAGTATATTGATACCATAGTTTTCAATTCCTCAATTGAATGAATTTATATATAAAGTTTTGTATATAATGATTATCTCATTATTTTATTCCATTATTTAAAAGTTTTGCCTTTGAATTTTCATGACAATTAACATTAAATCAATACAAGCTGAAATTTGAGGTTATACGTTGTTTAGAAATTATGTAAAATAACGTTTCATTTGTTACAAGTTATTTGATGCAAATATTATAATAAAGTGAGTCGGCTACAGTTTAATTATGCATGAACTTTTTGGGTTAATATAACTTGAAAGTAAAAAATGGATTTATCATCAAGCATGTGGATCGATCGAGAATAAGTTATTCTAAATTTATGAACTAATGGATAACATTAAAAAATAGATTTACGACTTGTCAATAATTGTTGTTTTATTCATATCAATGTATTATCAATAATATAAATGAATTATCAATAAGTCTAATGGTAAAGTACAATATTTGTTTTTCAAAGAGATCATGTTTGAACCTCTGTTAATGAATAGATCTGTTTACATTAGCACTATTTTCTTTCACAACTATTTCTGCAAATTAATTTGTGATTATTATACCTTTAATTCATGAACTTATTATAATTAGAATTTTAATTGCAAATAAGGTTATCATTTGGTACTAATTAACAATTATTGTGCTGCTATTGTAAAGATTTTATATACATGTGGTATTGGCATCAAGTGTTAACTCAATTACAATATAAAATAAAAATTGTGGTAGCATCCTTCCTCCTTTGTGATTCAATCTATAGCTGGAGTTGGACTTGATTAACCGGTATAGATTACCTTAATTTCAGTTGCTTCTACTTATGCTTTTAGAAGAACAAGTAATTTTTTTTTGGTGAAAGAACAAGTAATTTTAATTATGGCAGAGGAGAAAACTAATTATAAAAAAATTAAACATAAATCCCCCACCCTGTCCATCTTTTTAGCAGTCTAGGTTTCATATTACAAAAAAAATTAAAGTTTCTACTTTAGACTAGAAGCACATTAATAACTTGGATACAATGCCACATTGGTTTCATGTATTAATAGAAATTCATTTCCTTACAAATCAAAAGTCATTAGATTTTAAAAACTCTTCTGTGCCATAATCATAGCATTTAATTCACCAACCACAATTCTAATTAGTGAAGCATATACTAGGGCATTATATATATTTTCCTCCTGCACATGAAGTTAAAATCATTTAGTTACATTACCACACCTTAGCCGTCTCTTTTTTTTTTTTTTTTTGATATTAAGCTGTGTCTCATGTGTAATATGTGTCAATTGGTTTAATTAATTATAAAAGAGGCATTAATGATAATTGACGTTTTGACATTTCGCATTAATGGTAATTGACGTTTTTGATGTTTCGCATTAATAGTGATTGACATTTTAAGTTTTAAGGGAAATTACACGGATTTAACCGGTGACATGGTTCAGTTATATAAAGTGAAAAAATGGTGAATATCTGATTACGCTAATCTCTCAGAATTCTCTCCTTCATAATCTGCCCATAAAAGTTGTATCAGATCCCTGTCATAGACGATACAAGAAAAGTAGAGGGAAAAGATTCTGAAGATCCTGAAAAGTAGAGGGAAAAGACTCTGAGATCCTTAAAACTAATGTACAAAGATACGCTCTTATGTGAAAATCATGAATTCTGAAGATCTTGTATCATGTTCTTGAAATCATTGTTGAACATGAATCATTGATTAATGCTTACATTGATAGTATAAGATCTGATTGTATAAGACCTGATTAAATTTTAATACTATCCACCATTTGGTATGATATTGTATAAAATAACATCCTTCAATATTTTAAAAATTAATATATTAAAAAAATTCATTTTAATATATAAATATTGAAATGATCTATTAGTTATTGGGAATTGTACTTGTAAGCAATATTAATACATCGACCCCTTATCATGCTTAATCCACCACTCCTCGACTTGATTAGGTTATACATCATTTTGATATATAAGGGGATCCTGTTGTATAAGCTTATACTATACGATGATCACACCAAACAACTGAAAATGTCATAATATATAATATAAGCTTATACTATCAGACCTTATACATCACACCAAAGTATTCCCATTGTTAGCAATCAAAAGTTTCATTATAATTTATAAACACTTAATGAAGGCAGCATCCCCAATATTAAATTATTAAAAAAAAAAAAAAAACTTAAGGCTGAACCCTAGTATTAATCATAGGTATATAAAATAAATCACCTATCTTACTAAATGAAAAGTTTTAGTTAGATATGTGGAACCTAGTTTCTCTTAATTAGAAGTCTTAAATTATAACATTGGAAATGAATAGAGAAAATGATCTTACAAAACGCGTTGCCGTAATAAATTTGAGAGTATTTTGAAACAAACTAACCGAATAATAAATGATATATATATATATATATATATATATATATATATATATATATATATATATATATATATCGCAAAATGATTTGTAAAGTGACTGCATATAAGCATTGGTGCAGTCACTTAACAACTACGTCGTCTAGGGTGAGATAAAGGAAGTTCACGTTCAAAATTAATTATATAAAATATGTTTAGATTCTCCACAATTAATTCTTTATATTTATTTCCATTTTTGTATGGTTATATTCCCCATATTTAATGTTTTCACACTACAAAACGACATAGTTTTATATGACTGCACCAATCCTTACGTGCAGTCACTGTGCATCCGCTAAACCCTTAATTGCAAATAAGGTTATCATTTGGTACTAATTAACAATTATTGTGCTGCTATTGTAAAGATTTTATATAATGTGGTATTGGCATCAAGTGTTAACTCAATTACAATATAAAATAAAAATTGTGGTAGCATCCTTCCTCCTTTGTGATTCAATCTATAGCTGGAGTTGGACTTGATTAACCGGTATAGATTACCTTAATTTCAGTTGCTTCTACTTATGCTTTTAGAAGAACAAGTAATTTTTTTTTGGTGAAAGAACAAGTAATTTTAATTATGGCAGAGGAGAAAATTTTTCTTACCAGAAAAATACAATTACTAAAAAAATGGTGGGAAAGTGATTTATTTTAAAAATATTTATCCGGATACTGGTTGCGTGGGTGGCACACTAATCCTGGTTTGTGTTATGCACTGGTAATTATAAAGGAAGTGCTCTTTCTTCTTCTTCTTTGTTTGTTTTCTTAGATATAAATGAAAATTAAGTTGGCTTAGCTATATAAATGAAAATTAAGTTGGCTTAGATATAAATGAACATTATAGTAATATTTTCCTCTGCAAAATTCCTCCAATCTATTATTATACATGCCATATAAAAGTTTGTGGAGATGAACCCATTTCATATTCTCCATACCATAACATAAACAAGCTTAGACTTCAATTGACAGTAAACCAGCAAATCTGCAAATGGCACGTGAACAGAAGAGAACATATCTTAATAGAAATATGAAATCAGTTGCAAGAGAGACAACAGCTACGTTCAGGAGATGACTTAAAACTCTTGAAAATACCAGAAAAAAATCACGTATAAGACTTGGGTATTTACATCATTTGCATACATATTAAACAAGTAGCTTCTTTACATGTCTCAGCACCAGGGAGAGAATAGTGCGGATGATAATTATACAGTTCTTAGAGGCTTTAACATTTAAGTCTGCCACTCTCTTTCCCAAGACCCAAAAAGAGTTATCTATTATTTGAGGGTCATGATTCAGCTGACTATGACATTCTCCAGGTCATCGTTTCAAAACTCTTATGTTAGTTATAGCAACTGATAGAATACAAGCTACTTCCTTATCATACCATGCATTAGTACTCGTGTTTTGACATCAGGTTGAAGACCAGTCTCTAGCATTTTTGTATAGACCTTATTTGCAAACTTAACCTTGTCTCGCAAGCACATTTCTTGAACAGCAGCATTATAGAGAGCAGCATTTGGCATGGTCTGCTACAAAAGGAACAGATATTAGGGAGGTCAACTATTTATTTCAGACCAGAAAATGAGGTAGATCAGTTATAAGTCAATTTAATTAAAATTTGTAATTAATCGCATAGAAAACACAAATTTGATCTACATATCCATGTACACATAATACTCTGCATGATTTGGGATTGTTGCTGTGGATGGCTTCTACTTTTCACATCAAGAAGTACTAAACTAAGCTGTTTGGCAAATTTCACAATGCAAAGTTTTTGGAGAGAAGAAACTATTTAGAACCAATCCCAAATTAAGGTAATCTATAGTGGTTAATCAAGTCCAACTCCAGCTATTGACTCAATCACAAACGAGGAAGGATGCTACCACAATTCTTATTTTATATTGTAATTGAGTTGATACAATATGAATGTATATAAAATCTTTATAATAGCAGCACAATAATCATTTATTAGTACCAAATGATGACCTTTTTTGTAATTGATATCATTCAAATATACATAACTTTGAAATATAAAAATAAAATTCTAATTCTAATATTAAAGTTCATGAATTAAAGGCATAATAATATTCACAAATTAATTTGAAGAAATAGTTGTGTGAAAGAAAGTAGTGTTAGTGTAAACAAATCTATACATTGACAGAGGTTCAAAAATGATCTATTTGAAAAACATTTTTAGCTAAGCAATAACTATCACTTGTAGTTTTTGTATCAAACTAGACTTAGACAAATATTGCTTAGAAATTCGAAAATGTTTTTTTTACCCACATTTAGGATTTCTTCTAATTCTTCCCAGAGATCTCTGCAAACATAGCATCTTATTATGGATAGATAAGTAAATATGTTTGGACTGCACTTTTGGTGAACCATATGCTCATACACCTTCAATGCAGTTGTTGGCTGCCTTGCAATCTCACATGCCCTAATAACAAGATTATATGATATTGTCAAATCAGACAGTCCAGAAGCTTCCATCTGCCACAAAATCTCAATAGCTCTATCCCACAACCCAAGCTTTGAGCAAGACATTAAAACAGTATTGTATACATGTATATTGAATAGGGACGTTTGGTTTCTTTCAATCTTGTCAAAAAGCCAAAGAGCTTCGCGATACATATTGGCCTTGTTAAGAGCACTTAGTAGAGCATTGAATGTATATGCATCTGGTTTATGGCCCAATGATTTCATAGTATCAAAGACCTGAAATGCTTGTTTGAGTTCCTTTGCTCTTCCAAGTGAGTTAATTAATGCATTGCACGCAACTAAGCTTGGTTTAAGTTCACTTGTCAACATTTTTCGAAAGACACTTAATGCAGAATCCCATTTTCCCTCCTTAGCACATCCACTAATCACAGCATTCAATGCATTGCTGTCCGGTTCAAATCCATTTTGAACCATCTCATGGTAAGCACAAAGAGCAAGCTCACTCTGGTCACAATGTACAAAACTGTTTATTAATAGACGATATGTAACATGCGTTCCAGCACACCCATTTGCCTTCATACTCCTCCATAACCTCTCTATTTCACTCCAATTGTCAACCTTCCTGCAAATAGATATCATGGTGTTGTAAACAATTGCATCAAAATCCTTCTCCACATCACATTCATTTTCTAGTTCTCTGAAGAAATTAAGGGCCGAACAACAACCCTGAGATTTTGCATGTGCCATAAGAATCAAGCTATAAGTATGCCCTGTGGTTATCCTTCTTGTTCTTGTAAAATTGAATACTTTGAAGCAATCATCAAACCACCCATTTCTTACAAGGCTAGACATAAGAGAATTACAGGCATGGATATTTGGACAAAGACCTGATAATTGCATAGACCTAAAATATTCCATCGCACTTCTAATCTTGTTAGTTCTGCTAAGCACCAAAATCCTGTTAGATAGCACATTCTCATCCATTTCCTCCAGAAAAAGTGTTCCATGCTCATTCATAAGTCCCATCTCTTTTGAAGCTGACAAAGTAGCATCAACAGATCTTGAATCCCGGTGTCCATCATCTACCATTTTTCCCCAAGGAGGCAGTTCCTTCCTGGCCATAAAAGAAGCATCAACTTCTTCTCTTCCTTCAACATCATCATGATCTTCTTTTTCCACTTCTCCCCAGGGAGGCAATTCCTTATTGGACACAAAAGATGTATCAAATTCTTCTCTTCCTTCAACATCATCATCATCATTACCATCATCCAAATCTTCCACTTCTCCCCAAGGAGACAATTCCTTCTTGTACAAAGAAAATGCATCAACTGTTTCTCTTCCTTCACCAACAACAACATCATCATCATTTTCTTCCCCTTCTTCTTCTTCTTCTTGTTCATGGAGACCAAAGTCAACACTAGGAACTATGTCCTTAGACATTGGTGTTGACTCATGATACCCTATTGACCCAATTGAGGGCACGGGCACGGGCACACAATGTTTTGGTCGCGAAACGACAACAATGCCAAGGTAATCATTGGCTGAGCTTATATCAGCATTTGTATGATTTGGGGCATTAAGAGAGGAGCAATAAGTAAAGTTGGGAAAACAAGTAACAGGCTTGTGAAACTGAATTGGAAAACTCAACATAATGAGTACATCAATACCATGAACCACCAAGGGATGCAAATTAAAACAGCCTCACGAATGAAACAACACTATACTAACAATAGAAAATAAAATGAAAAATCTTGAGAAACAGAAATATGCAAAAGCCACCAGCTATAGTCTCCTTGACACAGGAGACAAAGATTGAAGTCAATTCCAGTCTGAAACAAAATCCCAAAACAAAAGGGATATTATATAGATGAAGAATAAAATAAAAATAAAAATTATGGCTTAAAATTAAATTGTGAACAGACAAAAACAAAAATAAAAATAAAAATTGAGGCAATCAATAACTAAAATTTAAGAATAGTGTACAGAACAGAGTCAAGCAAACACGTACCCGCAACCCGCAAGTGTATTAGGATGGATAGAAGAAGCATAACCCAACATCTGACAACAAAAGGAGAAGAACAAGGTGGTGCTCAGTTGGAGGGTTTAAGGTAAATCGAAGAGTTCAGTGTACGACATCATCGACGACAACAACAACAAAACAAAACAAAAAGGAATTATGACATAGATCGATGGATAAGAAAATGAAAATAAAAATAAGTTTTAGGTATTGGAAAAAAAAAAAAAAAAAACCTTAAAATTTAACGGGGTTTAATTTTCTGCAGCCATGCGCTAGAGAAACTATGTTAGATATTCATTTTTTAAAAAAGTGGGATCTATCAATTAAAAAAGAAAATTACATAATGTATTCCTGAGAATTGTATGCTGCAGAAAACTATTTTCATAGTAAAAGCAGAAATAATTTTCTAAAATTTAATTAAGGAAAAATAATAATATTATATCTTAAAAGATAGTTTTCTATTTCAGAAATTCAGGGTTCTATTTCAGAAAGGTTACGACCTCTTACAATCATATCTTATTACCGTCGATTTCCGCCGATTAATGGTTATCATTTATTATGAATTAATAATTAATTAATAAGTTTAATTTGAAAAAATGATAACCGTTGATTGGCGGAAATCAATGGTGATAAGATATGATTGTAAGAGGTTATAAAAAAAAATTATAACTATAATTTTTCTCTTTTTAATAATTTTTTTTTACATAACCCACTTATTGAAAATTATGCTGATGAGAGCGAAGAGCAGAGTTTTCATGTAAGCACTACCTTATTCCCAAGAAATGAATAATATACTAACTCAAAAATGTTCAGGAAGGCAATGTGTAGACTAGTAAAAAGAAACCAATATGAATTACAATGATATAGAAATTGGAAATACACATAAAAATATTTCTGTAGCAAAAGCAATGCGTATTAACATACAAAAGTTTTATACTTTTTAAGAAAATGAATAAGAATATCGTAATAAAAAAAATTCATATTTTAGCAAAGCAAGGCAGGAAAGATCTGTATAATTTTTATTACACAAATGAGAAAACAAACTATATATTACATAAAAATTGAAATTTAATGTAAAAAAAAAGAGAGCCCAAA
This sequence comes from Gastrolobium villosum, assembly GCA_032173675.1. NCBI lineage: Eukaryota > Viridiplantae > Streptophyta > Magnoliopsida > Fabales > Fabaceae > Gastrolobium > Gastrolobium villosum. Next base: position 124,734 of record JAVKPL010009119.1, read on the forward strand.
CCACAAAAAAATAAAATAAATGAATAAAATCACCCCAAATTCTCAATAGTGTTTATTAATAATAATATGTAGAAAAAATTAAATAGGAAGCCTTTATTGCTACTAGAGCTGTCAAAATGGATCAGCCTGACCCATTTAGTCCTAGTCCGCGTGGGTTAGGGCCAAAAAGCCCACAATGATATAAGCCCACATGGATCAAAACTCTAAGGGTTAGGACTAGCCCACGGGCTTTCCAAAAATTTAATATGTATTTTTTTGTTTTAAAAAAATTCATATTTAGTATATTATTTGTTGTAATACATTCCAAGGTTTTCACAAAGTTAAACATAAATATCATTAATTTACAAACCCAAATATATTACAAACTCATGTTCTAGTAGTGTTCCACAAAAATAAAATAAAAAACAATTATTAAAATAGAATTCAATGTCTTGTTTTCTGTCAAACACGTAAGGGCATAACTAGTCATTTAATCCGCACAACTAAGGGTGTAAATGGGCCAGGCCGGCCTACAGGGGCCTATGGCCTGGCCTACAAAAGGCCTGCCCTGCCCTGGCCTACGAGGTAAATAGAATAGGTTAAGGCTTGTGGATGAGCCTATTTAGAAACAAGACTGCAGGCTGAAAATAAAATGCCTGACCTTTTAGCCTGTTTAATATTTAAATAAAAAATATTTTATTTATTTATTTATTTATTTATTTATCGTAAAAGTTAGATAACTTAACCTGATATTTAATATTTATTTGTTGTCATGAATTTTTATAATTTGTGTTCTTGTTAAAAAATCTGTTGTAGAATTTTAATAATTTGGACCCAAACTATAAAATATTGTTTAATGAATGAGATATTTCATTTTTCTTTTAAATTTAATTTTGAACATGGTAGGCCTAAAAGGCCTCATAGGCCATGTAGGCTTTTTATTTTTTAATAACAGGGCAGGTTTGGCCTTTAAATTAAGCCTTTGATAGGCTTATAGGCCAGATAGGCTCAGCATTTTTTTGTGTAGGCCTATGCCATGAAGGCCAAAGGCTGGCCCGACCTGGCCTAATTACACCCCTACGCACAACGATGGGAATATAGAGCCCGTTTGTTTACACTTCTAAAAAAAAGTAACTTTTATCTCTTTCTTATTTTAAAAGTCTTTTTTATAAAAATTAAAGCTATTTATATTTTTATAAAAATATTTAGTTTTTGAAAAAAATATTTGACTTTTGACTTATTTTTTTTTTAGAAGTTAAATTTTTTAGTTTCTGGAAAAAATAAATTTTTGGCTTTTCTCGTGACTTCTATTTTTTTTTAGAAACAGCTATCCAAATGAACGAAAATTGAAAAATATTTTTTTTTTAAGAAAAAGAAGAAGCAACTTTTGGAGAAAAATAAGCCCATCCAAACGCCCCCATAGCCTAACTCATTTAACCCACCAAAAACGAATGATACGGGCCTATGTCCTTACAAATGCAAGGGTGGGGGTTAGTTTAGAATTTTGACACGGGTGATGTAAGAGAAAACTCATTACGAACATCATTGGAGATATAAAATAATAATAATAATAATAATAATAATAATAATAATAATAAAATAAAAAATTCTTCTGTAAAAGACGTAAAACATTCAGTTTAATTGATAAATAAAATTTCCAACTCCAAATCAACTTTGACTACAAACACGTAACACGCAAGACATATCTGAAGCATGAGGGTAGAATTTGGCTTTTTTACCCTTATGATCCATATTTAATAATTAATTACTAATTTGACCCTCATTTGAAATTAATACGAAAATTTAACCCCTCCCAAAAACATAACACCAATCTGCCCCTGTTTGACCGTTGACCACGAAGCCTACCCGGGTACACAACTACGTACCCGGGTATTTTTTTAATTTTCTGACCTACCCGGGTAGGTAAGTGTGTACCCGGATAGATTTATACGTTTCTGGAAATCCTTTAAATTACTTACCCGGGTACATAGGTGTGTACCCGGGTAAGTGTCTGCTGATTGATGTCTGCTGATGCAACCAAGGACAGAGCAAAATCTTTGGCTGAAATGCTTCCTTTTTTATTGTAGTCATAATGGGAAAACTCTAACTTCAAGATCATGACATATATTTTAGGATATATAGCTACTTAGATTCAAACCAACAATGTCACAAAGTTATCAACAGCTTTTGGTGAAGTTAAGTAAAATTTTCAGCAGAGAGATTTCTGGTTGCTACCAAGATGATTTGAGTCTTGTGACGCCATTAGATCATTTCAAAGACAGCATATGGTCAATTCAACAAAATAAGAATTTTGAGTTACCAACGGGTAGGGATAACTTATATAATAGCAATGGTAAAACTGCATAAGACTTCTATTATCAGAGATGTGGAAGTAGAATGCTATCTAAGTCATGATGCTATAACTTAAGATTGCAAATTTTATCAAGGACTTGTGTTAACAAGACTTCAACATAGACATCATGAAAAGAAGTATCAATATAAAATCCAAAAGTATAAATGCCATCACTTTCTTGAATTTTTCCTTGTCTATTTCCCTGTTGACGAACTCTTTTAAGAAATTGACATTGATAAAAACCTCAAACAAAAATCCAAATTCTTATACAGACAGAACTGACTAGTAATCCTAATCTAATTTCTGCAATCCATTTGATATTCTAACAGAATCTTTTCTGTATTTGTCAGTTTTCATGCCTGTTTTAATAGATATCTCAAGTATCTAAGACACTCAATGTGTTAAGTGCTAAGTTTAATACATACATAACATGTTATATTAAATTTGTTTAAACGGTTACCATAAAAATATGATTGAGCTGGAAAGAGGTTTTGTTATCAAAATCACCTAACTCTCAATCAATGTGGTTCATATTAAAAAAAAGAAAAAGAAAAGTCATGACAGAAAGTTTTCAAGCAAACAGAAAGAGACACTGTAACAGCCCGTGTTAACCCGGATTGTTAACACACTATCGTATTAAGCCACGCTTAATTAAAATGCGGAATAACTTTTTTTTTAATTCAATTATGACGTCATTAACCTTAGCCAACTTGATTACTTAATCAATTTCATAAAATATTGCCCGTATGTAAATTGCAAGACAACTAACTGGAATACCTCATATATAAATAATAAGTGAGTATCTAAAACCACAGGACTACAACACGTAGCCTGGGTCCAAAATCCTGATACTTTAATTACAACGTCAAATAAAAGACAATAATCAAACCATGTGGCATGGACAAACCCCATGCTCACCAAATAAGGCAACAATGCCCAATAACAGTCTCAACATAATAACTCAAACAAAGCGGAAAACATAACAGCAGTCAAATCCAGCATGTCAGCATATCATAATATCAACTCAGCTCTGGCCTCCTGCCACCTGAGCCCTCAACATTACCTGATCCTGAAATAAGCGTCCCCAAACGTGGGGTGAGATCTCTAAACAAGAAATCTCAATAAGACAAGGGGTCCTCAAGGATCTTCCACCCCAAGCTCACTTACATGTGTAATATAAGTTCAAAAACAGTATTTACAATATAAGTTCCAAAACTATGCGATGTAGCAATTAATCATGCCATGTGTGTTTATCAAATCTACTGGCCAGAGAAATGTAGGAATACGTCTATACCTACATGAGTACAAGGAACACCGCTTGCACCTCACCCACAGCCTCACCATCTTGTATGTACTACATACTCAGGCTTACCGTATAGGTGGACACCACATGCATCTCATAAAAGCACATTGCATATAAATAGCTCAACAGCATTTCCAAAACATTAAAGCATGTAACACAGCATGCGTAAACCCATCCCCATGGGACATGGTGGAACAACAAAATGGCTAAACCGAGGACACGAAAGCTTACCTTGCAAGCTAGCTATCCAAGCCAAGAGTCCAACCACTCTCAAGTCCAAAAACAGCAGTATCACAATCTGATATGGACCAATAATACATCAATATTTATGCATCACAAGCATACAACTTAAAGACTACGCCTTTCCTTTACGTTTTACGTCTTAAGGCTTCCAACAAAGCCATAAGCCCTTAATCATATGATTCTGACTTAGTTCATTAATTACAGAAGTTCAACTTCCTTAATCTAGGGTCCACAAACCCCCAATAGCTTACTGTTCACACAGCACAGCTACTGTCTGCGCAAACCCAGGATATCCGGATATCAGAAGGGACATATCCGGATATGTCATATCCGGATATCACACTGACCATATCCGGATATAACATATCTGGATACCCAGGTCCCATATCCGGATATCAATATCCGGATACCATATCCGGATATCGATATCCGGATATCTGTTCGACAAATATCCGGATATCTCACGACAGAATGCAGTTTCTGCATTTCGTGAATATCCATCCCAAAGATCCCACTTTTAACACATGTACACGTTAAAGCATGCATTTTTAATCTCTTTTAGGTTCATACTCATTATACCCTCTTGTTTACTCATTAAACATGGCCAAGACATCAACTTTAAGCATCTAAACTTAAGATCAAAGGTGAGGGAACTTACCAAAGCTCAAAACAGAGCAAGGTGTGCTCTTGGAGCTCTCCCAAGACACTTCAAACTCAGCCTAAGTAGGAGCACGAAAATGACACCACAAAGATGGGTTCTTTCCCCTCCCCAAGGTCACCACTTGACCTCAAAAGGCCATGATCAAGCCTCACCACACTCAACTCTTCAACCAGCCCTCAAGGATTCACTCAACAGTGGCTGAGTGTGCAGCAAGCACCACCTCACACCCTCACAACCCACCCTACTATGTGTTTGTAAGAAGAAGAGAGGAAGAATCAAGGAGGAATTGGTCCAAGGCTCAAGAAATGGTGAAGGAGAAGCAATGAAACAGTGACCACTCCCTTCAGCCACCAAGAACTCACGTATGACCAATATGCAGCCTAGGTTTTTGTGCTAAATAGCATATTTATAGGGGTTTAAGTCATGACGCGCAGTATTAGCCTTAATAGCAAAGTAAAAAATCTTGATCCCAAACTTTGGAATCCAGACCTACGCATTTTTCTAAGATTTTTCATATTTTTATTTTATTTTTCGGAGCACCTTTTCGGTACGCGCTTTTCCATAGCCAGTATCAGTTCTGGCATCAGATTACGTTATTTTGACTTGAAACTTGTTTTACGAGTCCTACATAATATTCTAGTAATTATCATGCATTCGTTATAATTTTCCGGTACGCATTTATACCGAGTAGCAGAACCGGTATCTGCGCTTTTCTTCCGAAAAGCGACTTTCAGCATTCTTACCCACTAATTGTAATTATTAAAGCCTCATAATAATTATTAGGGTCAATTATGGAATTATTTCCTAATTATCATAATTAATTCGCTAATTACCTTAATTAGCGGTGCGGGTTCTTACATTCACCCCACCTTTTTAAGGATTTTGTCCTCAAAATCAGAAACATACCTGTCTTGAAAGTCGGGATACTGTCGGAGAAGCTCATCCTCTCGCTCCCACGTGCACTCCTCGGGACTACGCCCAGTCCACTGCACCTTGACCATCGGAATGATCTTGCTTCTAAGCTGTTTCTTGCCTCGATCGAGAATCTTGAGTGGTCCGACAGAAGTCTTTAGGTTCTCTCGAACCTCCACATCATCCGGCTGCACCACGTGCGAAGGATCTGCTATGTACTTCCGAAGCTGAGACACGTGAAACACGTCGTGGATGTTGGCTAGGTTCAGAGGCAAGGCAAGTCGATAGGCAACTGGTCCTACTCTCCCAAGGATCTGGTAGGGCCCAATGAATCGCGGGCTCAACTTCCTCACTCCGAGTGCCCGTCCAACACCGGTGACAGGTGAAAGTTTCACAAACACGTGCTCACCCTTACTGAACTCCAGTGGTTGATGCTTGACATCATAGTAGCTTTTCTGGCGATTCTGCGCCTGCTTCAACTTTTCCCTGATCATCTGGATCTGTAGGGTAGTATCTTGGACAAAGTCCAAGCCAAATAGCTCTTTATCTCCAACCTCAGACCAGCAGGTAGGAGTCCGACACCTCCTACCATACAGCGCCTCGTAGGGTGCCATGCCCAGACTAGCATGAAAAATGTTGTTGTACGAGAATTCTACCAACGGAAGGTACCTATCCCATGCAGAACCCTGCTCCAATGTGCAAGCTCTCAACATGTCCTCCAATGTCCGGATGGTCCGCTCAGTCTGACCGTCAGTCTGAGGGTGATAGGCGGTACTCAATCTCAACTGCGTACCAAAAGCCTCCTGCAGCGCCTCCCAGAACCGAGATGTGAACTTCGGGTCCCTATCACTGATGATACTCTCGGGCACCCCGTGAAGCCTCACAATCTCGCGGACATATAGCTTGGCCAACTGCTCGGTAGTGAAGCTCACCTTCACTGGAAGAAAATGGGCAGACTTAGTCAATCTGTCCACAATGACCCAGATAGAGTCACAACCAGCCTGAGTTTTAGGCAATCCCACCACGAAGTCCATGGAAATACTTTCCCACTTCCACTGTGGAATCTCCAGAGGTTGAAGTTTACCAGACGGTTTCTGGTGCTCAATCTTTACCTTCTGACATATAAGACATTTGGACACGTAGACCGCTATGTCCTTCTTCATGCCCGGCCACCAAAAATTTCTCTTTAAGTCCTGGTACATTTTTGTAGCACCGGGGTGGATAGTAAACCGACCCTTATGAGCCTCTGCCATAACCTCTTCGGTCAATGGCCCTCGAGGAATAACAATCCTCTTCTGGAATAGCAGCAATCCATCCTCGTTCCAAGACACACCGTCCTGGTTCTTCACATAATCAAGGCACTCTCTTTGCACTTGCGCCTCTTTAATCTTTTCCATCAGCTTATTAATCACTTCTACTGTTTCCATTTCGAGCAGTGCGCCCCCAAACAAGGAGTTCACTCTCAAGTCTCTGAACTTCTCGATCACCTCATAGTCGCTCATCATCAAGCTGGATAAGCTCATGGATTTCCGACTCAAAGCATCGGCTACCACATTGGCCTTGCCAGGATGGTACCTCAACTCAAAGTCGTAGTCCTTCAAGAACTCCATCCATCTTCGCTGTCTCATGTTCAACTCCTTCTGGTCGAACAGATACTTCAGGCTCTTGTGATCACTGAATACAGCAAACTTCATGCCAAACAGGTAATGCCTCCAAATCTTGAAAGCAAAAACAATGGCTGCCAACTCCAAGTCGTGAGTCGGGTAGTTCTCCTCATGAGGTTTCAACTGTCTTGAAGCATAGGCAACAGCTTTCCCTTTCTGCATCAACACACAGCCTAGTCCTTTACCAGAGGCATCGCAGTATAACTCAAACTGTTCCGCAGGATCAGGAAGGACTAACACAGGAGCAGTAGTCAGTCTCTCCTTCAACTCCTGGAAACACCTCTCACACTCATGTGTCCACACGAATGAAGTCTCCTTTCGGGTAAGGCGAGTCATCGGTAGCACCATCTTGGAGAATCCCTCTATGAACCTCCTGTAGTACCCAGCCAAACCCAAGAAGCTTCTCACTTCTGTAACCGTCTTGGGCCTCTCCCAATCCATCACGGCCTCAATCTTGTTAGGATCAACTACAACTCCATTAGCAGAAATTACATGACCCAGAAATTTCACCGCCTTGAGTCAAAACTCGCATTTCGACGGCTTAGCATATAGCTTTTTCTCTTTCAACACTTGCAAAACAATCTTCAAGTGCTCAGTATGCTCCTCCTCCGTCTTGGAGTAAATCAAGATGTCGTCAATGAAGACGATCACAAATTGATCCAGGTACGACTGGAAAATCCTGTTCATGTAGTCCATGAACACTGCGGGTGCATTGGTGAGTCCAAACAGGATCACCAAATACTCATAATGCCCGTACCTTGAGCGAAACGCTGTCTTTGGGACATCCTCCGGCTTTACCCGTATCTGATGGTAACCGGACCGGAGGTCGATCTTGGAATATACGCAAGCACCCCTGAGCTGATCCAGCAAATCATCAATGCGTGGAAGAGGGTACTTGTTCTTGATTGTCACCTTGTTCAATTGTCTGTAGTCGGTGCACAACCACATGGTCCCATCTTTCTTTTTCACGAAAATGACCGGTGCTCCCCAGGGAGACACACTCGGCCGAATGAAATCTTTCGCTGAAAGCTCCTCAATATGCTTCTTCAGCTCCGCCAACTCTGGTGGCGACATCCGGTATGGAGCCAATGATATAGGCCACACACCAGGCAATAAGTCTATGGAGAACTCTATCTCCCTCTGCGGTGGAAACTCAGGAATCTCCTCAGGAAACACCTCGAGGAATTCCCTCACCACAGGAATGCCAGTGAGATCCTCCTGTGTCCCACTCACCAAACCTCCCAACATGACATAGCCAAATGCCCCTGCTCTCAAGGCCCTCCTCGCCTGCAGGACTGAAATGAACGGTGAGGAACTGGCTGTGGACCCACCCGGAGACATCACCACTTTCTTGGCACAACAATCAATCAATGCACAGTTTCTGGACAACCAATCCATGCCCAGAATAATCTCCAGGTTGGCCATCGGCAATCCTATCAGATCTACCGAGAAGTCACGGCCATCCCACTGAAATGCTACATCGCGATGAATAGTGGAGGTAAAACATTTTTCTCCGGTGGCGGTGGTCACCCGCATCGGTGGAGAAAGCACATCACTGGGCAACTCAAGCCCCACAGCAATAGGGGTAGCAACAAAAGAGTGCGTTGCCCCGGAATCAAACAGCACATCAACAGCTGAACCACCAATGGTAACAGTACCTCTGACCAGGTTCGGAGCTCTGTCCGACTGCTGACGATCAAGTGTGTATACTCGCCCCGTAGTAGGTGGCACTGCTGGTGCTCCAGTAGGAACCATCTGCAATGGCACAGCCTGCACTGCAGCAACTCTCGTCGTCGGGCAATCTCTGGAGTAGTGGCCCTCCTTGCCACATTGGAAGCATATCAGCTGTCCGGTAGAACACGGCCCAAAGTGTGACTTCCCGCATCCCGAACATCTGGAAGCAGGAGGTCTAGCTGCGTTCCCCTGAGTAGAAGTCCTTTTAAATTGGTTTGGCGCTTGCATAGCCGCCAACTGTTTGCCCTTGCCTTTATTTCCAAACTTCTTGTCTTTCCAGGAAACGGAACCACCAGTACTCTGTGGCACCTCAATCTTGGCCTTCTTGGCCTGACTCGCACGGCAATAGTCCTCAATGTCGCGGCACTGCTGTGCTAAAGCTCTGAAGTCTCTCGAAGCAGAACCAGCAAGATGTCCAGCAATGTCCTCATTAAGTCCCCTCCGGAACTTAGCCGCAAGAAAAACGGGAGTCGGTCTCGCCATGCGGAAATGAGCGAACTTGACCAGCTCATTAGACTTGGCCAAGTACTCGTCGACAGACAGCGAGCCCTGTACCAACCGGTCAAACTCTCCCTGCTTCCTCTCCTGTGAGTCATACGGAAAGTACTGACCCAGAAAGCTCTCCTCGAAGAATGGCCACGTCACCACACGGCCCTGCATCTCGTAGATGTGAGAAAGGTTGGTCCACCACTCATGGGCCTCGCCCTCCAGCATATAAGTGGCGAACAACAGCTTCTGCGGATCGGTGCACTGCATGATCCGGAAAATCTTATCCAGCGCCTGTAGCCATCTGGCAGCAGCAATGGGATCATAAGATCCGTCGAAGAAAGGTGGCTTATGCTTGCGGAAAGCATTCAGCCGGCAATCGATTTCGTCACGATCCTCAGCAAATACGGGGATGGTCTGCATAGCCCCCGTCAAGTGACTGCCCTCACCCATCTGACTCTGGGTGTCCTCCAGTTGACTAGGCGGAGGTGGAGGCGGTGGCGGCGGTGGAGGTGGTGGAGGACACTGGCCAGCAGCAGGACCAGCCCTCAACTCCTCCAACATGACCCTCATCATAGTCATGTTGGCCATCCGGTTCTCCTCCAGAACCTCTGCCGTGGCTCGTCTGTTCGCATCTCGAATAGCGTCCAGCATCGCCTGGTTTGCCATCCTCGTGGCCTCCTGGTCGGCTAGTCGGGCCGCCTGCATCTCAGCTAGCCAGGATAGGATCCAATTGATCCTCGCTCGTACTAGCGTTCCTCCTTGGTGGCACCATGACTCTGCACAAGTTACACAAAGAATGAGTTGATCAGGCCCACGCCATGTGGTCACATATGCATCATCATAACACACACCAATCAGAGAGAACGCAAGTAGACACGCAACGAAACATCCTAAGTTATTGCAATACATACAGGCTTTTCCCTAGAAAGTGCTCTGATACCATAAAATGTAACAGCCCGTGTTAACCCGGGTTGTTAACATACTATCGTATTAAGCCACGCTTAATTAAAATGCGGAATAACTTTTTCTTTAATTCAATTATGACGTCATTAACCTTAGCCAACTTGATTACTTAATCAATTTCATAAAATATTGCCCGTATGTAAATTGCAAGACAACTAACTGGAATACCTCATATATAAATAATAAGTGAGTATCTAAAATCACAGGACTACAACACGTAGCCTGGGTCCAAAATCCTAATACTTTAATTACAACGTCAAATAAAAGACAATAATCAAACCATGTGGCATGGACAAACCCCATGCTCACCAAATAAGGCAACAATGCCCAATAACAGTCTCAACATAATAACTCAAACAAAGCGGAAAACATAATAGCAGTCAAATCCAGCATGTCAGCATATCATAATATCAACTCAGCTCTGGCCTCCTGCCACCTGAGCCCTCAACATTACCTGATCCTGAAATAAGCGTCCCCAAACGTGGGGTGAGATCTCTAAACAAGAAATCTCAGTAAGACAAGGGGTCCTCAAGGATCTTCCACCTCAAGCTCACTTACATGTGTAATATAAGTTCAAAAACAGTATTTACAATATAAGTTCCAAAACTATGCGATGCAGCAATTAATCATGCCATGTGTGTTTATCAAATCTACTGGCCAGAGAAATGTAGGAATACGTCTATACCTACATGAGTACAAGGAACACCGCTTGCACCTCACCCACAGCCTCACCATCTTGTATGTACTACATACTCAGTCTTACCGTATAGGTGGACACCACATGCATCTCATAAAAGCACATTGCATATAAATAGCTCAACAGCATTTCCAAAACATTAAAGCATGTAACACAGCATGCATAAACCCATCCCCATGGGACATGGTGGAACAACAAAATGACTAAACCGTGGACACGAAAGCTTACCTTGCAAGCTAGCTATCCAAGCCAAGAGTCCAACCACTCTCAAGTCCAAAAACAGCAGTATCACAATCTGATATGTACCAATAATACATCAATATTTATGCATCACAAGCATACAACTTAAAGACTACGCCTTTCCTTTACGTTTTACGTCTTAAGGCTTCCAACAAAGCCATAAGCCCTTAATCATATGATTCTGACTTAGTTCATTAATTACAGAAGTTCAACTTCCTTAATCTAGGGTCCACAAACCCCCAATAGCTTACTGTTCACACAGCACAACTACTGTCTGCGCAAACTCAGGATATCCGGATATCAGAAGGGACATATCCGGATATGTAATATCCGGATATCACACTGACCATATCCGGATATAACATATCCGGATACCCAGGTCCCATATCCGGATATCAATATCCGGACACCATATCCGGATATCGATATCCGGATATCGATATCCGGATATCGATATCCGGATATCTGTTCGACAAATATCCGGATATCTCACGACAGAATGCAGTTTCTGCATTTCGTGAATATCCATCCCAAAGATCCCACTTTTAACACATGTACACGTTAAAGCATGCATTTTTAATTTATTTTAGGTTCATACTCATTATACCCTCTTGTTTACTCATTAAACATGGCCAAGACATCAACTTTAAGCATCTAAACTTAAGATCAAAGGTGAGGGAACTTACCAAAGCTCAAAACAGAGCAAGGTGTGCTCTTGGAGCTCTCCCAAGACACTTCAAACTCAGCCTAAGTAGGAGCACGAAAATGACACCACAAAGATGGGTTCTTTCCCCTCCCCAAGGTCACCACTTGACCTCAAAAGGCCATGATCAAGCCTCACCACACTCAACTCTTCAACCAGCCCTCAAGGATTCACTCAACAGTGGCTGAGTGTGCAGCAAGCACCACTTCACACCCTCACAACCCACCCTACTATGTGTTTGTAAGAAGAAGAGAGGAAGAATCAAGGAGGAATTGGTCCAAGGCTCAAGAAATGGTGAAGGAGAAGCAATGAAACAGTGACCACTCCCTTCAGCCACCAAGAACTCACGTATGACCAATATGCAGCCTAGGGTTTTGTGCTAAATAGCATATTTATAGGGGTTTAAGTCATGACGCGCAGTATTAGCCTTAATAGCAAAGTAAAAAATCTTGATCCCAAACTTTGGAATCCAGACCTACGCATTTTTCTAAGATTTTTCATATTTTTATTTTATTTTTCGGAGCACCTTTCCGGTACGCGCTTTTCCATAGCCAGTATCAGTTCTGGTATCAGATTACGTTATTTTGACTTGAAACTTGTTTTACGAGTCCTACATAATATTCTAGTAATTATCATGCATTCGTTATAATTTTCCGGGATACTTTTCCGGTACGCATTTATACCGAGTAGCAGAACCGGTATCTGCGCTTTTCTTCCGAAAAGCGACTTTCATCATTCTTACCCACTAATTGTAATTATTAAAGCCTCATAATAATTATTAGGGTCAATTATGGAATTATTTCCTAATTATCATAATTAATTCGCTAACTACCTTAATTAGCTGTGCAGGTTCTTACAGACACCAAATGCTTACTTTGGGAAAGAAATGAGTCCATCATTGTTAGTGTCAAAGAGCATAAAAGATTGGGAAGGTTCGCATTGCAACTCCCAAGAACCTGCTCCCCTCTCAGAGAACCCTCTCTAACACGGTTTGATTCAGAAGGAGGAAAGAAAGGAACAATGGCATGCATCAAATCTGCAGGTGTCATAAAAACCTCTCTTCTGGTGGACACTTACCCGGGTACACACCCATGTACCCGGGTAAGTAATTTAAAGAATTTACAGAAACGTAGAAATCTACCCGGGTACACACCTACCTACCTGGGTAGGCCAGAAAATTCAAAAAATACCCGGGTACATAGTTGTGTACCCGGGTAGGCTTCGTGGTCAACGGTCAAACAGGGGCAGATTGGTGTTATGTTTTTGGGAGGGGTTAAATTTTCGTATTAGTTTCAAATGAGGGTCAAATTAGTAATTAATTATTAAATAAGGGATATAAGGGTCAAAAAGCCGGTAGAATTTCGTTGACAGAATTCTGAATTGAACTATTTGCCGAATTTGATATATGTTGAAGAGAGAGGTTATAGTTATAACTTTTTTTTTTTACAATTTCTTATAATCATATCTCATCATTGTTGATTTTCGTTAATCAACGGTTATCATTTATTAAAATTAAATTCATTAATTAATTATTAATTCACAATAAATGATAACCATTGATTGACGGAAATCAACGGTAATAAGATATGGTTGTAAGAGGTCGTAAAAAAAAAAGTTATAACTATAACCTTTCCCAATGTTCAAATAAAATAAAAAAGGTTTAAAGCAATCTTAAGGCATGCTTATCTCATCTGAATCTCACACAGAGAAAGCCAAAGAAAAGAAGGAGAGATCTAACATTTCAAATCAGAGCATTTCTTTTTGCATATAAACAGGACATTTACATGCAAACACAGATCTGGAGTTCTATTTTGCAAACATAGCCAAAGAAATCACAATCCTATTATTTTTAATGATGAACTACTTGACCCAGGTGAGAAAATTTCAAGATTTGGAATTTCTTGGAATGCAAACCGCCAAGGAACAAACAAAGACACATAAAAACAAAAATATTGCAGATAGTTTCGTTTGTAAAGTTGGTTCAAATCACAACGAGCTTAATAGAAAGAACACATTTTTTTTTAACAATAAACAGATCTTTGAATTGGGAGTTCAGCAAAGAAACGGAGGGTAAGGTTCTTTGAAGCCTTTATGCTAACACATGATAAACCCAACATTAAATTCCCAAGCTTTAATTCACACAATGAAAAACAGAAGATTAAAGATTCAAGCTTTACCCACATTTTCTCATTTTATCAGCAATCAATGAAAAAAAAGAGAGGAGATACATGCTAATATCTCCTGCAATAATTGTATGATTCTTCTCAAACCCATAACTAAAAACATAATTGGAATCATACCCAGATTCTTATTTTGGATACAGCCAACAAACTAATAATATACTTTTTTCTCAATGACTGGAAGCCTCATTATTATAGCAATCTACTAAACTAAAATCTTTATTATTTTTCCAAAAACACTTACCAATACACATATGGATATTGATCTTGGATTATAGTGACCATATACTTTGTAATAAGGAAAATGTGTCAGAGAGCATAATCTTCCAACATGTCCCCATACAAAAAGCAACCATCACCAAAATGAAATTAACACTCATCTTTTATTCCCATTAAAAACTTACTGCATCAGTGTGGTAAAAAAGCTACACTCTTATCAGTTAAATGCGAACTCCCCCTACCAATTATCCAACTCCACCAAATAACAACATGCTTGAGACTAGGGGAAGGGGAATGAGCATCCAAAGGAAGAACCATAATTTAAAAGGAGTATACATAGTAAAATGAATCAGTTTAGTTAATGGGTTTTATATTTTTCATTTAATATGAGAATTCAAACTTTCCTACACATCCTTCGATTTCCGTGCTGACATTGTCCTACATCTATTTTCTTCTAACACATGGGTCCCACATATTTTTTATCTCTACAACATGAGATTTCAATTCTCATTAAACATGAGAAATATAAAACCCATAGTTAATTAGTTATAATTGTTCCATAATCCATTGAACATTACATGAATTAGGCAAAACCCCATGATCAATGTCTATAAAAAAATGCTCTTGCCATCCATTCATTGACCAGTTTGATGAAATACCATCACCTCGAGATGTAATCCAATACCAAAATTAGCACCAGTTTAGAATCTTTGACCTGTTTTACCTATATATCATGCCATATTATTTGCCTGAGCTATGAATATTGCCATAAATCAAATTAATTCAGCACACTACAACAATTCTCCATGACAGCACACTACAACATATGCTGATCTCATAAATAACTGAAAAAATAAAAGAAAGCCAATTACCCACTTTGAATTATTGGAATCAAACTTACAAGATATATTTTCTCAATCTCTGATATCAGTGAAGTCCACTCATCAAAATCCAATGAGCCCTTAGAAATAACTTCTTGAAGTTCAAGATTGTCATAGCTAGCTGCAAAAGTAAAATAAAATGGACAGCAAGCAACTCATTATTCTTGCAACGTGGCAGACATTGATTTGTTGAGGAAATAACCTTTACAAAAAGAATAGAACTTTACTTTGCAGTAAGCTTATATCCAGTAAATAAGGGCCGACCTAGTTCAAATACCCACTTCGTGAGTGTATGGGGAAGGGAATACTCTAGGCAGCATTTCCCCTACTTTTTGCAGAGTGGCTGATTCGAACCCGCGACCTGACACACCACGGCAAGCAAGCTTCCGCTGAGCCAAGCCGACCCTTCAAGCTTATATCCAGTAAATAACTATTGAAAATACATACCTTAATTAATGATTAATCTCCAAAAAATTGAGAAGGAGAAACAAAAATGATACAAGAAGGTGCCAAGAAAAATGACACGGAACGAAAGCAGAATGAAGTTGAGATGATTTATATTATTTCTCATAATTATTTCTCATAAGTTCATCATTCACGGGAAGCTGAAATCACCAAATTCGAAAATTTATATTAATTTAAGAAAAAAATAAAAATCAGTGTGAAGAATGAGCCCTTGACCGAAGGAAAAAATATCTCATCTCATGAATGTAAATACAGAATAGAAGCTTAAATTAGAAACCCATTTTTTGGGGTTGATTATATGCGAAAGAACGAAGAGATGCATATAATAGAAATAGAGAAAGAGGAAGAAGAGCGATGAAAAAGCGAACCTCAACTCATATCAACTCACCTGCTAGTTTTCTTCTTCCACTCGAGCAGTGGCGGAGCCACACCAACATTTCAGGTGATGCCAAAAAATTTTAACATATATTATTAAGATATTTATAATTATACAAATTAATCAAAAAATATTATTATGAATTCTAGCATAGTTATTTAAATCATGTATTAAACACTATCACGTAACATTGAAAATTCAAATGAACAACAGTTGATATTATGGGTTCGCTTTTTCTGCAGTCATTGTAGATAAGTTATCTGCAGTAAACCTAATACGACGTCGTTTTGAGACGGAAATAATGATATTTTTATAATTTTAATTTATTCTATGATTATTATAGTCTTTATAATTATAATTTTTTAATTTTTCAATCCCAAAATGACGTCATTTTTAGAGTAAATGCAGATAACTTATATGCATTAAGTGCAGAAATACTTTTCTCAATGATTATATATAGTGGCGGATCCAGGAAATTATTGAAGGGTGGGCACTGTTCAAGTACATATAGATCTGAGTCTGGTCTAGAACGCGACTTGCGAGCAGATGCCTACTGGCTGGGTCTGGTTTAGATCTAGATTTGGACAGATTGCAACTCAACTTGACCGATGATAGAGAAAGAAACAAATGTTCCAACTTATAATAACGGAGATTGAGATTTGAAAGGAGATGAATCAGTATGTAGATGTAAACGAACTCTCTCTTGTTAGGTTTGGATAATGAAGGTGGAGGAGAAAAAAAAACACACGAGAAAATAAAATAAGAGGAAAATTAAAGAGGTATGATATCGTAACAATCAACTACGGTTACCACCAATGTTACTACCAATCAATTTCACCGTTAAATTGATCATGTTGTTGATCCTACGATTATATTTATTTTCATCTTGTATGGTTATGATCCCCATATTTAATGTAAAATCATTAAATATGGGAAATCATAATCATACAAAGGTGAAAATAAATATAAAGTATTAATTATCCGGAATCATAATCATACAAAGATGGAAATAAATATAATCGTTGGATCAATATAATCGATCTAACAGTGAAATTGATTGTTAGTAATATTGGTAGTAACCATATTTGGTTGTACTTGTTACAATATCCTACCATAATTAAATTGGGAAAATTTTAACTGTAAGAGACAAATATTTTTATATTTTTTGCATCATAATTTAAGGGTGGGCACTTGCCCCCTTTCTCCAACACTTGGATCCGCCTCTGATTATATATCAAAGCAAACATATAAAAAAGCACTAACCTTTTGGGTAAGCATTTCAAACATAAGAATTTCACTTTCCTCCATAGCATGATAAGTAATGAACCAAGCATTGTCATAAGGATATAAAAACACACAAATATAATACTTTTCTATAAATTTCACTTTGTAATTGAGATATTAACTATAAATTAAAGCATACGGACAACATTTAGAGTCAAAGGGATTCTTCTTCATTATATTTTTCTATTTACAAAATATATTTTTGTTTGATTCTTCCATCTTTTTATTTCGTAAGCCATTGTTATTTCAATCGAAGTCTCGCAGAGCTCTAGTAGGTTGTGCAACAAGTCAGATGAAAAAATGAGCAAAAGAGGGAAATCTGATTGCAATTGTAAGTCACAAATTAAGACTTTGAAAGTGATTTAATTTATAGGTCAGGTAAAAGGATTTAGGTATTGAGTTTTATTTTTAGGTGGTGGCAAATTATAAATTTAATCTTTATTAATTATATATTTACATATAATAAATAATTTTTTTTAAAACCAAGCAGGTGCCAAAGCACCTGCTGGCTATGATGCACGGACACTGACACGGGACACGACATGCCGACACGTTAATTTAAAAAATGGCATATTTGGACACGTTTTGATATTAAATAAAATTTTTAATATATATAATATAATTTATATTTAATACATATAAGAGTCCATAATAAGTCATATAACCAATCAAATATTTGAATTTCATAATATAAATATAAATAATTTTTCTACTTTGTTAATTTTTCATGTCAAAATTCATAACAGAAAAAAAAATTAATTTATAAATTATTTCTTTTATATTTAGTTAAAAAATAAAACTAAGATTAAAAAAAAATGTGTCCGAACATTGTCCGCGTGTCCAAAAAAGTTGACTGTGTGTCGCAAAAACGTGTCCGAACGTGTCAGAGAGTTGACCACGTGTCCCAAAAAATTGACCACGTGTCCGAACGTGTCGGAGCGTGTCCGTGTCGAACACGTGTCCGACACGTAAAAATTTTCTTCAGAAGCGTGTCCGTGCTTCGGTGCCTGCTGGCATAGGAGTGGCTCCGCCACTGCACTCGAGTCGATAGTAGAATGGGTGCGTGTGCGATAGGCTCTGTGCGCCGGAACAAAATAAAATTAGGATTTGATGGAAAGGAGAACAATAATTTTCCCGAAAAAATTATGTAATATAATATAAAATGAATTAAATATTTTTGATCTATGGGCCAACCCTAACCCAACCCAATAAATCAATGGTCTTATGGGTTAGGGCTAAGATGACCCTATTATATAAGAGGCTAAAAAATTAATGGGCTTTAAGAGGGCTGAATGGGTTAGGCTTAGGGCTTGGAGCTTTTTTTACAGGTCTACTCGTGAAGATGTATGCAAAAAAATGATTCTATTTTGTTTAGCTCGCTTTCAATCAATTATTGTCTTTAAATGTTGAGAAAAATAACAAAACAACTTGGATATATGATGGTTGCTTGGATGGCACACGAATCATGGTTTGTGTTATGCACTTATAAATATAAAGGCAGTGCTCTCTTTTTTTTCTTAGGTATAAATGAAAATTAAGTTGGCTTAGCTCTATAAACAAACTTGTGAAGATTATAGTTATATTTTCCGGTGCTCGGCAAAATTCCTTCAATCTATTATACATGTTTGTGGAAATGAACCTATTTCATATTCTCCATACCATAACATAAACAAGCTTAGACTTCAATTGACAGTAAACGAGCAAACCTGAAACCTGGAAATGGCACATGAACAGAAGAAAACATATCTTAATAGAAATATAAAAGCAGTTTCAGTCAATAGCGGTACTCGTTTAGGAGAAGGGATATTCTTACTATCAAATTTTTTTACTACCAACTTGCTACCTATCTAATCACCATTGAATCAATATTTTCTATTTTTTCAAAAACTTTTTAGTATTCTCTCTCTTTGATTCAATGGTGATTAGATGTGTAATTTTTAAAGGATACAAACTTAAGTCCTTTTAAAAGAAAAATAGATATAAAAAGATGAGATTCACACCTTTATTTATTTATTTATTTTCAATAGAATCTACATCTCTTTATTTCTATCTCTCTTCTAAAAAGATCAAAGTTTGTGCCCTTAAAAAGCACACACACTTTTCCCTCGAAATAAACACATGTAAAGTGAAAACTAGTGAGATTCATAACACATTAAATATTTCACTTACATGTGTTTGCTTTTAATACCGCAAAACACAATGATTAGTTCCAATTTGTATCCATTCTGTCACACTTAATATTGATTTCTACTAACATAAACTAACGTCTCTTTTGTTGTCTTGGCACTACTGATGTGCAGTGTGTGGGACTAAGATGATGAATCATCCAAGGTGAAGGCGAATTAAGGCGGAAGCTGAAAGGCAGAAATTGATAGATGATGGATATAATAGGTGCTGAACAAGTTCCATGTGGACCAAAATCTCACATTAAATCTAGGATTATGTTTTATTGGAAATGGATCCTAGAAAAAAATAAAATAAAAAATGACATGATCAATATCACAATCGGTAAATTAACGGTTATGATTTTGTAATTACATATCGTAACATTTTATCTCCCTCCACCTTTATTACCATTGATCCAACTTTATATGGTTATGATTATCCATATGACATGGTCATATGATTTTTCACATAAAAGGATTCCAATACTGTTTTATTTAAACTTAATTTACGAGTGTACTCTTGCTATATTCCCTCTATTTTATCTGTATATTTTGTTGTTTTCTCTTCGGCATTTGATGCTTTTCTGATTGGATTTTATATTTCTCATTTAACATGAGAATTCAAACTTTCCTACACACCCTTCGATTTCCGTACTGACATGGGTCCTACATCTAATTTTTTCTAACACATGGGTCTCACATGCTTTTTATCTCTACAACATGAGATTTCAATTCTCATTTAACATGAGAAAAATAAAACCCTTTCTTATTTTACAAGAAGGTAGTAGTTATATGAGAAAAAGACTTCTGGGTTGCAGGAAAAAGCGTTGATGACAGATGCTATATATTCTTAGGATATCAGCGTTGATACCAACTTGTTAGAATTGAATATCCACACAAATGCAAGAGACAATCAAACTTGTATAACTAAAAATAATTGCAGGGGAGATTTTTTTTTATGAAACAGAAAATATCAAATTGAAGAAGCCACCGGACAAAATAAAATATGTTCAGAAAAAATTCCTTCAAATAGAGAAGCCAATCTAATGCTTCATCCTTATCTCCATGAAAGAGTGGCACTTCCATCTCGTTCTTTTTCTCCATAGCTCTGATACCAATTTGTTACAATTGAATATCCACACAGATGCAAGAGATAACCATATTTGTGTATCTATAAAAAAAAAAATTTCTTTTCTATTCTTGCTTTTTCTCTTTTTCTCTTGATCTTCATCTCATACAAACTATCAAAGGCTATTTATAAGCTATAAAACTTTAACCAACATAACTCCACACATAACACCCTCATTACTTTATAACTGACATAACGGACTCATTACTTTATAACTGACATAACTGACTCATTACTTTATAACTGACTCATTAATATTCTAACTGACGTAACTGATTCATTAATAAAAAATGGACATTTAAAATTTATCCCAACAAACGTGATGACAGCGTTGTCATTGTTGATTGCCAAGACTTACCTGACTTTTTACAAGTTATCTAGTTGGATAAAACTGAGAAATAATTTATAGTGTATTATTCATTGTATTGTATCCCTATTTTCCTTGTCTGTGGACCTAGGCTAGATTATTATTATTACCATTAGCTGAGGAGGTAATTTAAAGTGAACCGGGACCACCATTTTTAGGTGGTCCCTTAGTGTAAATAAGAGGGTAAAATTGGAAAAATGGAGAAATAATAAGAGTAAAAAGGGAAAGAGAAAATTAATGTTGTGAGTGGAAGCACCAAAAGATTCCGTGGCCCTAGAGCATATTAAATATTTCCTTAGCTGAGGTTCTTTTTTAGTGAAGTCTTTATTCTCCTTAATGTTGGCCCGTTGCCTTTCACTTTTCGGGCTGTGTAAGTAAATGCTTGTGAACATATGAGAGTGTATTGAGAACAGAGTGAAAAGTAAGAGAGAATTACAAAAGTGATGATCCTCTTCAAGTGGGTAACCCCTTCCTCCATTACGGAGAATGTCTCATTGTTGGACCAAAGAATGCTATGAAAATTGATACGTTTCAGAATCTCTCAGCAGAGAAAAGAAAAAGTATGATAATCATAATATTGTCCATATATCATAAGAACGAACAAAAAGGAAGAGTGCATGCCCGCGAAACACTTGTAGGTGGTTTTATTCAACAGTGTTTTTTACGCACAACAAGGGCAAATACTTTTTGTAACAAATTTCTTTAAAACTTGATACCAAACACACCCCATCATGTGATGATTCTCTTTCGTCCGATGATGATTATCTTTCCTCTGATGATGATTCTCCGGCGTCTGATTATTCTCTTCCTCCGATGAGACCCAAACTGCACATCAGTATAAAGAAAAGTAAATAATAATAAATAATCTTAGTCCACCAAATGAATACAAAACTACAATAAATAAAGGAAGCATTAGTAAAGTAAACGAACCAGAAACATCAGCATTGCTTTCTTTATCAAGCATAAACAAGCTGTATGTGAAGTCAGAAGCACGTAAACTCATGGTCCTACTAGTATTGACCCCAAGATCTCTCATCTCTTGGCTCTTGAGATCATATGAATGCAATGACTTTATTTTTCTATATGAAGAATCAACACGTGAAAGCACTAAAACTTCAGAACTCGTATTCTGTCCTAATAGCTTTATAATAATATCTCCCCTAGATAAAGAAAAAGTGTAAATTTTGCTCCATGACTCCTCTCTCTTCATCCATATATTAGTATTATCTCGGGGCTGTTGAGGGTACTCTACAACCGAGAGGCAACCATCTATCACAGTAATGTCCAACTCAGCGGGGGACTCAGCCAACACTTGTGGAAGATCCGTCTTGCTGAACTTCTCCTCCACCACATTGAATATCACTATGTGGTGATTTTTTAGATCATGGACTATTGTCCCGCAGGCAAGCCAATGCACACTGTCGTGGAAAAATAATTGTTGCCTCCAACTCTTATTAATAAATAAATCTTGGTCGAATGGAGTATTATTATTATTAATATCCCTCCAAGCACCTTCGTTGAGGGAATACAACTCCACCTTAGGAGGAACATTGCAGCAGCCTATATGTACCACCTTGAAATCATTCTTCTTTGAATCAAACCCAAATCCATCCAACAAACAATACGAGCGATTTTTATATGAACTGCCCAATGTTTTGGAGATTGGGAGTCGGAGGCTTCTCCGTGTCAGAGGGTTAAAGAGGATCAAGTACAAGTAGAAACTCCAACTAGGGTGGCAGGGAGTTCTGTAGGAAGAGAGGCAAATGAGGCCGTTGACAGCGCCCACAAATGTGTAACATTTATCCATAGCAAATTCAGATAATGGTTGATTCGAGTATTCGATATTTTGGGGGGAGCATAGAGAAAACTCATAATCTGAGGGTTGGACAAGGAAGAGAGGAGTGCGCGGTTGATACGAGGATAAGAAGCGGTTGCTTTTAATCAAAAAGTTCCACGATTTGCACACTGCCATACATTTTCCAATGCTTTTAGGATCTACGCGAAGGAGGATTTCCTTCACTATATCTTCCGAAATACTATCAGCCATTGTAACTTGTAATGGTAGTGAAGAACGGGTAGTTTTGACGATTTTGTCCATGAGGACTGAGGAGAGTACTCTTCTCATTCTGTGATAAAACGCTAATAGTATTGTATCAATATATATAAGAAAAAAACTAAAGCCCGTAGATTGAAAAAGCCCATAGAACTAAAGCCCATAGATTTAAAAACCTTAATGTACTCAAATTTTTTTATTTTTTATTTTGGAAAAAGGAAAATCAATATTCATTAATAATATTTATATGGTTATATTTATAGGGATAGGATATTGTGACACCCAAGTTATGTTACACCCATGTGACACCCAGTCAATCTCACCGTTAGATCGCTTATGTTGATCCAACGGTTATATTTATTTCTACCTTTGTATGATCATGATTTCCCAAATTTAAAGTGAAAACATTAAATATGGGAAATTATAACCATACAAAGGTAGAAATAAATATAAAATATTAAATTTGGGAAATCATGACCATATAAAGATGAAAATAAATATAACTGTTGGATCAACATAAGCGATCTAACGGTGAGATTGACTGGGTGTCACATGAGTGTAACGTAACTTGGGTGTCACAATATCCTATCCCATACTTATATGGTGATATTTCAAAAATCCTTTAAATTTATAAATATCAAATATATTATCAATAATAATATTGATATTTTTTTCTTTCCATATTATCCAAATATGATATTGAGTTTTTTTTTTCTTTCCTTATTATCGAAAATATGATATTGATTTTCTTTTTATTTTCTTATTTGGTTAGTCTAATGCATTATTTATTCGAATAAATATCAAACAACGAGCAGAATCACACTACATATATAATCTATCTATCTATTATTCTAAATGAATCTATTATTCTAAAGGAATTCTATTCTTTGGCAAGTTTGCTGACGTGTTGCTTTCTACTTCACTTTCAACTTTGTGTTCACGCTATAGAATTTTAAAAATCTTTTCTTCTTTGGTAAATCAGTGAATAAAATAAATATAAAACAAAATCAATTTTTTAAGATGAATTCGATGGACAAGATTTTTTGATTTAAATCAATAGTCAAGATTTGTTGTAAATGTTGGTGGCAGACAGCTTATTAATATATATCTGAATGCTCTTTTAATTTCTAAATTTGAATTTGAATTTTAACTTGAAATTTTAAATTTGATTTTTGATTTTTGAATTCTGAATGGTGACATGCAACTCATTTAATGTTGATCTACTTTATGCATTGGTTTTGTTAAATAATTAAAAAAATACATTTGCTTTGTATTCTATACCAACCTTCATTATATTTCTGTTCGTTCTTCTTATTTTTCCTTTTTTGCTGTTGCAGCTGCCAAATACCGGCTGATACATGCATTGCTTCCTCAGCATCGATTCTTGCTTCTCTCTTTTTTCGTCTTAAAAAAAACATGTTTTCAAAATATGATTTTCTGAAGGATGTCAATCCTGCCAAAGAGG
Organism: Gastrolobium villosum; assembly: GCA_032173675.1. Taxonomy (NCBI): domain Eukaryota; kingdom Viridiplantae; phylum Streptophyta; class Magnoliopsida; order Fabales; family Fabaceae; genus Gastrolobium; species Gastrolobium villosum. The sequence continues at coordinate 149,259 of JAVKPL010009119.1, forward strand.
ACTGGAGGATTAAGGTGAAGGTGGTTCGTACTTGGAAAGTTCCTAATTTTCAACGTAGAGATTTTGACGACAATATTAAATGGTTTTATTGGATGAACAGTAGTTGTCTGCGTTTTTAAAATCTTCCATCTTTGCGTATTTTGAATCTTCCATCACTACTTTTTTTTTTAATTTAAAGTTTGGATTTTTTTTAACCTTAATTCACACTGTAATTCAAAGATTTATGATTTTTGAAAAATTAAAAATATTTTTAATTACTCAAAATAACCCAAAATACGGTTTGAATATATAAAAATAATAAATTTGATTAAAATATTTGTTCCTTATTTTTGTAGTTTAAAATTTGAATTCTTATTAATCTTGATTAAGTGGAATTCAACAAATTTTTGTTTTTTTTTTCATAAAAAACGCATTTATAAATAATAATAACATCCAACCCTACAATTTAAATTCAAATCTAAAAAAAGAAAATAAATGGAATTCAAACTTTCGGTTCTGATTTTTTAAAATTTAAAATTTGATTTTTTACTAACACCTTTTTTGATATTCCCTAAACCCTTTTCCTTCTCTAAATTTTATCAAACATTTTCGGTGGTATTCAGAAAATTTCTTTTGTTTTCCAAAAAACTATATTTCGTACTAATCAACAAAATTCCAACCTACAAATTTTGTTCTTATTGTTAAAATTTAAAGTTTGGATTTTTTTAACCTTGATTCAGTGTAATTCAATATTTTACAATTTTTGAAAAATAAAAATATTTTCTAAATACTCGAAATAACCCAACCTACGTATAAAAATAATAAATTTGATTAAAACATTGGTTCCTTATTTGTGCATTTTAAAATTTGAATTTTTATTAACCATGATTAAGTGGAATTCAACAAATTTCTGTATTTTTTTTCCGTAAAAAACGCAATTTTAAATACTAAAAACAACCAACCCTACAATTTAATTTCAAAACTAAAAAAAGAAAATAAATTGAATTCAAATTTTCGGTTTTTACTTTTTAAAATTTAAAATTTGATTTTTTACTAACACCCTTATTGATATTCCCTAAACCCTTTTCCTTCTTTACATTTTCAATGGTATTCAAAAATTTACTTTTGTTTTCCAAAAGAAAATATTTCGTACTAATCAACAAAATTCCAACCTAAAAATTTCATACTTATTTTTAAAATTTAAAGTTTGGATCTTTTTAACCTTGATTCACTGTAATTCAAAAATTTACAATTTTTGAAAAATTAAAAATATTTTTTAATTACTCGAAATAACCCAACCTACGGTTTGAATGTATAAAACTAATAAATTTGATTAAAATATTTGTTCCTTATTTGTGCAGTTTAAAATTTAAATTTTTATTAACCTTGACTGATTAAGTGGAATTCAACAAATTCCTATATTTTTCCATAAAATATGCAATTTTAAATACTAAAAACAACCAACCCTATAATTTAAAATCAAATCTAAAAAAAGAAAATAAATGGAATTCAAACTTTCGGTTTTTATTTTTTAAAATTTAAAATTTGATTTTTTACTATCACCCTTTTTGATGTTCCTTAAACCATTTTCCTTCTCTACGTTTTCAACAAACTTTTTCAGTGGTATTGAAAAATTTAATTTTGTTTTCAAAAAAAAAAATATTTCGTACTAATCAACAAAATCCCAACCTACAAATTTCGTACCTATTTTTAAAATTTAAAGTTTGGATTTTTTTTAACCTTGATTCACTATAATTCAAAAACTTACAATTTTTTGAAAAATTAAAAATATTTTATAATTACTCGAAATAATCCAACCTACGGTTTGAATGTATAAAAATAATAAATTTGATTAAAATATTTATTCCTTATTTATGCAGTTTAAGATTTGAATTTTTATTAACCTTAATTAAGTGGAATTCAACAAATTTCTGTTTTTTCCCATAAAAACACAATTTTAAATACTAAAAACAACCAACCCTAAAATTTAAATTCAAATCTAAAAAAAGAAAATAAATGGAATTCAAACTTTCGGGTCTGATTTTTTAGAATTTAAAATTTGATTTTTTACTAACACCCTTATTGATATTCCCTAAACCATATTCCTTCACTACTTTCTCAATAAACATTTTCAGTGGTATTCAAAAATTTACTTTTGTTTTCCAAAAAATATATATTTCGTACTAATCAACAAAATTCCAACCTACAAATTTCGTACTTATTTTTAAAATTTAAAGTTTGGATTTTTTTTAACCTTGATTCATTGTAATTCAAAAATTTACGATTTTTTAAAAATTAAATATATTTTCTAATTACTCCAAATAACCCAACCTACGATTTGAAGGTATAAAAATAATAAAATTGATTAAAATATTTGTTACTTATTTTTACAGTTTAAAATCTGAATTTTTATTAACCTTAATTAAGTGGAATTCAACAAATTACTGTTTTTTTCCATAAAAAACACAATTTTAAATACTAAAAATATCCAACCCTACAATTTAAATTCAAATCTAAAAAAAGAAAATTAATGGAATATAAACTTTGGGTTCTGATTTTTTAAAATTTAAAATTTGATTTTTTACTAACACCCTTTTTGATATTCCCTAAGCCCTTTTTCCTTCTCTACATTTTCAACAAACTTTTTTAGTGGTATTCAAAAATTTACTTTTTTTTTTCCAAAACAAAATATTTCTTGCTAATCAACAAAATCTCAACCTACAAATTTCGTACTTATTTTTAAAATATAAAGTTTGGATTTTTTTTAACCTTGATTTTGTGTAATTAATTACAATTTCATCTTTAGTTTTGACGGAAATTGTTTGACGTAGATGATTTTCGTCGAAAATTTCATCACTATTTTTTATGAAATATTTTCCGTTGATAAATTATGTCGGTATTTGAGACTTTTCTATTAATGTCATGTTTAAAAATGATTCACATTTATGTAGTTTTCACATTTTAATGCTAAGGGTGGATAATTAATTTGTAATATTTTCCCCCTCGACCCCCGAATTGTGGAAACCTAAATTTAAAGAAGAAAGAGAATGAGGGTTTAGATAAAATCCTCAATTCATTCCCCTCATTTTTTTAAACTCACAAACAAGGGAAGGATTTACTCAAATCCTCTCTTTTCTTTTCTTCCCCTCCTAAAATCAACTTCCAAACAAAACTTTAAGGCTTTGTTTGGGAGTATGGAGGGGAAGGGAAGGAAGGGGATCCAAGAGGGAGGGAGGGAGGGAGGGAGGGGGAGGAAATTGGAGGGTATCCCCTTTCCTTGTTTGGGAGTCAAAAAAATTGGAATGGGAGGATAATGGAGGGTCAATGAGATATTCTTATCATTTTACCCTATTTTTTTTAATTCATATAATTAGTATACTTTACAAATTAAATTAAATTTAAAATTTCTAAAAAAAGTTAATCATTTAATTTTTATTAAAAAATATTCTCCCTCTACAAATTATTTTCTCCTTCTAAAAATTATTTTATCTCTCTCTCTAAAATGATAATATATAAATTATTGTTCTGATTTTAATGGGAAGGGTAAAAAAGTAATTTTAAACATTTTACCTCTAAACCACTTGAAATGGGAGAACTTAAATTTTATGAAGAAGAAGGATTTTGGAGGGTTTAGTAAAACCCCCAAAACCTTTCCCTCATTTTTTTAACTCACAAACAAGGGAAGGCTTCCTAAAACCCTCACTTCCCTTCCCATCCCCTCCTAAAACCATCTCCGAAACAGACCCTAAGGCTTTGTTTGGGAGTTGATTTTAGGAGGGGAAGGAAAGGAAATGGAAGGTTTTAGTAAGCCATCCCCTTGTTTGTGAGTTAAAAAAAAGGAGGGGAAGGAATTGGGGTTTTTTACTAAACCCTCCAAAACCCTCCTTCTTCCTAAAATTAAAGTTCCCCCAATTTGGGGGGTTTGAGGAGGGAAATATTAAAAATTACTTATTTATCCTTAGCATTAAAATGTAAAAACTACATACATGTGAATCATTGTTAAATGTGACATTATTAGAAAAGTCTCAAATACCAACAAAATTTATCGACAAAAAATATTTCATCAAAAATAGTGATGAAATTTTTGATAAAAATCACATACGTCAAAAAAATTTCGTCAAAACTAAAGACGAAACAAGATTTTTTCATAATCACTAACATAAATTTTTTATTGGAAAGATTTCAGTCAAAACTATTGACAAATTTAAATTCTGGAAAATATTTTCGTCCAAAATTTGACGAAACACATCTCTACCGAAAAGTTTCGACGTAAAACAATTGCGTCTAAATTTTTTACGGAAAATATTTCCATCAAAATTTGAGATTAAAAATATTTCTGCAAAAGTATTTGACAAAACTTTTTTGTCAAAATTCTTTACAGAATCTAAATTTCGTCAAAAATATTTTATAAAAAAACATATATATCGAAAGTTTTGACGAAAAATATTTCCATCAAAATTTTCAATGCAACACATTTCCATCGAAAATTTTTGCTGGAAAAAAATTTCATCAAAATTCTTTACAGAATTTACATTCCGACGGAAATATTTTCGCTAAACTTTTTGACAAAAACTTTCAGTTGAATATTTAAGGAAACACATCTTCATCGAAAATTTTCGATGGAAAATATTTCCATCAAAATTTTCAACGAAACATATTTATGTCAAAAAATCTCAACAGAAAATTTTTCCGTAAAAAAATTTGACGAAAAATATTTCGATTAAAATGTTTGACGGAAAAAATATTCTGTCAAAATTCTTTACAGAATCTAAATTTCGTCGAAAGTTTTGAATGAAACATTTCCCTCAAAATATTTGACAAAACAATTTCCGACAATTTCTTCAGAACACATTTCCACCGAAATTTTGAACGAAAAACATTCCGTCAAAATTTTTGACGAAATATTTTTTTCGTTTAAAGCATTTCATGGAGGAAATCATTTTCGTCAAAACTTTTGTCAAAAACTAAATTTCGATAGAAAATTTATTTTGGTAAAAATTTTCATCGGAGAAAAATTTCTGTCGCTTTTCGACGAAGAGTATTCTGACGAAAAAAAAGTTGTGACAATTTTCATAGCTTGCAGCGTAGAATTTTCATAAGAAATATTATCTTTTTTAATATTGTGGGAAGTACATAAATAATTTTGTTAGAAAATTTAAATTTAATTTAGTTTGTAAAATATAATAATTATATTAATTTTAAAAATGAGTATAATGGTAAAAATATCTCATTAACCCTCCATTTTTCTTCTTGCCATTTTTTAACTCCCAAACAAGGGGAGGGAATACCCTCCAATTTCCTTCCCTTCCTTCCCCTCCCTCCCCCTTGGATCCCTTTCCTTTCCTTCCCCTCCAAACTCCCAAACAGACCCTAAAGAGTTTCTTCCCCTCCTATAATTTTTAGTCTATAGGAGTTTTTCTTACCCCCTCCCCAAAGTTATGTAGTATACTATTATATGAAAAGCATCCATGTACATTCTAATTTGCATCATGAAAAATAATTTACTTTCCCACTTATATAATTTTAAGGGACAGTTAGAAACTTGATTTTGTTGGTGATGAATAACTTACTGAATTCATTAACATTTAAGCATATGGGAAGCGTTTCTTACTATTAAACATGAAGCTGTCAAATAGTTAATGGTAATCAAAGCATTCATAAATCTTTATAGTTTAAACTCCCTTCACTTTCACTGAATGTAAAACCAAACAATTCATTCCTACTAGAGCTAATTTCTATACAAAAAAATGACATATGACTCCAAAACCAACTTTGATGAACTTAGGTGGGTGATTAAAATACGTGAAACCCTTGATGATGAAGAGCTTGAGGATGATGGTGAATTCCCTGTATCCATCTTCAATGTTCCCAAGTCCCTTATGGTTGGTGATCCAGATTCTTATATACCTCAGCTTGTTGCCATCGGTCCTTACCATTATTGGCGTCAAGGGGTCCATGAGATGGAGAGATATAAACTTGCTGCAGCAAAAAGATTCCAAAAACAACTACAAAGCCTCAAGTTAGAACATCTTGTTGACCAAATGATAAGGTTAGAGCATAGGATTAGAGCATGCTATCACAAGTACTTGAATTTTAATGGTGAAACATTGGTGTGGATGATGGCTGTTGATGCCTCATTTTTGCTAGAGTTCCTTCAAATTTATATCATTCAAGATGGAACAATGATACCGGGAGTTTCTTCAAGAATGTCTCACCTTGTTGATTATGCAGGAAGGAAAATAGCTCACAATGCAATCTTGAAGGACATAATAATGCTTGAAAATCAAATCCCATTATTTGTGTTGAGAAAGATGTTGGAGTTCAAATTCTCATCACTAGAATTAGCAGATGACATGCTGCTTTCAATGTTTATAGGATTGTTTGAAGAACTTTCGCCTTTCAAGGTTATAGAGGAAGACTATCCAGAGATTATTGTCTCAGAGTGTGCACATCTGTTAGATTTTTTGTATGATATGATTGTGCCTAAATTGGAAGAACAATCAGATCTAGTTGAATTAGAGGATCAACACAAAGATAAGGAAGACAATGAAAAATCATTCATGAACTATGTTAAGCAATTCCTATGTGAGGTTTGGAGGTTGCTTTCAAAATTGACAACAGCATTAATAAGTGTAATGAAGAAGTTCCTACAATGTAAAGCCATGAAAGTTATCACTATGTTGCCTTGGACAATCATTTCTAACCTTCCAGGAGTAGGAATTATTAAGCAACCTGTTGAGTACTTGTTTTTCTCTCAAGAAAAAGAAGCAACCAAAGCAGAAAATGGGAACTTGAGCTCAGATAATAGTATCAACAAAGCACCTTTAATGGAGGAAATCACTATTCCTTCAGTTACAGAACTATCAAAATCTGGTGTTTGTTTCATGGCCACTAATGGAGACATATCATCTATTAGATTTGATGTAAAGACAATAACACTTTACCTTCCAACAATTGATTTAGACATAAACACTGGAGTTTTCTTGAGAAATTTAGTTGCTTATGAAGCATCAAATGCATCAGGGCCATTGGTTTTCACCCGTTACACTGAATTGATGAATGGGATTATAGACTCTGAGGAAGATGCAAAGATTCTTAGGGAAAAAGGGGTTATTTTGAACCACTTAAAGAGTGATGAAGAGGTGGCTAATTTGTGGAATGGGATGAGCAAGTCCATTAAATTGACAAGAGTGCCGTTCTTGGATAAGGTGATTGAAGATGTTAACAAGCATTACAATGGTAGAATAAGTATCAAAGTTTGGAAATTCATTAAGCTTAATGTGTTTGCTTCATGGCAACTTCTGACATTCCTTGCTGCTATCTTTCTCTTGTTCTTGATGTCCTTGCAAGTCTTCTGTTCTTTCTATAAATGCAATCGCAAAAGACGTGTCAACTTGACTAGATGAATCACTTGAGGAATTATATTTTTGCTTTGCTCAATTTTTTAATACATTCTCTATTTTCTACTTTTTAGAGAAATAACAGCGAATTTTTTGGCATTGAAAAACTTATTTTACAAATAAGAAAAAAGGGAAAATAAATAAACCAAAGCGTTGGTTTTTTTCTCTTATCCATTTCTTGAACTATAAGATTGTTCAATAATTCATTCCTTCACAAATACAACACATGGCAAATGCCAAACAAAAGTTTCTATTACATTTGAGGGAGAGAAAATCAGGGAAAGAGAGTAATGCTCAACAAGAACCTTAACTATTACAACAGAATGGCAAATTACAAAGGAGGCTGAATGCATGTTGCAGGCCTCAATACATCATCTGAAGCAAATTTGTACACATGGTAGCAGCTTCTCTGTTTATTCAAATCAACCCATCAGACCCTCTCAGAAAACCCTGATTTTCTAATGAACCAATTCATTTACTTTCATCGACAACCATGACCTTCATTCACGTGAACTTTTATTCTGCTTGATCAAGGCATAGGCATCACTGTATATGGCCACAATGTTTGAGAAGACTGCCAGGACTATCATAATGACAGACAGAATCTTATCTGCTTTAGTTGCTATGTTGTAGCGGTCCCTGCATGGTTAAGAAATGAGTTAATTAGTTAGTTAGCAGCAAAGGCATAAACAAGAAAACCAATTATACAGCACAGCTACATGAATGGACATTAAACATCCCCAAATTCCTACATCATTTTCTTCCATTGCATTGTTTAGCTTTTTCAATTCCACATAATTTCTTTGTAAATACTAACTGCATATTTCTACAGTTTGCTGTGTCAAGGATCCTGATTCCCCATTTCAGGGAACCGAATCCGATACTGAAAAAAAAAAAGAATTCAGTCATCAAACTCACCTAAGAGTGATGGCAGCTGGAAATATGAATCCTATACAGACTGCAGCGGTTGCTCCAGTGAACTGGAAAGCATCCCAAATGCTAGGTATGAAATTTGCTCCCAGGAAGATAACACCAATAAGAGCGATAGTGAGTGATGCAAATCTGAAGTTATCCAGAACCAAAGGCTTTGATTTAGAGAAGAAGAGACCATCTATATTGAGTCGCAATGGATAGAAGACAACTGGGAATACAAGCATGAGGTGTGCAGCATAGCTTAAACGAACAGCATCATTGAGCACAGAACCAAAAGGAATTCCAAGATTGGTATCAAAATTGGCAAGCACATCATCAAGAGTTCCTTCACCAAATAGGAGAAAACCAAAGAAGCTTATCATTAAGTACACTGAAGAGCATAGACCAAGTGCGGTGCGTACAACCCCTTGTATCTGTGAGGAGTCCTCAAGTTCATTATCTATGGTGTGAACTGCAGAAAAAAGAGTGCATAAATATCAATTCTTTTAAATTCACAAAATGCAACCATTCGACTCTATATCCATACCGCAAACAGCTAGAGCCAGATAGCTAACTATAATAATGTCATGCTCTCACAAAATAGAAACTTTTGCAACAATTACCCATGTTTACTGTTTAATAACACTCGGGGTTTTAAATTCTAGTAACACTTAAAGCCACTCCAGCATAGGATAGTATAGGACAAAAAAGTTGTATCTTGCATTCGTAATGACGTTATCATAGAAAATAGAATGTGATCATTTGGATGAACAAATTTTTGCGTCACCTTGTTTGGATTATCAATACCTTCTTTTAAATTTTTTTGGGCATGGACACGGGTGAGGCTTATGGAAAGAGTTGTCAGATTGCTTCAGACTACATTTTTCAAACAAATCAATAACTAACATATAGCTACACAAGTCTACTACACATAAAAACATCAAAACAAGTCTAACAAGAGAAATAATCTTGACAAAAAGGTTTGAATAACTTGCATACCGTTGTAGTGGCAGATATAGGCAGTCACAAACACAGGAACTACAGTGAACAGTTTAAATATTGATGTCACATCAGTAGCGACCGGAAAGAGTCGGGGCATATCGATGCCTCCACTTATAATCTTGACAATTGAGATTCCCACAGCAATGACAAGAAAAACAACTGCTAGTGCAACTGAAAGGGCAGATGTGAATCTCAATGAATCTGCAACCACAGAGCAAGTGTGTAAAACCTCCATGCATTTATAGTAATGCTAAATAGATCAAAATAAGACCTCTCCTATCACAACTAAAACACAAAAATGTTTAATGCAATGGATGAGGGTTCAAAGCAAATTAATGATCTTAAAACTATAAAACATGGTAACCATGTCATGTCATCTAAATATCAAATTCGTAATATAGAATATATGGCAACTAACAACATACACTTTTCCAAGATTTTTTCTTTTTCTTTTTTCCTTCACTTAATATCTACCATAAAATAGATATTCTCAAAAAATGACCAAACTGATTAGCAGCAAAATTAAGGCTATTAACCTGCAATTCATGAGCATCTTGAGGTTTAATGGTAATTTAAATTAGCTCTAACGCTTTTCATACAAATACTCTGATGAATAAATTGGCGATAAAAGCTCTTGTACCAATCCCTTGTTATCAATTGAGCAACCATGGGTGGTCAAAACTAGAACTTGTGCACCACATGTATCCCAGTCTTCTCAGTCATTTTCCAAACGCATAATAACACAACACAAAGGGCAGTTCAAATACCCAATGGGGAAGGGAATAACACAACACAACTAACCAATTTTTCCTTTTAAATCTCAATTAAAGGAATAACACTCACCAATTCGCTTAAAGCTTGCGAGGGGTGTAAATATAGCAAGTGTTGTAAATAGGACAATAAATGTCCTCCCCGTCCACCAGTGCACACCAAACCATCCTTCAAGGATACCAGAATGATGATCTCCAATTGCAGATGAAGATGTTCCAGAGAGCACATCACCTGCACAATGAACAATACAAAACTGAATTAGACAACCCTAGAGCTCTTGCTTCTAGAAATTGATGAGTAAAACCTAAACCTAAACCTGCGATAGATAACAATGAACATGCACCCAAATAAATCTAAGTACTAAACTTAAGAATGGTCATACCAATTATAATCATGTAAACAATCAGCACACCAATGTTATTGATTATAACACATATCTGCACAAGAGCTTTTCCATATTTCCCAAAGGAATCTCCCATGAGACCAGCATAAGAAACAGATTTCCCTGCACGGGTAAACCTAATCAAAAGCTCAATTGACTTCTCTGTCAACAAAGCCATGAAGAGTATTGCTGCAAGGCCAGGCACCATCCCCAACTCTTTCAAGGTTGCAGGCAAGGCCATGATACCAGCACCAATAATTGTGGTGGCCAAGTTAAAAACAGCCCCAGAAAATGAAGCTCCATTGAAATCATCAAACCCAACATCACTCTCCTGACTTTTAGGCAACAAGGGTGCATTCTCATTAACAATTCCCTTGTTCTTTCGTGATTTCTTCCTCTCTGCCTTAGGTGCAAGACTACCAATCGTCATTTTCAGGTTTCAAGTCTTTGTAAACTTCAAAGCAACCCAACAATTCTGGATAAAAATAAAACAAAAAAACAAAACTCACCCAGTTTTCAAATTGAATCAAAGTAACAAACTTTCGAGTAATTAGTTCAACTAAGTTCAATTCAATACCTGACAAAATCAAAATACCCCCAATTCCAGAAGAAGAAAAAAAACTATTGGAGACCAACGATGTAGTTGAAGCACAGAATCCAAAAACTGAAAAGGAAACAACTTTCAAACTAGCAACGCAGAATTTACAACCCCAAGAAAGTTTCAACAAGACCCAGTTGGTCAAATCAAGAATTGGAATCAGAACCAAAATCTGCTACTACAAATCAAACACCAAATCCAGCAATTCCTGAGAGATTTAGGATTATGTTTGAAGGAAGCAAACAAAAAACCAAAAAGATTTGAAGGGAGAAATTTAAGGTCAGGAATCTGGAACCAGAGATACCAAACCCCAAACCAAATGAAGAAACAGATAATAGAAACCTAAAAGCAGTTTTTTTTAGAGATTGGTATCCAATAAGGTTGATTTATAGAAGGATCAAATAGAGAAAAATACACGCAATAATATTGACATTAATTAATATCAATATAATATTTGTAAAGCATACGTATTCTCTGAATCACGGGTTCAAATTGAAATTATGATATGGGGAAAGTTTCTCACGTATATGACAAAGACAAGTTTAACTATGATAACTGTATGTTCGAAACAATGGCACACTCATTATTTTGCCATCCTACACCAAATTATTTATCAGACTATCACATGAACAGTAAAAATTTCCAGAATGTCATGGGCATAATTCATTACACTGTGTAACGAATTATGTTTGCAAATAATTCGCTACACAGTGTAGCGAAATATGCAGCGTCAGGTTACACAGTCAGCAAAAAATGACACGTGTCAAACTGACAGTAATTCGTGACACGGTGTAGCGAATTATGCTTGTTTTGCTGTTAGCATGACACATGTCATTTTTGCTGACTGTGCAACCTGACACAGCATAATTCGCTACACTGTGTAGCGAATTATTTGTAAACATGATGCGCTGCACAATGTAGCGAATTATGCCGCGTAGCATTCCGAGAATTTTTATTGTTCGCGTGGCAGTCTGGTAAATAATTTGATGAAGCGTGACAAAATGGTCAGTGTTCACGAAACAATTTGAAATTATTGTAAAATGTTTTAGGGGGTAGGATATTCTTACCACCTGTTTTTTTACTATCATTTCACTACCATTCTAATCACCATCTGATTAGAAGTGGTAGTAGAAAAAATGAGTAGTAGGAATATCTTATCCCAATGTTTTAATCTTCTCTTTTTAATTTAAAAAAATGCCTTAGGTGTTTACATATTTGGGTTTATCATCTATCATTTAACATGACCATGAAAAATTTCCTACACACACAATATTTTGTGGGGCCCGCAGCAAAAAAAATTCAGCACGCAAAACGAATCTCTATAACATAACAGAATCATTTTTCCTATGACATAATTCTTATAAAACTCTACATATTTATGTAATTAGGATTTCCACCTTATATTTTCTAGTTTTCTTTCAAACACATAAAAATGGAAAGGGTTTCTGATGACACCACATAACATATGAGGTACAGCTTAGATGGTGTTCTCAATAGAAAGCTAAAAAGGAAAAACCACAAAACAAAATAAAGTTTGAAACTTAAAAGGAAAAAAAAAAAAAAACTATTTTATCTCAAAGTAGAAGACGATTCCAATTTCCATTTGTGCCCAAGAAAAGGCAAGTTGTCAAAAGTGTTTATAAAAAGGAGAGAAAAATAATAGATATTTTGTGGTGGTTGGACTTACTGATAATAAAACAAAAATCTTATATAGAAAAAAGAATTTATTAAAGGATTATCATAAAATTTTAAATCTTCCATGCACTGGATCAGCAAAAACACGGTACCTTTTTTTGTATTTAAGAACACGGTACCTCTATTGACAACACTATTACAAAATTGAGAACTTTTGTTTAAATAATTTTTGTATTTAAGAACACGGTACCTCAGCCAAAAAAATATCTAATGTTATTTTAAATAATTTCATTTCATATTTATCAAAATGACATTATTTTAAAATTAAAAAATTAGAATGACAAGAATTATTATAAATTTGAAATAAATTAAAGGATTTTCGTTTTGTTTTTTAGCATGACACAATAAAGTTTCCTACACACATAACATTTTGTGGAGCCCACACTTTTAAAATAAATAAAAATTAAGGCAAGCAAAACAAATCTCTATAATATTACACAATCATTTTTCCTACAACATAACTCTTATAAAACTCTAAATTAAAATCACAATTCGCTCCTACATGATGTTATTTTAATAAACACTAGAAAAGTTATCTAAAATAACTTTAGAAAAAATGAAATATATATATATATATAGGGACACGATCCATTTACAAATTTTTTGGAATTTTTTTACAAATTACACTATATTCTCCCGGGAGAACATAGTGTAGTTTGCAAAAGTTTGTATTCTCCCAAGAGAATATAGTGTAGTTTGTAAGAGTTTGTAAACAAAAAAATTTGTAAATATAACCTGCCCCATATATATATATATATATATATATATATATATATATATATATATATATATATATTTGACACCGGTATCAAATTTGAAGTTTGACACCTCATCTGAGAGCCGTCAGATCAAATAAGATCAACAGTGCAACATGCTTACAAATCAGAGTCGTTGATCTAATGGCTCTGATGAGGTGTCAAACTTCAAATTTACTCCGGTGTCAAATGATTCTGCCTATATATATATATATATATATATATATATATATATATATATATATATATATATAGATCCTTTGACACCGATGTCAAAATTCAAATTTGACACCTCATCTGAAAGCCGTTAGATCAAAAAAGATCAATGGTGTCACATGCTTACAAATCAGAGTCGTTGATCTTTTTTGATCTAACGGCTCTCAGATAAAGTGTCAAATTTGAATTTTAACACCGGTGTCAAAGGAACCTACTTCTCTATATATATATATATATATATATATATATATATATATATATATATATATATATATATATATAATTCTAAGAAAAAATCGCACGGTGAAGATTATACAATTTTTATAGTTTTGGTTTCGGTCCCAAAGAGTAGATATCTTAAAAATGAACCATGCTCAATCCAATCCTATCTTGATTTTTTTTAAAAGAAAAATATAATATACGGCAATATTAATCTTGCAAAAAGAGAGAGTCATTAATACAATTTTTATTTAATATTTCAGATTATATGAGACTTTCTTTTCTTGATACAAAAGATATGATAGTTTTTTTTGTAAAAATATATTAAATATTAATACATTTTTTATTTTCATATATTTCTTACCTATTCTCATATAATTTATTACAATAGATTAATCCCCCAAAAAAATTTCTAAATTATTTATATGAGTTTTTCTCAAAGTATACAAATATATAATTATTCCTAAAATATCAAGTGATATTTTATCCTATGCAACTTACGTAAAGGGCATAGCATCCCATTTCCTATCCCTATCCAAATAAGTACCATGGCAAGAGTTGGGCAACCATTCCCACCACTGACAAATTTGACATTTTTTGTATTTTTAATAGATGCAAAGGATCAGAGCAAATGACATGGATCGAGCCATTGAACAATCAACAAAATTGATTACATGCAATTCTCTTCAGACATAAATCCATTTTTTAATTTACATTTTTTTTATATATTATGAAAATATAAATTTTCTTAAATTCAATGCAAAAAACAAAAAATTTAAGCTACATAATAAATTAGTTTATTTTTCATTCAGTCATAACTATAAGTTATATGATTTGGTTTTTTTTTTTTCTCTTTTTTTTATAAACCTGGTCACCTTGTCCTCAAAATATGAACTCAAAAGTTACTTTCTCATTGGAACAACGGATGCATTGGGCTATGCCACCGGAAAACAGATGAGAATAATTCTCCCTCGAGGAGAAAGACTTGTACTTTGACCTCCAAAGATCTTTCAAGAAGTTGTGTGATCCAGGATTTGAACCCTGAACCATACAATCCCTCGAGAGCTCAGTTGTCAAGTGAGCTACCCTAGGGGTTTGGTATACACTTTTTTAATTTTTTTTTTTTGAGATATTTAATCGGTTCATCGCTCCGCGACTAGTCCTATTCGGGCGGGTCCCGGGATTAAGGCTTTAGATCTTTCCCAAAGACGATACTGTGGAGGATCGAACAAATGCTCTCACCCCCAACTTACTTAGTTCCGTGACTCCAAGTGAGCTACCATTATGTGGTACTTTTTTTAATTATTCATTGAATACAAGCATGAGGCACCAATAATAAGTAGTAGTGTTGTTCTTTCATTGGTTAATGATTTTCTCGTACAAATTTTGAATTAATCACACTTTTATATGAAGGTTTTTTTTGACTCTTTTACCCTTCATCATATTAAATAATAGTTATTTTGTCCCTCCCCAAAAACATTCCACTCATTTTCCCTTGTTTAGTCCATCAAACTACGGGCTTAATCGACTAATCAATTAAAAAAATGCAGAAAACACAAATCCCGTGATTTATTCGATTAAACCACATTGTTTAAGTGATTAAAGAACATCAATGATCTTTTTTAAAAATCTCATTTGTTGGTGGGGGTTATAAACCACACCCTAATCGGTTAAAAACACCCAAAAACCCTTCCCTTCGGATTTTTGCCCCAAATCGGGTGGGTACAGAAATAAACATCAAAAAGTATACACTCTCATATTGGTGTGTATTTTCGATTTCCTCCAATTTTTTTCAATTTTTTTGGATTCATGAACCCTAGATTTATTGAAAGTGGTTTGGTTCGATTGGCTTTTTCTTTGCATTAATTCTTCTATTTGATGCATGTTTAGTTTAGGTTTTGATGAATGTACATGGTTTAGTGTCTAAGTTTCATAGGTTTTGGGATTTTTTTTTGCCATGACATAATGATGGTGAACTTGATCAATCGCAAAGGTCAATGTGGAAAGTTCACAACTAGAAGGTATCCTTGCAGTCTCGTCTTAGTAGTGTGTAAGGTAGTGAAGTCGAACCACTACGATTATGTTGGCCCTATATTCTCCATTCCATATATTGCTAAGGTTTATGCTGCACACTGGTATCCAATGGACAATGAGTCGTTAATTCCACAAGGCAATGGCCCAACCATTATCCTGAATACAAATTTGGTTCGCGCACAAGGAAGACCAAAGTCTTCAAGGATACACAATGAGATATATTTGGTAGAGTCTTAACCCTCAATCTGTTAAAGTAGATGTAGGCAGTGCAAGCGAGTTGGTCATAACATACGTACATGTCCACTGAGGAATACACATACTTGAATTATCTTTTGCAATGAGTTTTGTAATTAATTGTTCATGTATTGTGATTTGCAAGCCAATGTGATGTATGCAACTTTTGTTCATGTATTGTGATTTGAATTGTTCATGTATTGAATTGTTAATGTCTTTTGCAATATGTTAATGTGATGTATGCAACTTTTGTCGTACCAAATCAACAAAGCCCACAAATAAATGCACCTAGTCCTAATATATGAGTATATATGAAATGAATCAAGTTTATAAATTTAAGAAAACTAAATTGGGTTTTGGTACGTCAAAACCAACTTTAATGGCAATTTTCGTATATTTAGGGAGTCGTGTAAGCACGTATGTATTTAGGGATTTGTATTATAGGTTTCATAGGAAAAAACATCCCAAAACCTATGAAACCTAGACCCTAAACCATGTACATTCATCAAAACCTAAACTAAACATGCATCAAACCGAAGAATCAATGCAAAAAAGAGAGCCAATTGAACCAAACCACTTTCAATCAATCTAGGGTTCATGAATCAAAAAAAAAATCAAATTTTTTTTTGGAGGAAATCAAAAAATACATACCAATATGAGAGTGTATACACTGTGATGTTTATTTTTGAACCCACCACGCGATTTTGGGCGAAAATATGAAAGGAAAGGGTTTTGGGTATTCTTAATCGATTAGGGTGTAGTTTATAACCCCCCACCCACAAATGGGTTTTTAAAAAACGTCACTGACGTTATTTAATCGATTAAGCATTGTGGCTTAATAGATTAAATCACGAAATTTATGTTTTCTGTGTTTTTTAACTATTTAATCGATTAAACCCGTAATTTAATCGATTAAACAGATGCAGATGAGTGGAATATTTTGGAAGGGGCAAAATGATTATTATTTAATTGATGGAGGACAAAAGGGTAAAAAGACCTTCATATGAAACTTAGTTATTTTTTATGTGTTAAATGTGTATTATAGTTTATGGTTATTTGAAGGATAATTTAAATGTGTTTTGATGTAAACTTTTAACTTTCAACTACATAAATATAAAAGAGATAGATTATATTTACAATAATTTTTTTTTCTTACAATAACTTTTATTATTATTGGATCAAAATTAAATCAACGATTGCAAAACAATATAAATATGAGCAATTGATTTAATTTTGATATAATCAAAACTTTGTTTATAACAAAAATCTCCTTCAATATATAAATAATTAAATAAATTTATATGTTATAGAACACAAATGTTGCTTAAGCTGAAACCATGTCCAACAATAATAAATAAATAAATTTATATGTTATAGAACACAAATGTTGCTTAAGCTGAAACCATGTCCAACAATAATAAATAAATAAAATTATATATTTATATTTTTCAATATCAATTAAACAAAAAAAAAAGGATATTTAAAATGTTTATGATACTAATAACGTGTCTCCCTATGTTTTATCTTTTTAAAAAAAAATTATATCGATCTACGTTATCATAAAGATAAACATTAATGAGTTATTTTGTAGCTTATTTTCAAGAGTGTGGATATTCTAATTACAAAAAATTCTCACTACTAACTTACTATCCATCACATCACCATTGGGTAAAGGAGAGAGAATGTTAAAAAAAATTTGAAGAGAGAAAAAATGTTAATCTAATGGTGATTAAATAGGTAGTAATTTAATAGTGAAAATTTTTGATAGTGAGAATATTCCTCCTCTATTTTCAAAGGCAAAATTAAATGATTACTTTACTACACTATATCCTTAAATAAATTGTGACGTATGCCAACGAATTTTGAGCAAGGCAATCATTAGATGGGCTTTTAGAATGGCTTTTGGTAGTGCGAATGGGCTAATGGCCCACATCTGTCGCCATCGGGAGACGGGTCCATCGCCGACCAGTTGAATGAACGTTCAATATAGACTCAAGAGCGTTACTTACCTCCCCCACACAGATAATAATTATCAAAGCATTGTGACAAGCCAACACATTTGTCCCCACCATAATTTTTTAATCATATTTCATAGAAGGAATAAGTTATTCTATTTATTATTATTATTTATCTATCTTAGCTTATCACTTTCTAATACAGTTGTATTAAAATTTAAAGAGAAGAGAGAAAGATTATTAATTAAGATTATGATCTAACGTATTTTAAAGTGATAGCCTGGTAGGTTGATAGGCAAAGATAAGTAAAAGAAAAATGTAGGTAGAATAATTTATTCCTTCATAAAATCCGATTGAGTATTATTTTTTTTTAGAATTCGAAATTTATGATTAAGAAGAATAAATTTCTTCCCACTCCCATCAATACTTATTTTTTATAAGTATGCTAATCTAATTCTTATATCACTCTTAAAGTGCAACAAAATTTATATATGGTTAATTTAATCAAAATTCTATTTTCAGGATGAATTATTAAAGGAATTTATGTTTCCCATGTTATTATTTCTGATACATATAAAAGCATATGAAGTTTATATTTTTTTCTCGTGTGACTTTATATGAATCTCACATATGAATATCATAAAATTATCTGCTGTATTATGAGAAGCATTAATCTCATTATTAAATACTATAAGTGCTCATTCTTATTTATTTTTTTGCACATTGAGTAGCCGCCTAGGATGCTTTCTCTTTGTGTTTATTAATGAAACAATATTTGATCTCATTATTTTTATTTTTTATTTTTGGCCAGTATCTCATTATTCAATTGGAAACAAACAAACATGACACGGAAGTGCTTTCTTATTAAAAATGATTAATCAGCATTTATTTTAAGTCCTTGCAATTGCAACCACGAGTCTATGATTAAATAATGTGGCATCGGTTTAGCAAATCTATTACTTGTGGTTAATATTACAGGTTAAACAAAACAATTAGTGTTATTGGAGGGTTCTATGATGTTAGATTTGTCAGTGTGCTGAGTAAGATTCCAATAAAATAACCGTGAATATATTTTTATAAAAATTTGGAAATGGATCATGTGATGTGAGACAAAACATGATATCATCATGCGAGAAGATCATAATCATACAAAGTTAAATCAATAGTTATGATTTTATAATTACTTATTTTACTATTTTTTCTCTCTCATCTTTTATTACCATTGATCCACTCTTGTATAGTTATGATTTCTCACTTTACCATGTCATATGATTTTTCACATCAGATCCTAAAAATTTATTGTAAAGTTTGATGTATCAGATGAATAGTGATTGTGATGTTTTAATTTTTACATACACTTTTTTTAAAATGTTTGTTCTTTTTACATAGGGTTCATTTTTTCTGCAATTACTGCAGATAAGTTATCTGCAGTAAGCCAATATGACGTCATTTAGAGACAAAAATCTTGGTGTTTTTGTAATTTTAATTTATTTTATGATTATAATAGTCATTTAGAGGTAAAAATCAATAGTTAGAATCTAAAATGACATAAAATTATATCTTTAAAAGGATAATCCTTTTTATCTTTTTGTAAATTTTTACATACATTTGACATATTACATTCACAGTTTTTTTTTTTTTAAAAAAAAAAAATCTTATTTCAAACATTAATACATGTCATTTGTCTATATACTGCAGCACATGTGACAACCACGATGAAAGGGATTCTCCCCATGTTTGAATTGTGGAAGTAGTAATAGCAAATTGTGGTTTTAAATTATTTCTATTTACTCTTAAAATGATATTATTTTAGATCGAAAGATTAAAAAAATATAATTACAAAAATTGTTATAATTTTATAATAAATTATAATTAAAAAATATTTTTATTTTCATCTCGAAATGATATTATTTTAGATTTAATGCAGATAATTTATCTGCATTAATTTTGCAAAGAAATATAAGATATATCAAATATTTATATCAAATTCAATAAAATTATAATTTAATTTGTTTATTGTAGAAAAATAAACTCTTTATTTATTGGTTAAAATAGTGAATTTTAAGTTTACATTTTAAAGTTGTAATTGTATAAGTTGTTGCAAATATGTAAATTGTGAAAGTTGGGAAATATAAGTATTATATTATAGGAATGAAATTTTTTGTTTTTTTTTCTTTGTTGAAAACATGCCATTTGTTTTTAATTATATATTTTGGGGAGCACATAGTTATAATATTAAAAAATTTTTTATAGCTATGGAACAGAGAGAAAAAAGTAACTTTAATATCATAATTATCTACTATCTAAAATACATAATTAAAATCAGATTGCAAGATAAAATAAAATATCATGTAACAATGCATCCGACAAACCGTGAAAGTTATATTATACAATGCGAAAACTTGACATATTTAAAGACGAGACAAGAAAATGATAAAAACTAGTATTTGTTACCATGTCTGTGCAGTAAGAACTTGTACTGTACTTAGCAACAGCTATATGAAAGATACCAATTTTTGTCATTTTCAGAATTATAAATAATTTTTGTAAGACATTTGTTGTGGATATATGTTAAAGAATAATTAATATTTTATATGTAAAATAAATAAATAAATTTATATTCTTTTTATAAGCCCAATTTTTTTAATATTTAAAAATTTATTTTAAATGTAAAAAATATTATTTTTACAATTCTACATTATTTTTTTAGATTACATTTAATACTCCAAAAATTGTGCATTGACTTATATTTTGTAGTTTCTCCTATGAAACCTTGAGCATTTGAGATTTGGCAGAGCCCTATATTTGATTATTTAGCATTTATAAGTATTAACTTGGGTATTTATTTTAAAAAATTACATGAAATTCACTCTCATATTAATTGCTTAACATTTACTTTTGCAATAGCATAAATGCATGTCTCTAATGTTAACGGGATAGGATATTGTGACACACAAATAATGTTACGCATAATGTTACGACCACATCTTAACCGTTGATTTCTGTCAATCAACAGTTATCATTTTTCAAATCAAACTCATTAATTAATTATTAATTCGCAATAAATGATAACCGTTGATTGGCGGAAATCAACGGTTAAGATGTGGTCGTAACATTATGCGTAATATTATTTATGTGTCACAATATCCTATCCCAATATTAACATCAAAAGAATAAGAAAACAATGAAAAAGTTAAAAAGAAAAATTAGTGGAGAAGAATGTCCCGCATTTCGTGATCAAGTTGATACGATCTGATTTTTCTACCGAAAAGCATCTAAATTATAGCAGTTACTTTGATTATGCTCAAGTACTCATAAACAAATGCTTAATTCAATTTGGTGTTTGTTGGTCATTGGACCATTTGTAATTGTTAGGAGAATTAGTCGTCTGCTGACATGATATAAGCCTTAATAGACAAACACTAATGGTGTAATTTTAAATTAAAAAAATAGCTACAACCATGTTACTGTAGTATCTAATACATCAATATCCAACACGAGGTAGCTCAGTTAGTGGCTGAGCTATTAAGGGATTATTTGGTGTAGGGATCAAATCCTGCCTCAAGCAGTTTCTTGAAAAATCTTTGTGGGCCAGAAGATAAGCTAAAGATCTTCGGTTGAGGGGCTAGCCCAAAAAGGCCGTACCCCGAGGACATGGTGCCTAAAGAAGGTTGAATGAGGATAGGCAATATACAAAAAAAAAAAAAAAATACATCAATCTCCAATACAACTATTTATTTATTTTTATTAAGGCATTGCAAGAAATGGTCTACAACGATATCACGAGATTCACGACTCTTTCTGGTTTTCGCAACTGTTACATAATTGACGATTCGAGAGCAGTCAATTTTGTAGGCCTAACACTTAGTCTTATATAAATTTTTGACAACAATAATAAAGGAATAAAAAACTTTTTTTATATAAATCAAGTAAACAAAATTATATTATTTTCAATTCAAAAGTAAATACAACCTTACTATTAAGTTATTAATTGCAAGAAGACAGTACCTAAGTCACTCTAACATGTAAGAGTGGCTGTGTAATAGAACTGAGTCTTGAGTTATTGCCTTCTTTCTTGTCGAATGTCAAACTTAATTCCTGCAGAAAACAAAATAAAAGAAGTGATTTTAGATTAAGCTAGTGATATAATGATGGGGATATGTTTTCTTATGTGACATAATATAAAACATGTCTCCTACCTATACATATGTCACCAAATTCTATGTGTGTAGAACTAACATAATTCCCAAAAAAAAAAACCTAAAACACAACACATGCACCTCAAGCATCACCATATTTCATATTTCACACCTTGTCTTATTTTTTTTGGATAGAACACGCACCTTGTCTTAGGTAATAAGAATAGACCTTGAAGTGATTCTTTACCTCTAAATCTTTGTGAACGCAGTATATTTCAAGTTTGCAACACAAAGGTATGTCCTCAAACAATTTACGCAAAAGCTAGTGTTCGCATCAGGAAAAAAGAAAGAAAAGAAAGTAAACCCTAATATTTTTTTATTCAAACATATATCACACCTTGTCTTTAATAAGAATAACCTTGAAGTGATTTTTTTAATTATGAGTTTAGTATTTTAATTATGCAACACAAAATATGTCCTCAAATTAATTTTTGTTTTTCAGGAAAGAAAAAAGAAAAGAAATAAACCCTAATATTTTTTATTTTTTTATTCAAACATCATTGCTTTAAACTTGAATTTTTTTAATTATGAGTTTAGTTTCTTAATTATACAAAATATTATCAAATTAATTTTTCTTTTTCGGGTAGAGAAAAATGATGGTAAATGAATCCTAATTTAAATATTAATTTGATAACATTTTGCATGATTAGAAAATTAAATACTAAGATTTGATATATTGAAGAATTAAATTAGTATAAAATAATTCAAAGAACTAAGGTATTAATGTTTTGTATTACTAAGAAACTAAAATAGTTCATAAAAATATTTCAAAAATTAAAATAATAATGCTTGTATTTTTAAATGAAAAAAAGTAAGGAATGAATTATTAAAAAAATTAATGGAGTAGAATGTCCTGCGTTTCGTAATCAATGTGTTATAATTTAAAAACTTACCTCGGCTAGAGGCCCGCGACTAACGACGATTCATATAAGTTGTTATAATTTGATAGTTCATACGGCCACGTTGCACCCATTACAACAAGGATAAATAACAAATGCATATTTTAAAGTGTTTTATTTAAATAATAAGAGTTACTTGATTAACACATGTCTTATTCAAATTGGTTTGTGTCGGTAACTCGAGTTGGGACCATTTTTTTGGCGAATTTTTGTTTCATAGTTAATGTAAATATGTAATTGGTACAAAACAATAACTTACTCTAACATGTAATTGAATTTAAAAGAAAGACATTCTAAATTTAATGAGTGGTACCCATTAAAAGCTTCATTATCTCCAAAATTTTGTTAGCGTCGACAACACTTCGAGCATAGCCATATTAATTGTCATTAAGTAAGAAAAGGTCTTGAAGGGATTTATTATAAGTTTTTTTTTTTTAGTGAAGAAAATTTTTTTTTAAAGTAAAAAAGTAGGTGGCAATTTTTTTTTTTTGCTCCAAAACATCTTTTGCACATGATATAATTATTAAACATTGTCATCCAAGATATGATAAAATAATTTACCCACAGCATACGCCAACACACCTTTTCTTATTTTAGTGCAATAAAAATCGGCAATTTTTTTTTTGGTAGCAAAACATATTCAAATATGGAAATAGCCACATCTAATTAAAACAGTGTGATTTTTGTCAATATTGTATTTGATCTTAATTACTTTTATTAATCTTGAAAAATAATAAAAATCGTCATAATCTTTTATCAATTTTTTTCTTTTAACAAAAAGTCAAAATGGAAAAGTATTCAATTTTATTTTTCTTCAGAAAGGAAGAGTTTTTCTCGTCTCCAAAGTATAATTTTCTTAGTATAAAAAAAATAAAATTGAAAAGGCAAAGATGGAAATAAAATAGAAAAGAAAAGCCATAAAGAGAAAGCAAAGAACAAAAACCCAAACAAGAGCTCATTTCATTCTTCTCCATGAGCCTACTATCCATTTTGACCCAAACCCAACTCAAGCATGTCCTATGTTCCCCTGAACCAATTGTCCCTTGATCCAATTCACCAAATCTGATCTAAATATCGTTTGATACAGGACCCGTTCTGGCCAACATACCCCAAAAGAAGGAATTGTTTAATATTTAGTAGATAATTTTATCTTATAAAAATAAAGAGAAAAATTATACTTATAACCTATTTTTGTTTATAATATTTTACAATCATAATCTTAACCGTTGATTTCTGCCAATCAATGGTTTTATTTTCGTAAATTAAATTTATTAATTTTTTATTAATTTTTTATTAATTTTCAATGAACGATAACCCGTTGATTGACGGGAATCAACAGTTAAAATTATGATAGTAAAATATTGTAAACAAAAATAGGTTGTAAGTATAACCTTCTTAAAAAATTAATGAAGTCCGTATTTTCTTTTTCTCTCTCTTCTCTCCACATGATTTCATATGAAACTTATTTACTTTGATGTATATAGGAGATAATTTTATTCCCCACAAAACCAAAAATATCAAATTCAACAAAGAAACCCTTTTCTTTCAAAGATCACACAGGAAAAGTCCCTAACTTGCTACTAATAAATGGAGTGGAGCCCTTCTTTGCTTCACTTACTTAAAAAGCGCAATAAACCAACGTGAACTATATGTACGCATGTAAAAATATTAGAAAAAATATATAACATTCATCCAACAAAAATGAGACCGTAACATTTGCACATGTCATGCGTTGGTGTATTTCATCTCATTCTTCAAGATAAAAATTGGATCTCACTAATCATGCTCATTTCAAGGAACTACTATCTTGCTCCGGATTTTCTGCTGTCCCCATGAAATTGACATACTAAGTTATCAAATATATATATTTGGGGAAAAATGTTTCTGCACTTATTGCAAAAAAATTATCTGTATTTATTCGCACAACGACGTTGTTTTGATATTGAAATCTTAAAAAGTTATAAATATAAAGACTATTATAACCCTGAAATAAATTTGAATTACAAAAACACCATGATTTCCGCCCAAAACGATGTCGTATTAAGCTTACTGCAGATAATTTATCTGCAATAACAACAGAAAAAGTGAACACATATATTTGGCTATGTCATAAATTTTTAATATTTCACCAAATGTAATTAATAGGAAATAAATGTTTAACAATTCAACTTAAAAAATATAAGAAGTGAAATAATCTCACTAAGTACCCTCAGTAATAAAAGCTCTAAACAATCACTTTTTTTCAACAATCTTAAAATCATTTTTTTAAGCTTAAACAACAGGCCGAAGATGTAAATCTAAAAACAAGCATTTAGAAGGGGTAGGCCACTTTCTTCAGCCCAAATCACAAAAGTGAGTAAGTTACAACACAAATCCTGTCCAAAAACAAAAAAATATTGAAAGAAACACTGTCGGAAGCGAAACGCTGCGTTTCACAGTGAGGTGCGGTGCAACCGTGCAACAAGTGCAGGGTGTTGTGGTCTCAGATTTTGCAGTTAGGGCGCAACTGTCTCTGTTGTCGGAAATCTGTCATCCAGGGATCGAATTCAATCCACTTTTCTTCTTCAAATTCTTCATTTTTCAATTTGTATGATTCCATTCCCCTCAATTTTGGGAATTCTGATTGCTCCTTTAAACTTTGCAATCTCCAATTTTTATTTTTATTTTCCTGGTGGTTTCGAAGTATTCGATTTGTGACTTGAAAATTTAAACTTTTTGGAATTTCGATACTTGGGTTCCCTCCCAGGTACTTGAACAAAAGGTGTTGAAGTGTTAGATTAGAGCAATGGAAATTCCAAGTGCTGAAGATGCTGGTGATGTTGATCATGGAGGTGTTTCCCCTAATGGAGAGGCAATTGGTGATCTGAGTAATGGTACCACCTCAATGTTAACAAACCTTGAATTGAGTCTCGCATGTTTCTCTGAGAAAGTTGCAAACTTGAGCATTTTTGTGATGCATTTGGAGACTCTGGAGGGTGAATTGGAGGCTTTGGTTTTGGATAAAGAGAATATGGATATGGATTGTTTTGGAAAGGGTATGGAGTTTGATCTGTTATGTGGGTTGTTGGATTCTGAGGCCAGAGAATTGGAGGGGTTCTTGGAGACCCTTCATGCTGAGATTGATGATGCTGGAGAGAGGGTGTCCTCTTCCAACCTCTGGCAAGACAAGTTGCGTGATTGTGAACAATGTTTGAAGCAGTCCGAGGATCAGTTTTCTGAGATTAAGAAGCAATCTGCTAGATTTCAGAGGACTTTGTCTTCTTATAAGAGGGAAGAGAATGGTATGCTATTGTTGAGGATCTCATTGATTGATTTATTTATGTTAGTTTTTTTGGGTTACACATTGATTGTTTGATTTATTTATGGGTTTTATAAGAGTTATGTCGTAGGAAAAGTGATTCTGTCATGTTATAGAGATTCGTTTTGCGTGCCGGAGTTTTTTTTTTTTTGCTGCGGGTCCCACAAAATATTGTGTGTAGGAAATTTTTTGTGGTCATGTTAAATGATAGATGATAAACCCTTTATTTATTCTACAATTTTGTCGTTTTCATTAAGTGGTTAGAAAAGGTTGTTCTTTTATGTCTGTCCCATTATCTGGGGTCCACTTCAATTTCCAAGTGAAATTGTTTGCTTAATGCAGTGGGAATTGCTCTCGTGCATTGATGTATTTTTTTCTTCTTTTCAGAAAAAAAGAAGAAGAAATAATTAAGAAAAAAAGAGAGAAAGAAATGTGAAAAACAATGAACTGTCTGGCTCAAAATGGCTGCTTCTTGATTAATGTGTGAACAATAAGAATATCTTTATCTGAATAATTTTCCATTTCTGATAAATGTTTTTTATCCTTTTTTTTGGGGTTTTTTTTTTTTTTTTTTTTGGGTTTGGATTTTCAATGATGACAGATAATGTTGAAGAGGGTGAGATCGTTAGGGAGGATGATCAATCTTTGAATGTAAACACAGTAATAAAAATGCAAACAATTGAGCAACAAAGACATATTCTGAGGATGCTAGAGAAATCTTTAGCAAATGAAATGGATCTTGAGAAGAATTTGAATGACTCAAGGCAAATTGAAGAAAGGCTAAAACTAAGGATAATTTCTTTAGAGCAAGAGCTAATTCTCATGGAGGAAGAAGCAACTGATGTTTGGGAAAGATGGTTTGAGGCAGACAACGCATATGAGATCCTGATGGGAATTTCGAGAGACCTGTTGGGTAGACTCCAGATTTCTCAGTTCAATTTAAATGGTTTAAGTCAGCGCGAATGCGAGCTCAGAGCTAAGCTAGAAACTTCTATAGAACAATTGAAAGACAGGGATGTTACTTTGGATAAGATTGAAAGCAGCAGTGCTGAAGATAAACTAATTCTTGTCAATTCCGAGGTTGTCACTTTAAGTGACAAGGTGTGTTCACTTGAGAAGCAGCTAAAAGAATCTGAATGCCAGATACTGAATGTGAAGGCCTCTGCTGATGAATATCAGAAACAGTATAATATTATGTGCTCTGAAATAAGAGAGATGGAAAACCTTATTCTTGAACTGAAAAATAATGTATCTAATGCAGAAAGTCGGGCTAATACTGCAGAAGCTGAGTGTAAATTATTGACCGAGACTAATGATGAACTCAACAAGGAGCTGGCTCTTTTGAAAGATGGTGGTGGCACATCTGAGAGGGTAGAGTCACTTGAAAGGCAGCTAAGAGAATCTGATTTACGGCTGCAGCATGCAGTAGCTTCTGCTGAAGCTAGTCAAGAGAAGCAAAGTATGTTGTGTTCCACAATTAAAGATATGGAACATGTGATAAAGGATCTTAAGTCAAAGGTTTCTAAAGCTGAGAGTCGTGCTGACAATGCAGAGGAGAAGTGTATCATATTATCTGAATCTAATGCTGATTTAAATGAGGAAGTAAGCTTCTTGAGGAGTAGATTGGAATGCTTGGAGGGATCGCTGCATCAAGTGGAGGAAGCAAAAGTGGCAACTGCAAAGGATATTGGAAAGAGGACCAAAATTTTCAAAAATTTGGTAACACAACTGGCTGTTGAGAGAGAGCGTCTTAATAAGCAGGTAAATACCAAGCTTTTCAAATCTTATTTCAGGCCACTATGTTATAAAACCATCACGATCTGTGATAGTAGGGTTTGTTTATAGGCTGCTAGGCCTGTGGCTCACATGATGTTTAATTTGAGTGTTTCTTCGCTCATTAGTCAACAGAAACAGCTAGGATTTCAAATGGTATTGATTGATCTGCGTAGTATGATAACTGAATGTTGTATTAATTTAACTACGTATTAAACTGATGCTCTGTTTGTTGCGTCAGTTTGTAAATAACAATTGAGCAGTTGCAGCCTTTTTTTTTTTCCTCCTCTTTGATTTTTCTACTTTCGGCCTGTAGATTTTGACCAATCTCATATCTGTTTCATGCATGGAGTTGTTCCAATTTGTTTTTAATTTAAATGTAGATAAACTTATGTACCAAAAGAAGTGTAGATAAACTTAATAGAAAATTCAGAGGATGAAAATTTAGCAGTAGTTTACTTGGCTGATGGCATACATGGGGTTGTTCCAATATATTTTTAAAACATTTAAGTGAGATATTTTAAAAAAAATAAAATGAATGAGCAGAAAGACTTCAAAACAAATCTGGTTGAATTTTTTGAATCATCTACTAAAATATGAGATATTCCAAAGGGAAAACCTTTTGTCATTAAAAACTCAATCTTAACTAAAGGTAAACTGAATATGTTATAGTCTTTACTATGCCTGTTCATGGTTTGTTGAAACTGTTGTATTTTATCTGCAGCTGTCTTCCTTAGCAAGTGAGAACAAAATTTTGATAGTGAAGCTAAACCAGACATATAAGCATCCTTCTCAAGAAGTTGGTGTGACTTTGGTCTCTGATAACGAGGTTAGTACTTTAGACTTTATCGACTTGTTTTTTATTTGTACATGTGACTGATAGGCAAGAATCTCCTAAGTAGTTAACTTAAAAAAGAGTAGTTAGCTTAAAGGTGTATGTTTTTTTAATATAATTCTTGTAAAAGTTGTACATGTTCTAAAATGATTATCTGAATAATAGTTGGCTACTTATATTATTCTTTGATTTATTTTGGGGGAAGTATTATTTGTATTATATTTACTAAAACTGTAAATGTAACATTTTATCATTGCTGTCAACACACTTTCTGAAGTTTATAACAGTTTACAGATATGAGCATTCAGATAAAAGAGGATTTTAAATATTTAAAATAAAGCTCATTGAAGAAAAAGGTGCACAGAGCAAAGTTCTAATTGTTACTCCTATTTTCCTTTCCCAGATGGACTGGACTTGGAAAAATTTATCTGCAAATGATGATGAAGTAAAGTTTGCTGATTCTATGCCAGATGTTGGGACTGTACGCAGAATAGATGCAGGAGTTCTTAATTTTAAGCACTTATTCATATTAGTGTTTGTCTTACTGGTTTCAGCTCTGACTTATCTGTATTTGG
Source organism: Gastrolobium villosum (assembly GCA_032173675.1). Classification (NCBI taxonomy): domain Eukaryota; kingdom Viridiplantae; phylum Streptophyta; class Magnoliopsida; order Fabales; family Fabaceae; genus Gastrolobium; species Gastrolobium villosum. The sequence continues at coordinate 178,990 of JAVKPL010009119.1, forward strand.
AGGACGTCAATGTTGATGTCAGTCTATGATTGAACTGATGTGAGGAATTCACCTTCTCCTTTCTTTCTTTCTATTAGGTAGGGAGACGGATGGAGGGATAAGATGGGAGAACAAAGCATTGTGTAATAATCAAATTTTGTTCCAAGGGAGAATATGATTTTCTAACAAGTTTTGAGACTATACTTTTCTTTTATAACCATATGATGGATTTTTTATATTAATTTTTTGGTGATGAAGGGATATGTTAAGCAGTTGTGAATTGTTTTAGTAGGCGATGAGAGTCACTCTGGCTCTAATTTAAGGTCTGGTGAAAAGGAATTTTAATTTGAAATCAATAGCATTGGTGCCTCATAGGTAAGGCACACAGCATAGAAATAATTTTGTTTTTTTTTAATATGATGTATAACATATAAATGAATTATATTAAGGCAATCTATATACTACCTTATCAGTATTGATATGATCTGATACTTGTTTTTGTTTAGAGAATTAATTGGCTAAAGTTCCAAAATTATATATATTAGTTAGGGATGGATTCTAAGCTATCCCAAGGGTCATACCCTTCAGGTGGTCCGCAGCACTAGCGGACTGGCTTTGCATTTGTCTTTACTAGATTCGTGTCGCTCAATTGTAATTGAAAAACATAACGAGGAACAGTGACCATTGTGCCAATGTTCACCAACTTTTTTACTTAAATGCCACGCGAACAGTGTTATTTCTCAATCTGTTCGCCCAGAGCAACTGATGCTGAAAATATAGTGAAAGGCTCTAATACTATTTGAAACTAATTTTAGGAGAATCTCACTTCAAAAGCTAGCAAATTGGGAAATCATGAGTAAAAAAGTGAACAGAAAGAAAGGTTTTGATATCAATTGATACTATCCTTAGGAGAACTTTACTTCAAAAGTTATCTCTTAAGGTAGGAAAGGCCAAAATTCATATAAATTTCATACTAAAACCATATAAATTCCATACTAAATCACCATTGGATCAACATATTTTTTTTTTAACATTCTCTCTTTCAATAGTGATTAGATAGGTACTAAAAATTTGGATAGTAAGAATATCCTTTCTCATTTTTCGATATATGACTCCAAATCACATACTTTGGAGTAGTATCGTAACATAATGCAATTGAAGCATATCTAAATATGGTAAAAGAAATAGAAGCAGTACAGAGTATGCCAGAGAAATGATAATCAAATTGAGGATTTTGATTCAGGGTCTTGACTAATAGAATGATGAATTCTAACCACCAGCCTACGAAAGATGACATAAATTAGAGAAGCAAAGATCAATACTTGGAGCAGAATGACAACACTTGCCAGCTTCTCTAACCAAGGTTCACACTAACATATCTCAAGCAATATGCTCATACTTCATAGGGAAGACAGTTAAACAACATTGAGTACACAATCTTAGTCGAACTAATTTAGTATCCAAGGAATGGAACTTTTGTTGAGAACATTGTTTGATGGCATTCATTTCCACAATTTAGCTTTGGATGATATGCAGATGCAAAATTAAAATAATTAGGGGTCCAATCATATTGAAGGTATTGTTGATACTCGGGAATAGGGCTGATCGGCTCAGAATGTTAATAAGAACAAAATCAGAATGATTGTACATTCTTCGCCAATATCTAATAACAGAACTGATACCGTTCTGGTTGAAGGAAGGAAGGAGATTTGAGTATATGCATGTCACAGGTTCAAGTCTTGATAACAACTTTTCAATATGTACAGGGAAAAAAAACACACTGACAGCAAAATTGTTATTTTTATTCCATTTGCAACTCGTTAATTTTCCATGCTAGAGAACGTACTGTGAGGTCTATCAAGCTCGAAGTTTAGCCTTATCAGTGCTATAAGTTCCCTCCACCTAAAAAGAGTATGACTTATATCTGCCCTCCAGTCTTATTTGATGGTCGCATCCTAACAATCCCATCGTCTGAAAATGAGTATATGGTTTATGAATCAAGTGAAGAAACCTCTGGAGAATCTAATTCAAATATGAATGCTTTTCCTTATAGATATAAATTATCACATGCTTGGATCCTCTCATCCACACCACCTTCAACCATGTGTTTTTCACCCAGCAACAAATCTGCATGGATGATGAATTTATATCTAAGGTGACCAGATTGCTGGATAAACCATCCAAATCCCTTGGTTGTCCCCTACATTCAATGAAGGGTTTAACTAACCAGATTGCAACAAGCAGTCCCATCCATGTTAAGGGTTTAACTAACCCAAGCATCCATTCAATGTAGGTGAATCTGGAAGTCAATCTCAGCATATAAACAGCACAACCTATGCCACCATTAAGTGTAGGGAAATCTGGATTTCAATCTGGCTTCCACTTTTCTCTCAAGTTGCTCACATCTTGCCAAACTGCTGCTTAAGTCTCCAGCTCGTTTCTCCTGAAATATTCTAAGCTAAATGTAGAAATCTCCATTAAGCCCTTGAAGGCAGCATTTGATATCTTATACCACATTACCTCACACTACAAATGGTGGTTTTGAGCCCCTCATAAGGATCTTGTTCTTCCACCTCCTCATCAAGCATGAAATCAATATCTGGAACATATCCAGCCCACTTCATCTCATCCACAAGTAAATGAGTTTGCTCGTAGATCTCTTCAGATCTCGGATGTGCCTTGTCTCCAACAAGAAATGCGTGTACCTCGTTTCTTACTTCAATCCAGCTACAACCCGGCTCCTTCTTTAACTTATAATTCTTCATTATACCTCTTATTTTAGCGACCTCACCCCACATTCCTGCATTAGCATATACATTAGATAAAAGAACATAAGCAGAAGAATCTTGAGGGTCCAACTGCAATAAAGAATTGGCTGCTTTTTCTGCAACCTCCACATTTGCTTGTATCTTGCAATTACTAAGCAAAGTTCTCCAAATTACATCATCAGCTTTAAAAGGCATGCTTTCAATAAGCTTCAAAGCTTCATTTACTTGGCCTGACCTCCCCAGTAGATCTACCATACATGAATAATGCTCCATCTGGGGATCTAAACCATAGTGACTTTGCATTTTCTCGAAGTAATACAGCCCTCTGTCCACATAACCCATATGTGCACAGGCTCTGAGGACTGAAATAAAAATTGTATAATTTGGTTTCACATTCAGAAGCTGCATCTCCTCAAATAATTTAATGGCATCGTCTCCAAGACCATGGTATGCATATGCACAAATCATGGCACTCCAAGTCACATAGTCCCGCTTAGGCGCCTTCTCAAACATTAGCCGGGAGCCCTGCATATTTCCACACTTTGAATACATATCTACAAGAGTGCTTGCTATATATACATCTGAATGCAACTGTAGCTTTAAGATTTGAGCATGAATCTGCTTTCCAAGTTCTATCGTAGCCAAATTAGCACAAATATCAAGAACGGTAGCATATGTGAAGTTGTCAGGTATTACACCCAGTTCCAGCATCTGAGAAAAATACCTCTGAGCATTTTCACTTTGTTTTTGCGATGAGAATCCTGAAATGATCGAATTCCAAGAAACAGTTGTTTGCTCTTCCATTATGTCATGGATCTTTTCTGCTTCCACTAGCATTCCACACTTGCAATACATATCAACAAGGGCACTTCCAACAAACCAGTCTAAGCCCATCCCAGACTTGAGAATTCTTCCATGGATCTCCATACCCCAGTTTAAAGCTTGCTGACCAGCACATGCCTTTACAACACTACCATAAGTAAAATCGTCCGGTTCCATCGTCGACCGCAGCATTGAAACAAAAAGTGAAAGTGTTCTCTCTACTTCTTCATTTTGCTCATGTGCTGCAATGATTGCATTCCAAGACACAGCATCCATTATCTCCATTTCATCACATATTAAACAAGCTTCCATTAGAGCTCCACATTTGCCATACATGTCTAAAATGGTATTTGCAACACAAATATTAAACCCTAAACCACATTTGACTGCTAATCCATGTAGTTGAATCCCCTCCAAATGGCCTTTGATCACTGAACATGCAGTCAAAGCACCAGACAAACTGATTTCATCGAAGCCAATATAAGACTTCTGTAAAGACTGAAAAATCTTTAAAGCTTTATGACCTTGATCTTGCCGAGCATATCCAACAATAATGGCATTATGAGATTGCCGAGTAGGATTGGGCAATGTGTTAAATAGCTTTTGGGCATCAGACATTCTGCCACATTTTGCATACATGTCCAATGTGGCAGTTCCCACTATACCATCGTATCCAAAGTCAGCCTTTAGAGCATGACCGTGCAACTGTGTGCCTAATTTAAATGCAGACAATCCTGCACAAGACCTAAATACACTAGCATAAGTTGATTGACTCACCCCCATACCTACTTTTAACATATCCTTAAACAGTTTTAATCCCTCAATAAACCGATCATTCTGAACATATCCTGCAATTACAGCACTCCAACAAACCAAGTTTCTTTCAGGCATTTCACGGAAAACCTGGAAAGCATCGTTTAGTTTCTTACATTTTGAGTACATATCTACTAGAGCACTACCTGCCACCACATCATTCTCAAAACCCATCTGAATTGCAAGGCAATGCACCTGAAGCCCGAAACCATAGTCTTCAATACCAGAACAAGCTTTCAGAACAACGGCAAACGTAGCGTAATCATGTGGGATTTTCAGTGATCTCATATTAACAAAAATTTCAATTGACTTTCGATTAAAGCCATTTTGTAAATAGCAAGAGAGCAAAGAATTCCAGGAAACGACATCTCTCTCAGGCATTGAGTCAAACAAAGAATGTGCAAACCCCATGTTTCCAATTCCAGCATACCCAAATATCATAGTGTTCCAAGAGATTACGTCCCTTTGAGGCATTCTGTCAAACACCTTGAATGCATAGGCCATATTGGAACATTTACAATAAAATTGAAGCAAACAGTTGGCAACATAGATGGTGGGCACAAAACCAGTTACCATCATCTGGGCATGGGCTTGTTTGCCAGGATTCAGAGCTCTTAGGTTGGAACATTTTTGGAAAATATGGGAAAATGTTAATTTCTTGGTGGGGTTCATTTGGATTGGGGAAATAGTACAAAATGCATAAGATGGCAGAGTTTTGTTGAGTGAGTTTGATAGGTAAGAGTTGGGCCTTACAATACAAAGGCCACAAGATACAGTACGATGTAACATCTACTGATTGTAGTACTATGTTACTGTTTACATTGGCGGGAATTTCACACTTCAAAAAAAAAAACTGGTTTTTGTTTCTCTTTCTCAGTGGTCTAGGTCGGAGAAGAAAGTTCCAAATAAATAAATAAAGCCAAAAAAAAGGCTTAAGCAAAGTAATGAAATTTAGTCAAACTTTTTTTCTTTGAAAATTGAGATAAAAGCCCATGGAACAAAAAAGGAAATCAAATGATTTGTGGGTTTACAGAAATGAGCTCGTTGTTTGTTTAAAAAATACGATGCCCACCAAGTTCATCTACCAAGTAACTTCTTTTATTTTACATTAAACTTCTTGCATCTTAATAATTCATGCACATTTTATAAAGGGAAAACATTTTTTTTGATGTTGCATAAGAATTCAACTCTCATATTAGTGACACTTCGATTTGCATGTAAAAGTTTTTTTTCTTTTCCATTTTTTAATAAATACGGGGTCCACCACTAGCTGAATCACAACATGAGAATTGAATTCTCATGTAACATGAAAAAATCAAATCCCTTTTATAAATGGGAAAGGTTATAAAATGATTATGACCAATTAAGTTTATCACTTCTTCCTACTAAATCTTAATTTATTAAATGATATTTATTAATTAATTATTAATTCGAGGAAGATTATACTTATAACTTATTTTTGTTTACAACCTTTTATAATCATAATATTAACAGTTGATTTCTTCCAATCAACAGTTTTTATTTTCTTAAATTAAATTTATTAATTAATTATTAATTTATAATAAATAATAACCGTTTATTGACGGGAATCAATGGTTAAGATTATGGTTGTAAAAGGTTATAAACAAAAATAGATTGTAAGCAGTGGCGGACCTAGGAAATTTTTTTTATGTCCGCAAATTTAGTGGCGGGGGCGCTGCCCCCGAATTTTTTTTTGTAAAAAAAGTTTAAATCAATGTTTGAACCCGCTCATAATCTAGTTGCTTCCATAACAAGCTGCAAGTAATAGTTTGACCAATTATCCCCCCTAAATCTTACCAATCCTCCAAAATATAGTGAAGGTTTCGTCTCTAGATATTAACTTATTTGAGAATATCAGACATGCAATTAATACTCTCTTTTTATAAAAATGAAAAAGGAAGCAAAGGATAAAAAGAGCATCAGAATGAGTACGTGATAGGGGAGGAAAAATAAGTTTTCTCTCTAATCAATTTGCGTTGTTACGTTATTTTAATTATATCTGTACGTTGCTAACTAATATAAGAATAAATATCCTTTTTGGTCCCTAACAAAAAATTCGGTCCTCACTTTAATCCATTATAAAAAAAAATTAGCCACATGGTCCTTATGAAATTCAAAGTGCACCCATTTTGATCTTTTTGAGGGATTAATGTAGGTCTTTTTTGAATTTGTGAGAGACCACAATTTTAACTAAATTGATACATTGTATATTTTTTAGGGACCTCGAGACTAATTTTGTTTTGTAAGGGACTCAAATGGGGACCATATTTTTTGTTAGGGACTTAAAAGGGTATTTACTCTTAATATATATATATTGAACCAATAGACAAATAAAGATCTGCAACCAAGAAGAAAGAAAGAAAAATCAAAAAATTTATGACCGCACTTGCGGGCACTTTGGGTCCGCCACTGGTTGTAAGTATAACCTTTCTCTATTAATTTTTAATATATTATAAGGGTTTTATTAATCTCATGTTAAAGGAGATAAGTTATCTCATGTCATAGAGATAAATTTGTAGGCTCCACCACCTTCAAAATAAAAATAAAATAAAAGAAAAATGTGGCACAATTATCGAAGGGTGTGTATAGGAGAGAGATTTACCATATGTAACATAAGAGTAATTTTTCCCTTTATTTATATTTCAAATGTTGTGGGTGACATGACATCATTACTAAATTCCTTGGAAAATAGTAACGACTATAGGCTACAATAAAAACACATATGGACCAAATGGTTGTAGCTCAGTTGGCGCATGAGAGCTAAGCAGGTGGGGATGAGAACATGTGTTTGAATCTCCCCAGTACCACCTTTGGGAGAGGTTTAAAGCCTTATATTCTGTGCTCGCCCTGAATCGGATTAGATGCGAAGCAATGAACTGATTGAAATATTTTAAAAAATAAAAATAAAAACACATATGGTAGCCTATTGGTCGAAGTTCAAGTTATCATAAAATTACAAATGTTTGTAAGGAACGTTAGATGTGGTATATTGCTGCTCCTTTCTCCCATTATTTGACAAATTGATAATTTGTTTATCTAAACTGCTCTCATATGAGATCAAGAAACTTCAGTTGTGGGATATGCTGCTGGTTTCCCTCATCATTTGACGGATTGACCAATTTGTTTCTCATAAACTGTACTCATCTCACAGTGCCTATGACTTAAGCCATGTCATCATACTCTTTTAAGTTCTATATTTGTAGTAATTGCAACATCTATAATTTTATAAATTTGTATCAAATAACAATCTAAGTATTTATTTATTATTAAATTTTCTTCGATATCTTAAACTAAATATAACTTGGCAGATGGTTTATTGTAAACAACTTCATTAGTATAACTTTTTATATCTACCAATCATTAGAAAGTTATGAATGACCATAACTTAATGTTCACTACTAATTTGCTCAACATCACAGTAATTAAAATTAAAGGTGTCAATTTTTAACATGACCAATTGACACAACATGATAAATTCGTATTTGAGTTGATTCATTTTTTAATTTGTGTTGTGTTCATATTGGCAAAAATCGACACGAAAAATTTTATGTCGTGTTGCATATCAATTCGCAAACACAAAATCTATTGTTAAATTTTTTTTTACAAATTATACGTATCGTGTTATGTCAACAAAAAATTGGTAAAAATAATATTCGACATACATGTTATTCGTAACATATCATGTTGTATCAATTCACATAATAAATAACACATTTTGAAGCTGGTAAGTTATTTGTGTCAACCTACAAAATAAACAAAATATATTTTGTGTTAAAAGTTTTAATCTATTTTCAAATTTAAATTCGTGTGATGTCTTGTTAACCCTAAATATATATAAACAACTTGTGATAATTCTTATATCAGTGATATCCTATGTTATTTTAAATCTGACGCATTAATTGTGAGACTATCCAAGGCTGACTATCAATTTACTATTCTTTCCTTTAAAAAAAAAACGATTTACTATCCCTTTTTTTTGGTAAGATTTACTATCCCTTTGTTACTAATAAAAAACACCCAAATACTTTTGACTAAATTACAAATTACTCCATAAACATGGTGTGTTTGTTGAAAATACCGGCCTCGTGTTTGATCGTACCTTTTTTTTTTAATGGGAAACCAAAAAAAATTACAAATTACTACTTTATATGACTTGAGGCTATTTTTGGTATACGCTCATTTTTTAGGTTCGATTATGCTGGAATGTGCTTTTCTCCATGATCCATAGGTAAATTTCGGAAATTTTCCCTATGTAAAAACGTGTTAATGTTTATGAAAAAAAAAAAATTAGGTCACATCCAACATGGTGTGCTTGTTGAAAATACCAGCCTCGTGTTTGATCGTATCTTTTTTTATTTTTTGAAATATAAAAAAATCTAAGTGAGATTAAACATTAGTATCTCACCAAGAGCAGCACAGTTCCCCAATTTTTTTCATGATTTTTGAAAGGAATTATATATCGTCAATCAATAAAATCCTCACTTTGAATAATGGGATCAAAATGCCCTTGTGGGATATTAACCATATTCTTAACCGACTGTAATTAGCTGATTGATCGTACCTGTGAGATCTTAATGAATAACTTCTTCAGGGTTTGCTAGATATATTTGGTGAAATACATTACCTTTCCACTACGTTATTTGTCACTGTGCCTGTTTGGTATGTGGGTCATCAATGTCTTCAACAAATCATACACTATGCTTTTTACTAAAAAACATTTAATGGATTAGTTAAGGTTAGAAAAAAAACAAATGACTAACATAAATGACGTGTCACACAATGAGTGGTGTGATGCAATAGTATCATCTTCTATCTAAGAATATTTCTGTACTTTTACCTTAAAGGTTAATTTTCCTTGTGGTTTCTGCGATTCAGTGATTGGTGAACCTGGTACTCAATGTCAAGGGGTCTTTGCTTTGTTGCATAATCCTAAAAGAATATTTTGAGAGGTTAGGATTGAAATGGCTGTCGCTTTTTAATTACAGTAGTAAACCCAACACAGTAGCTGTTATTCCGTTATATTGGATGTGTAAAATAACCAAAAAATTATATCGAATCGCCCTTAAAATAATCAGTTATTAAATACTAGTTCATGAACCGAAACGGTTTTTAAAAAATCAATTCATGAACCGAACCAATTTTTAGAACCAATTTAAGAACCGAACCATTTTGAACCGAACCGAATCATTTTCAAACCGAACCAAATTGTTTTTTATAACTTTATTTTATAATTTTTTTTTTCTTTTCAAAATAGAGTCGACCCAAACCAGTTTCGAACCGAATCAAATTTAAACTGAATCGAACCATTTTCGAACCGAACTATTTAAACCAATTCAGTTCAATTTTTTAAAAAATTCATTTCGATTCGATGCATGCTTAGGGATATATATGCGATGCATACAAGTGAAACAAAGTTCTCTGAGATCTTCTGGTGGATTTACTTTACCTATCCACTTTTCAGATTTGTTTTTAAACTAGAAGAATTGGATTACAGACACAAACAAAACAAAAAAACAAAAAAAAAATTGTCATTTTCATAATTTCATTAATCCTCTGATTCCATAGTGTCCACATTGGCAATCAAAGAGAGCACTCATTGTTTTCCAAAAAAAAAAAAAAAAAAAAAAAAAAGAGAGCACTCATTCCCTCTAGAAACCTTGCTTTGTTTGTGTGGCCCTTGAGAGTGGTTTTGGTTCATCATTTCTACCAAGTACACCCCCTTCCCTTCCAAACAATATTATTATATTTTTAAAGGGTAAGTGGGGGCTATGAACCATTATTACTTCAATCATTCTAAGTTTGAAAATGATAGCAATTTGAGGGTCTCTCAAGCTAGTGCCCCTTTGTTTAGCTTTCTTGGTTGCTTTATCATAAGCTTCTCTTGTTCTGATTACCCTTTTGTCTTACCTGACCGGTCCATTTGCCCCCACTACCAACATAACACTGACACTACCTGTTAACTTTGCTCTCTACAGTCTACATAGGTTAGTCTCAGTTTGTGAGCCTCCACAAAGCAGGCTTAAGGCAACACAATCTAGTAGCATCAATATACATGTCCAACATATAGGAGAGGAATCTTTATAGGGTTTTATTAGTGTTACGTAACATAATGTAAGTGTTGTTTCCAACTCTCACTTCAAAAGGGAGAGAGAAAGTGAAATGATGAAAGAGAAATAAAAACATGTGGACCCCACCTTTTTAATGTGTGTGTAGGAAAGTGAAGTTATATTATGTTAAATGATAAACATAAAACCCATCTTTATATACAGGAAAAATAGGACTTTTTGTAGCCCACCAATGACCAATTTGCATAATAATTGACTCCATCAATTTGGATGTAAAATAAAAAAAGAAAAAAATGTTGATTATGTAAGTTTATCCATTAATTAGACATTAGGTAAAAGGCTTATCCTCTCAGCCAAGATACTTGTGACACCTCTATGCTTCAAAGCGATACCAGACAAGAAATTCTGGTCAAGGAGGCACTGGATTATGAACAATTTGGCCAGTTGATTGCAGTGACATCACAGAACAAAACAAAACCTGAAGCATAGGGGGGGAGAGCCTAAAACAGACAATAGAAGAAAAAGCCAGAGAAACAAAATCCTCAAGAGGGTGCATATCTCAGCATATCACTCCCTAATAATTCTGTGCTATGATAGCATTCGATACCTCACTTTAGAATTTGAAGTATGGTTGTGTCATCTCATGTTTGGAGACAACATAAGGAAGGATTATGCAAGATGCTTCTGATATATTTCTCCTTTTCATTATTTGATAGTTTTCTTAATCAACCTTAGCTTGGATATTCTAATTGCTACAGTGATTTTTTTTGGTTCTGTGTAATCAATTTGAGCTTTTAAAGTTTTAATACATATATGGTAGTAGACCTCTTATTTATTCATATTTGAAAGCTGATTTTCATGTTCTAGTACTTTTGCAGCATTGATACACTTCACTATATCTTTTTAATTGATTTTTTTACAAGTTTCATATTAACAGTATTTAAATAACATATATGGCTTCATAAGAGATTAAGAGGTAGTTTCTGAAACCTTTTAATATCACTTGAGGCATAAGGTTTTCGATTGATTTCTAATTCCGTAAGACTCAAAATATCTGCCATGCCTAACTGTTTTCTAATGGTTGATTAATTAATTGGTTTGAGACAATGCACTACCATGAGATTGTAATAGTAATCAGACTAAGTGGTAGACGTAAAATGGCACTTAGCCATTAATAATATCAAATCAAGTTTGTTTTGTCATATCATTCAGCTACACTGAATTTTGAAAATTAGCTTCTTAAGACATGGCAAAAGTATGTGAACTGTGGTTGGATAATCTACGACAGCTGACAGGAACATACAGTAGCAGCAATAGCAATAACACAATAAAAAGGGTTTTATATTTATTATGTCGTAGGAAAAGTGGTTCTGTAATATTATAGAGATTCGTTTTGCGTGCCATATTTTTTTCTTTTTTTGTTTTGTTTTAAAATGTGTGGGCCCCACAAAATGTTGTGTGTATAGGAAAGTTTGTTATGTTATGTTAAAGGAGGAAATGAAAATCCTAATAAAAATGGGAAATGTGTTTCTTATTTTACACGAGATAATTCCTTTCATGCAACATACAAAAATGTAGGTGGGACCCATCTTTTTTCTTTCTCTCTCTTTTTCAAAGTGGTTCCTATCCATTTTTTGTGTGTTGCATGATATAAATTATCTCATGCAAGATAAGAAGAATCAAACCCAATAAAATTTTATCATTGTTATCCCCAATAGAAAATTGGGGATACTATAGCCAATTTGCTTTAAAAATGAACCACACAACCTTTTCTTATCATACAATATATTGTTAGTGGCCAAAAACTGCAAGAAGTATGTAAGCCAATATATTATTGTACTTGCAAGTAAATTGCTGCACCAAGCAAATATCATAATATATTACAATGCCTTTTGCAAATGAAAGAAGATAATGATCCAAAAGGCATATACATAATATCTGCAGGGGAAAATACGATGAGATGTTTTTGAGATTCTTGCTAAAAAAATGTCATGAGACGTGTCGAGAGCAAGTGAAATCCAAGAGTACTAACATCTAGCTACTGATCGAAATCCAAGTGAAATCCCTAGGCCTGTGTTTCATTGTGATATGATTTTTTTTTCTTATAAGTGTTTTGCAGAATAGTTAATGAGATAAATATTTTTTTTTGTTTTGAAAGTTTAAAATCAAACCACAAAAAAAAAATTATATAATTAAGATATGTTCTCTGTAACGTCCGACTGCTTCAAAAATCAATTACTATATCCACATACGCGTTTAAATATGAAGTTCTTCTGTTATATGATACTGAAAAGTATATGCATACAGTACCAATTAATTCTTATAAGTTATCCCAAACTGTGCAGTCTCATACCTGCACACTCTTTGGAATCCCTCTCATCCGAATCTCTCTCTTCCGAATATCGATTCAATTCATTCGTTCATGTAACCCCCGTTGGAAGCGTAGTCGCTTCTTGTCATGCCCTTTAGTACCGGCGATCACTCCTCGCCCTCGTCAGCGCTCGGGATGTTACATTTCTAAATTTGATTAAAAAAATTAGAAAACAGGTATAATTTTTAGAATTATTTTTACAAAATAAGCCTCATCAAGATTTTTATTTTATTTTTTATGAAAATCAAAAAAATTATTTCCGAAAACAGTAATCAAACAGGAATTTCAAAGATTCTGTGTCTTTTTCTTCCCATGAATGTGTGAAATGGTTTTGTTTGCTTTGTAGCTCATATTGTGATGCTTGGGTATTTTTGGTTGATGTGTACAAAAGAAATGAATTGATTGATAAATGAAAATCAAATGTCTAGCTATATATTTATCGAACTTTCACCCTTCATTGTCGTGCATAATTAAAAAAAAGAAATATGTGGGTTGTCATAGTGGGGTGCACACGCATGATTTCATGTGACACCACCCTCCGGCCATGCTCGTACTCCTTCCGTGAACTAAAAAGAAGAAGAACAAAGAAATACCGAATAAGGATTTTATAAGAATTATGTTGTAGGAAAAGTGATTTTGTTATGTTATAGAGATTCGTTTTGCTGCCGAATTTTTATTTTTATTTTTATTTTTTACTACAGGCCTCACAAAATATTATGTGTGTAAATTTTTTTTTGTGATAAACCCAAAAAAGAAACACCCCCAAAACCAAAATGATATATTAAAATTAACTAAATTAATAAATGATTTTTTAATAGAGAGTATACATATCGATGAACCGACATAAATAAAGGAGAAATTATTTATTAAGTCAATTTATGTAATATAAAAATAATAAATGTTTTGTTCTTATAGAAATAGAATTTTATACATAAAATTTCAGGGTAGTCATATAAATATATGACTACTTGTAACTTTAGGACTTTTTCCCCTTTGTTCTTATAGAAATAGAATTTTATACATAAAATTCAGTAGTCATATAAATATATGACTACTTGATTTAGGAAAATTATACTTATAACCTATTTTCGTTTAGAATCTCTTACAATCATATGTTCAACCGTTAAATTCCAGCAATCAATGATTATTATTTTCACAAATTAAACTCATTAATTAATTATTAATTCGTAATAAATAATAATTATTGATTGATGAAAATTAACGGTTAAAATATGATTATAAGAAATTGTAAACAAAAATAGATCGTAAGTATAACCCCTCTTTATTTTTTTAGTTACTTTGTCAAATGAACCTGTTTGGTTAAATGAACCTCTTCCTCTAGCTTAATAACTTATTTTTTCTACCTTTTTCCTTTCCTGTACTTTAAGATCTAAATTATTTATCTAATCATTTGAGACAATGTTTCCTGCTCTTCAGATTTCTAGGATTCAAAAAAACTATACTGCTGGATACAAGGATTCTGGTACAGCTAATAGATCAATACTCCAATGGGTTGTTGAGCTGGGATGAATTTTCCACAGCTATGAAGGAAGCTCATACCTATAGAATGGGTAGCCCCAAAAGAAGACTTGTCATTCCATACAAACCCAAAGAAGAAGACTATTTTTATGCCAATCCTCAGGAATGTTTGCAATTGCTAGATGAACCATTAAAAAGCACATAGTCTTGACTAAATACATGGTTCTGATTTAATCACAATTCTCAATCAGAAGGCAAAGCAAATTGTTATTCTGTGCATGAAGTAGGTTCTGAATGAACCAAAGGAACTGGTTCCCTACCTTCCTGCTTATTCCACACAAGAATCATCAAGTTAAATTATATAAATTTTGTGTATAAAATAAGGGTTTATCATCTATCATTTAATATGACCACAAAAAATTTCCTACACACACAACATTTTGTGGGATCCACAGTAAAAAAAAATTTCGGCACGCAAAATGAATCTCTATAACATAACAGAATCACTTTTCCTACGATATAACTCTTATAAAACCCTTATAATATTGAAGAACTAAAACTGATGTTAATTTGTATATGAGACTGAAGGTATGCCACTTTCCATATTAAGGAATTAAGTTGACATCACTCATCTTTTAAAAATTAAATTAATATCAACTGGATTTTTCATTGGCAATTTAATCTTAGTTTTCTGTATAGATTTACGTGTAATATATATATATATATAGTAACTATTTTTTTGGGATAACATACTATACTTAACATTTTTTTTTTTGCCTACTTTATTTATTTATTTCCAAAATTATTATATTAGAATCTCAACTGTTAGTCACACTTTTTCATTTCTTGAAATTATAATCTGATAGTGTTAAAACGGAACAAGTAGAATATGTATGAAAAAAGGTAAAAATAATATTATATTCCTATTTTCTTTTATAGATAAAAATTTATCAATGTGTACTATTTATTATAGATCAATAAGTTGTTTACAAAAATAAAAATTTAATAAAATTGAATATGAATTAAACAAATTTTTTGTATATTGTTAATTAAGTTTTGAATAAACGAATGGACGAGTCGAGAACTCTCCCTTGCGTTCTACAAAATTCGTCCCTATCCTTAATTGTATTTTTAACTCATTAATAATATAGTATATTATCAATTAAATGTATTTGACAAAAATTGATAAATTATATCTATTCATTTTAGTATTTCAGCAAGTGATATTTGAATTAAAAAATATTTTAAAATTTTGTAAAACAAATTTTTTTTTACAAAGATAAAATGAAAACATAAATTAAGTAGTCACAAAACGATTACGTAATTATATGAATTTTAAACATGATTTATTTCACTAACGAGACACTTTTACACTCAAACTATTTGTGGAAATATTTTACTCAAATACATCAAAAAGCTGATTTAAAAAATTATATTTTCTTTTACCAAAAAAAAAATTATATTTTTGTTGGGTGGTTGATTTGACATGTTTAGCATTTAGCAATAGGGGTGGTGCAATAGGCAGCCATGCGTGCTTGTTAGCGTGGACCCTACACATGACATCCATCGTGCGTCTGCGTTTTTCTCGTCTCCCAACCTTTTCTTTTCCTTTTTCTTTTTTTCACCGATAATAATCAACCAAAATTTTAGCATCTATTTATAATTTTTTTTTACAAATTACATATGTACTTCGGATAAAATATAATGTAATTTAGTGTTCTTCAAGAGAACATAGTGTAGTTTGTAAATAAAAAAATTTGTAAATATAACCCTTCTTATTTTATATATCCACATAATTTAAGGGGAATATTTTTGTTATGTTATAAAAAAATAATTATAGCATATTATAAAAATAAAATTACAAGTAGAATCACAAATAAGAGGAGAGAGAAAAATTAAACAACGGTGAAACTCACCCCCTTTATGGGTAGGAAAATCGTTTCTCTTGTAAAATAAGATAAATAAAACTCATAACTTAATTATTAAGAATCCGCTTTCCTTTAATTAAAGAGCTTATCATTAATAATATATTAATAAAAAATTATTATTTTTTAAAGTAATCTTTTTTTTTGGCAAACATTTTTTAAAGTAATCTAATCCAAATATGCTAGTGCATTGAGGTGATTTATTTTAGTTTTTGGTAAATACCTACCTAACATTTCAAAGAATCACTGCCAAGA
Organism: Gastrolobium villosum; assembly: GCA_032173675.1. Lineage (NCBI taxonomy): Eukaryota > Viridiplantae > Streptophyta > Magnoliopsida > Fabales > Fabaceae > Gastrolobium > Gastrolobium villosum. The sequence continues at coordinate 195,488 of JAVKPL010009119.1, forward strand.
GAAATAAGTTTATTCCAGCCACACATACAATTCGATACATATGTTTTTTTAAAATGTATAAATTTTTTTTTGGGAAAGATTATATTTATAATTTATTTATAAATTCTTATAAACTTAATTATGTATTTCAGAGAATACATTCACTTGTATATGTATTTTTTGGGGGAAAAATGTTTGTTATTTTAAATGACATAAAGTTATGTCATTTTAAGAGAGATAGACACAAAATAATATTTTTTATTTAAAATTTAAATTTAAAAAACCATCCACTTTCTTTTCCATGATTTCCATTCCTTGTGTCTATCTCTCTCCTAAAATGACATAATTTATGTCATTTAACATGACAAACATCAAACTCATTTTTCGGAGTATATAATAAAGTTTGTAAGATTTTGAAAACAAAAAAGTTATAAATGTAATCTGTCCCTAATTTTATTACTAAATTTAATAAGTAATTCTAGAGGTTTCCATTTTGTTTATCAAAAATAAAAAAAATAATTCTAGAGGTAGGTTATATTTACGACCTTTTCTGCTTATAATCTCTTGCAACCCAATTTTAATTATTGATTTCTTTCAATCTGACAGTTGTCATTTATTAAAAATTAATAATTAATTAATAAGTATAACCCAATAAATTATGTGTTCGCTTTTTCTGCAGTTACTGCAGATAAGTTATCTGCAGTGAATCCAGTACGAAGTCGTTTTGGGTCGAAATCATGGTATTTTTATAATTTTAATTTTTTTCAGGGTTTTAATAATCTTTATATTTATGACTTTTTAAGATTTCAATATCAAAACGACATCATTTTGGGAATAAATGCAAATAACTTATATGCAGTAACTGCAGAAATATTTTTCCCATAAATTATAACCATTAAAATTTCGAAAATCAACGATTAAGATTTGGTTAAGAGAAAATAAGTTATAAATATGGGATATGTTATTCTGACTACTCTTGTTTTGCTTACATTTGCCTACTTCTTTCCATACCGTTAAATTACAATCTCATCGAAGAGATTTACGATATAAAATAAACTATTTTACCTCTTTCTCTCTCTCCCACGGCCTCTCACTCTTTCTCTCATTCCCTTTCTCTTTCTTCAATGGCACTTCATAAAAAAAAAAGGTGCAAGCTTTTTTCTTAATTCATCCAACCCAGCCATTGTTATAAGCATTTAGCTAAAAAAAATTGAATTAAGGTGTCAAGAAGAAATAAACCCATATGCCCTATGTTAGTGTGCCTGTTGTTTGGCATAACATAGAGAGAACAAAGATCCTTTTTCCATTTTAAGGTGAAAAACAATATAAGAAGGAGATAAGTTGAGTCGTTTCAAATTTTAACAGCAAAGTAGAAACGTTACAATAATTATAGATTAATTCAAATGAAGGGTTATTCGTGGTTTTTGTTTTTTTTATAATTTTGTGGTTTCTGTCGTGTTCAATTATATCAGATTCAAAAAAATTGAAAATTATACTCATTCAGTAGAACTATCATGTCATTAATCATTGCATGGATTTAGATTTAAATATAAATTTATGTTGTAAATTACGTAAATCGATAAAGAAATGAAAGGAGAGAGAAAGAGTGTGGGAGACAATGAGGAGAAAGAAGGGGGGAAAATTTATTTTATTTTGTAAATCTTCACCGTTGGATAAAATTGTAATTTAACGTTGTTGAAAGAGATAGACAAAATAAGAGTAGGCAGAATAGTCTATTCCTATAAATATAACATGGGAAATATTACTTTCTTTTCACATGAGGTAACTTATCTCATTTTCTCTCACTTCGATTTTCGCACCCCACTTTTTTCTTCTTTTTTCTTTCTTCATGTAATGGTGGGACCCACTCATTTTCTCTACACCCATATAACATTCCTCGTAATTCTAAATGTAAATTTTGTTGGAGATATTTAAGTGTGAGCAGTGGTATGAAGTTCCATGCTGGCTAAACAAAATTGAGTGATGAACATATAAGTTTAAAAAAACCCACAGATGTATAGTTTTAATATTTTTGGTTGAGATATAATATTAGCTCACTTATTATAATTTGTCATTTGACACGGTAATAAAAGAAATCTCGTAGCTATCAAAAAAATGAAGGATTTTATAAAAGTTATATGGTAGGAAAAGTGATTGTGTAATATTATAGAGATTCGTTTTGCGTGCTGTAATTTTTTTTTTGTTTCAAAAGGTGCGGACCCCAAAAAAATGTTGTGCGTAGGAAAATTTGTGTAGTCATGTTAAATGACACATGCAACCAAAAAAACCCATGTAGAGTTACGAACTCGCGCGTACTATCATAAACAAATGACATGATTGTAAATCAAATTCCGTAGCGGATTGACATTGCTGGTTGAACCTATGTTGGCTGTGATTTGGATTTAATTATCAGTTTTCCCTCTTTATAAATGATATGTAATCCCATTCTAAATACATTTACCATTTGTCCACATGATTTAATTATGCTTTAATTTGTTACATCACTTGGGAAACCGAAACCCCTTATGATCGATTCGAAGTATCTTAATCTTAATAGGAAATGGGTTGCTCAATATGCAACATTAACAGATCTATAGTGCGATTTACTTTTCTAAAGCTAGATGTTTTATATATGGGTAAAGTGTGTATCATTTTAAAGAATGTAAGGTTGTGTCATTTCAAGAGAGAGAAAGTGATAGATAAAGGAGGAGAGAGTTGACAAAAGAAATAAAGGTGTGAGTCCCACCTCTTTGTAAAAGTGAAAGAATATAAGTTGTGTCATTTAAAAGGATAAATATTTTTCCCTTTATATATTGGCCAAGTTAGAGAATATCAAATGTAGATTAAGAATCAAAGTTTAAATAAATTGAATGCGGGGAGTCATTTTCATAAATTTCTGTTTGGATGTTGAAGAAAATGCTTGGTCCCGTATATAATATTCATAGCATATTCAGCATGACATGTTAGATGAAATCAAACCATTGTTTTAAAATAATACAAGCAAAAAAAAAAAAAGTATAGAGGAATCCTTCTCTTCTGAAACACAAAGAAAGGTATGCAACAATAACTAACCCACTTAGGAATCAAGAGCATGCTGCAACTTTTATCACTTAATATTAATATAAGTTAGAATTATCCATTTAGTCTTTTTGATTTCTAATAAACTATTTTAATTTTGTATTCAAAGAGGCTAAGTCTCGGCTTGCCATTGTGAGGGGAAACTATTTAGACTTTATGGTCATAAGGTGCCTGTGAGCGTGAGGTCTCATATTTGCATATTATCTCATACACAAACTACATCTCAAAATAGGGAACATTTGTAAAGATTGACCACAAATTTATTGACTAATTTGTAGCCAAGTTGAGTTAAACTTTACATAAAGTTATAAATTCTAGTTAAACTACAACTCTTGAGAAAACAAACCTTGGATAATGGATTGAGCTTAAATAAAGAAAGGAGAAAAAAAAAAAAGACAACAGAAAGTTCAAGCATGCGTACCAATAATATAAAATAGCAGTAATTATTACGTAACAAGAACTAACACTTTAAAATGTGGACTAATTAAGAAAGTCGTTGACATGCATATGAACAAGACTCACAAAACCACTTGCCAGTTGCACTTAGCCTATGATCAATTTGATCATAAGAAAATCAGGGGAAGAAATTTTTGTATCATATAAATCTGATTAAAATGGAAAGTTGGGAGCTTTGGTTGTCCAAGTGCTTTAGCATTTTGACTAAATTAAGTCACCAAACTAATGTATAATACAAAAGAGTATAAGTATAAATTGGTCAATGGAAGACATACTGAAAAGTCTCCTACTATATATACCTCATTCCCACAAGTTAGAAGAAAAACAAATAGAGAGATTTCAAGGGGGCGTTTGGTACAGGATAAATTTTTTTTAATCCAGGAAATAATTATTACTGGAATATAGTGAGAAATATATTATACTGAAAAGTTACTAAAAAGTTGTTTGGTAGGATCAAATTTGACCGAAAAATTATGAATAAATTTATTGAGTGTGTGTTTGGTTGGTTGTAATATATTTGTGTGAATGTTAGGTTATTTTACGAAAATAACCCTAACATTACTGGAAATTTATAGATCGTACACATTGTGAAGGTCATTTTAGTAAACATTCTCGAGTTATAAATTTTGCTTTCCCGGACACTAAATAATTCCAACAATTCTTTGGATCTATTATTTGGCAAACAGTGTGAGAGTTAACACATATCCATTTTTCCGGAAACATATTTCGCTTGGGATGTTTTGATATTTGAGCTACCAAACACAACATTCTTTGTTCCCCATTTGTGCTTTCCCGAGTTTTAATAATAAAGTCGCGTACCAAATGCCTTGCAAAGAGATAGAGAGAATGCAAGAGAGCATTTTCGGTCCATCCACCGTACCTATAACTTTTATTCAAAATTTGACACTTGAATTTAAAAAAATAAATAAATCTCTTTTCCGTATACACATTCTAGAAAATGCTTCATTTTGATTGGCCCATTGCCCTCAGTGAGAGGTGTGACAGATGTACCTAAAATATTTTGAAAATAAAGAACAATCAAAAGACAAGAAAAGATTTCACCAAAAAAAAAAAAAAGACAAGAAAAGAAATAGGAGTCTAAATCTGTCTAATGATATTGTTGACCAATCAGTCCACTTAACCAGACTCATATACACGAGAAGTGCAAGGAGAAAGCATTTCTCTAAACTTGTTTTTTGGTTCCCCTTCTCCTGAATTGATTTAAGCTTTTGATTTAGTGGAAGATGCAATAGGAACACCATCCTTATTCATTAATTTCCACCATTTGTATTCATGATAATTTTTTTCCACTCAGTTGTGTAGTCAAGGCCAAACTCATCTCTATCCATTTTCTTCCTGAATGAGTAAATCTGTGTTCATTTTATGGAAATTTATGTGGATAACATTTTTAGTGTGTCAAGTATCATATATTGAGGAAGGAAATGAATGTCATGCCATGGATAACTAATGCTTGGAAGAGAAAGAAGCAGATACAATCACTATATGATATTTTATCTCATTAATGCTGATAACAAAATGAGTCAATTAAAAGCAATTAGAAAACTTTATGCTGTTATTAAGGTAAGCATGTATCTTTTTTCTGATTAAACAAGCATTAGCCTATTGTAAGGAAGTGGCAGTGTGGAACTTTTGGCCTCTGTCTGATTGGATATCGAACAACTTGTCTACACCACAAAAAAATTTGCCTACCTTTTTCCTCTCCATTAGAGCTATAAAGTCTTTTCACATTCAAATCATGTCTATCTTTAAGGTATGACATAAATTAATGAAGGTAAAAAAATTTAGGATGTGCAAAGGAAAATTTATGAGATTTTGATCATTTATGGTAATCTTTGGTGGTTACTTTTTTTTTTTGGTTTCAACAGTTAATTTCAAATCTTTTACAATCATTCACAGCCATAAGCCCATAAAACAGCTTTGTTTAAATAAAGGCAGCGGCTGACAGGGGTTCGATCCCTGACCGTGTGTATGGAAAAGGTTTTGTTGGAAGAGGTTTATCCACTTAACGTGATCTCCCGCCTCGAAAGGATTAGTCTTCGGCTGTCGGCCGGAGGATACCTTGGGAAACCAAAAATAAAAAATAAAAATAAGGGTTTTATAATTCTCATTTAACATGAGAATTTGAATTTTCCTACACACCCTTCGATTTTCGTGCCAACGTGGGTCCTACACATAATCTTTTCTAACACACGGGTCCCACATGCTTTTTGTCTCTACAACATGGGAATTTCTCATGTTGAATGAGAAATATAAAACCCTAAAAATAAAGGCATCTTGTGTGGAACAATCATGCTAATATGCACCAACATGTGACAGTTGCACAACCTCACACTCTTTCACACTCCTCAATGCAAGTTATTGGATAATATGTTGGTCCTACCATAACTTTTTTCGGAATGGCTTACATTTTGCACATGTTTCACCTAGTTCTGTACAATGAACACAGCAGACAGATGCATTAAGAATTTCAGCCACATAATTGGCGTGGTGAGTAAATAGATGATCTTCCTTTTTCATTGAGATTACCATTAACGATGTCATCACCACGACCAAATAAACAATTAGTACCTAACCAAACTAAAAAAACATATGTGGTTGCTGATCAAAGATTTGGCTTATAGTTGCATATATTATTGTTTTGGGAGGTCCCAGTATGAGTGGTTATTGAGTCATCAAATTCTTAACCTTTCTTTCTTGCTATTAGAAATGAGCTTGCATTTCCCAATCTCACTTTTCCTCCAATTTTCTTAATTTCATATTAAAGTGAATAGGTCCATTATCCAACAGAGAATCAGCTTTGAGATATAACATAATCAATATAATAAATTGACTTGTTGAACTCCAATTTTTCTCCTGTGCCTACTTTTTGGCCTAAACAGTCTGCTAGTTAAATTATTATACTCCCCATGATATGAACTGCCTCTGTCTATCTGATGTAAGCATTTTTTTTTGGTCCAAAATGATTATCCATAAACCCAAGTTGCCGCCTCCCTTGCGTCACCTAAGTGCAGCATGTCATTCACACATAGCTTGTTCAGTGAACCTAATGCCCCACATAGCACATAAACAGAACATGCATGTAATATATGTACTGATTTACTATATAAAAGGACACAACTTGTATCCTTTTAGTGACTTACACGGAGTATGACTGGTCATACTGTGTAATTCTAAAAAGTTACTTTTTTTTTCTTCACTTTACACGTCAGCGAGCGATGTGACTGACGTGTAAAGTGAAAAAAATAACTTTTCAGATTTACACAAAATATGACCGGTCATATTTTTGTGTAAATCACAATGCTTTTTCTTTTTCCCTATATATACATAATAAATAAACACAACAATTTAAGTTTGAATTAGCTTTTTTAATTTTTTTTCAAAAGCTTTTTAATACCAAATAAATGAATCTAAATATTGCACACATAGACAGAAGACATAAACTGAGATGCTATAAAACTCCCTCTATGCATAGGGTTGGGGGAAGGGTCAGATTCATTGTTTAAGTCTATAATAAACACTCTTACCTTTCATTTACAAGAAGCTAATTACAAATACTATCACAATAGCACATCTTGGATAATTTTCTATGCTTTCAAAAAGTAAAAATAAAATAAAATAAAATAAAAATCCTCAATACTGTTAATCTGTGTACATTCAGTGGGGCCATTTCACCATTTTCCCTCCCTAAATCCCTATATATACTCAGACCACTCTTGTTTCTCCCATCTTCAGAGCAATTGAATTTTCCATAAATTATTTTCCAAGACCCTTCAATCTTTTGTTCATTGCTTCACCATGCAGGCCAGGGAGATAACAGAACTCAGTTATTTACTCCCTTCAGACCCTTCTTCTTACCAAGGTCACTACAACAATATGATTCAGAACAACATCCCCACATTTCAACTTCAAAAATTCTCTAATCAATTCTATGGTTTCCAGAACCTTTCTCAAGTACTTGGAGACTTTAGTCCTCCTCAATCCTCATGTATCAGCAGCAATTCAACTTCTGATGAAGCAGATGAGCAACAACAAAGCCTCATCAATGAGAGGAAACACAGAAGGATGATATCAAACCGAGAATCTGCACGCCGGTCACGGATGAGGAAGCAGAAACACCTTGATGAGATGTGGTCACAGGTTGTTTGGCTTAGGAATGAGAATCACCAGTTAATAGATAAGCTGAACAATTTGTCAGAGTCACATGATAAAGTACTTCAAGAGAATGTTCAACTGAGAGAGGAAGCTTTAGAACTTCGTCAAATGATATGTGACATGCAGCTACGTAGTCCTTGCCCCCCCTTTAGCCCCCTTGAAGATCTTCCTTGCACATCACCACCCTTTGTCACATCTCATTCATCAAACCAATCAATCACAAGTTCTATTGACCTTCTTGGTTAAAGCCCAAGTTTTTGTTTTTTTTTTTAATCTCTTCAATTTTTCGTCTTTTAAGTTCTTCTGTTTGTGTGGAAGTGGAAAGTAGTAGTCTTTGCCTCTTATTTTAAGATGTATGAGGTGAAACCATGAACGGCAATAACATGTTTTGAGTATCTTATTTGAGTAATTTTGCCACTCCTTCTGTCTATAAATGGTTTAGTCTTTTCTAAGTTCTAAAGATATGTTCTGAGCAATAAACATTTAAAGTTACTATAAACCTGCTAAATTTATTGTTAGCACCAACTTGTTTGGCACTCAGCAGATTCAAAAACAACATCATGATACTCTCCCAGTAAACAATTTAGAAAGCCTTCATTCATATGACCTCATCTTCCAGTTCCAGCAATAACCAAAGAAATCTGAACAGATAGTTAGATAAGGGGGAAAATAATAATAATAATAATTAAGATTATATGAAGCCAAAATAACCCTTTGTATAAAATAATTGAAGTAATTATGTAAGGTGAAAGAATCGGACATGATGCAGAGATAAAAGGGTGTTGTTGAAATTTCACAATGTATTGTAACTTCAAATTTTTGTTTATGGGTTTTATAAAAAGTTACGTCCTAGGAAAATGACTGGGTTATATTATAGAAATTCGTTTTCTATGCTGTAATTTTTTTTTTTTTGTTTCAAAAAATGCAAGTCCCACAAAATGTTGTGTGTGTAGGAAAATTTTTGTTGTCATGTTGCATGATGAATGCAAATCTCTTTGTTTATATATGTTTCTCTTTTTATAGACATTTAATAGATATGTATTATCAAAATTTTGTGAATATATACATGTATAGATATGGACACAATTTTTACAGGAGTTCCCTTATTAGTTATTGGCTGATGATAGAAAGGTAGTTGCCGAAAAAGGAAAAACAATTGGACGGCTACCCACTAGAATCCTCTGTACTCTGCCTTTGATGAGCTTTTTTAGAGTTAACTTGACTAAATATTATTAGAAAATAACTAGAGCTTTGGTAATTTAATTTCCATCCAGGTTTGGACACGTTGCAAACAGAACTTTTCTAAAGAATCACTCAAACTCAAAATTTTAAGGTGTTATATTATTCTTTAACAACCTTTGTATTGGTTTAATGATTCACAAATGATGATAACTCAGTTGATACATAAAAATTGAGTATATGGAGATGAAAATATGTATTCGATTTCTCAGTACTATTTTTTAATATATTTAAAGTCTTAATCTCGACTCACCACGAACAAGATTACCTCCCATAAAAAATACACGTAATTTATAAAAATATAAAAGAAGAAGCAGAAGAAAGAAAATAAAGAAAAGAAAGAAAGATTATCTTCCCTGCAATATGGCTGGGCAAAGAAAAATTAAAGTTATGCAGAAGCAGAATAAATGACATTTTGTTTCTTTTGAAAGATATGCTAACACCGTATCAATATTCATTTATAAATATATCAAATTGACTATTTAATATACGTGACATTAAATTATTCATCTAAAGTCGTGTTTTTTTTTTTTCATTAAACTAATTTTTAAAAGATGAAATTGATGATATTAATTATTATTTAAGAAACAAATTTAGGGCACTGATAAATGGAGAAGTATTATAATGTTGTAAATATCTTTAAAAGAATAAGATAAGGGTTTAATTTTTATTTTGAAAGAGATTAATCATTGTCCAGCATATTAAGATATCTTTTCGCTTAAGTACTTTTTCTACAATCTCAAACTTTAATGTTTGGCGGAGAATTCATTTATAATTTTTTTTTTACAAATTATATTAAGTATGATTAGTTTTATACTATTAATTGAAGTATGACCGGTCACATTTATTATAATTTATAAGAATTTGTAAATATAATCTTTCTCTTAATTTTATAAAGGTCCCTCAACTAGTGTTTACCCCTTTTGGTGCTGGAAACAAAACAGAAACGTGGACTGAAGTTAAGAAAATTATTTTACCACACAAAATTTAGAATAAACATTTTATTGTTTTTGGTAATCTAAGGGGGTTAACAACAACACCCCAAAGAGATCAATTCAATAAAATTGTTCTGAAATTACAAGACAAAGATAAATCAGCTCAATACAACGGCCACAAATATAGGAGGAGGGTTTGAAAAAATACAAAAATTATTTTCAACAGTATAGTCTAAAGGATATTTAGAGAGCCAATCTGCTCAACAATTTCCTTCTCTAAAAACATGAACCAGTTGAACTTCCCAATTCTCTTGTAACCATGCTCGAATCCGAGTCACTAAGCGAGACTCTCGAGTTGCTCTTCCACTGCTGGAGAGCAAAGTGATAACCGAGATTGAATCACTTTCTAGGATGCAGCGTCTCCAACCTCTAGTTCAAGCAAATTCTAGACCCTTGAGGACGCGCCCCCCATAATTCTGCAACAAAAGCTAAATAATGGCCAATATAATAAGCAAACCCTTCTTTACAATAACCATTTTCATCTCTTATAATTCCTCCACAAGCACCCCTGCCATCACTCCTGGCTGCACCATCCGTGTTTAATTTCACCCAACATGTGTCCGAAGGTAACCATCTAATAGGAACAGAAATGTAAGTCTTGGTCAGCTTTATTCTCTTATAAGTTATCCAGACTTGAGTATACTCACGGACCAGACTCTCAACGAACTGCACCTTGTATGCTTTCCTGTTATTTTCCACACCATGCACCTGATTGTTTCTCCACTGCCAAGCTAATCAAACAGTAACAACAAAAACCAACGACTAGGGGGTATCAAAGCACAAAATAGATACATTTTGAATATTCAAGGAAAGCCAATAATCTAAATCAATATCAAAGAAATCATTTATCAAATTTGGCCTCAATAGATTAGACCAAACTTTTTTAATCTTTGGACAGTCACGTGCCATATGAATAATGGATTCTTCATGAAAATTACAAATAGGGCAGCTAGGAGGACATAATCTAAAGTTAGTCAGGAAGCTCCTAATTGATAGACGATGATGAGCAGTCTTTCAAAGGAACAAACTTATTCGATTGGGCCCTTTTAAATTCCAAACGGATGACCAAAATTTTCTGTCAATACCAATAGAACTATTCTGTTTTAGCAATGTAAAATAAATATTTTTCACATAAACTTCATCTGATCCAACTAAATCCCACCATTTTCTGTCCATACCATTAGATTCATGAGGAGGTGGCATGCTTATAATAATTTGAAGACAATCATCAGGAAGAAAATTAGATATATTCTCACAATCCCAAGTTTCATCATGAGTAACATAATCAATTACTCTCTTACTAGTCTCTGTTGGGAAAATTTGAGCAATAGTTCTGTTTGCAAGTTTATCCCCAATGTTCACCCAGTGGTCCTCCCAAAATAGATTAGAAGATCCATCACCCACATCCCAAACCAGGTTGGGTTTAAGCTTATTCCAAACATATCACACTATTTCCAAAGACGAGAATTACCCTCCTTCCAAGTTAAATCAGTCTGATTATTGGATGAATTTGTGTACTTAGCTTTTAGTACCTTCACCCAAAGCTGATCAGGATCATTAACAACATTCCAAACTAGTTTTCCCAAGAAAGCTTCATTCATTACTTGTAATTTCCTCAACCCCAGCCCTCCATCTGCTTTTGGTCTTGTAGTTGTGTCCCAACCAATAATATGTATATGTTTATTCCTTTCTGTATCACCTCATATGAAGGCTCTTTGAAGTTGTTCCAATTCATTACAGACAGCTTTATGAATCATATTGCTTTGCATGAAGTAATATGGCATAGTAGACAACACATATTGAGAAAGAATCACTCTGACACCTGAGAGAGAGACTCGGATTGCCAGCTAAATAATCTTTCTTTAACTCTCTCAACTATCCCGCAAATAAATTTTTAGTAACTCTACCATGATGTATCATTGCTCCAAGATATCTTCCTATATTTGTTACTCTTTTGAATCCACTCTATTCTATGATTTTAGTAGCTAACTCATATGAAGTATAAACATTTTTTTTAATAAAACAAGAATCTTTCAAGAAGTGTCTTCAGGCCTGGAACAAATCTCTACTGAAACATCTAATGGTGTTGCCTTGACCGCAAGTGCTTTTAGACGAAATAATTAATTTGAATAAATTATTTTGCTAATTATAAATCAGTTAAAAATCTTATAAAAATTAAAGGTGTTAAATTTTTTTTCTGGTGAAGTGCTTTTAAAAGTACAATTATCCAACTCTGTTTCCAATTTTTTTTTTTGAGGATATGAACCTTCACTCTTTTGACAATTCATTCGTCTCGTGATTCATATTGTCATTAAGACAATCCTTACGATAAATCACCCCAATTTAAAATTTTAACGTGAAGTAAAAATTTGATAAACTTTTATTAAAATGTGTGGCTTGACTAATACTGGGGGAGGGGGGACATTTCATGTGTAAAGTTCATTTTTAATTTTGGTTGCATTTTTCATATTCAAATGCTAGGCAATACTTGATTAATGATACAGGATATTCCATATTCCTTTCACTACCACAATTGTTATTCTGCCTATTTGTTTTTATTTGAAAAAATATTGGAAAAATATTTTTGTTTGAGAAAACTCGTGTTTGAAAAATAGAAATAGATTAAGGAGGTTTTGATATTAAATAATAATTTTATTTATGTAGTGTATACTATATTTAATATTCAATAATTTAACAAAAAAATAATCTAAACTTATAATATTCATAAATTTTGCAAAGAAACATAAGATATCCCAGATATTTATATTAAATTCAATAAAATGGTAATCGTAATCCAACGAAACTAATAGTTCGAACTAAAAACTCAACGCAACATAACATAGCCGTCCGTTTTAAAAAATAGTTACCTTATATTAATTGTGCAAATTATTGATAAAATTTTAAATATTTATTTCACCCTAAAGAATAAAACAAAATCGATTAAAGGAAAGAAGACTAATTTTTGAAAATGAGTTCAATTTCACCCTGAAATCTCACTTGCTTATGCAAACTCTGTTCTGTGTTTTTTATTTATATATTTAAAAATGAATTCACATTTTTTATTTTGTTTGTGTAGTTCTATAGTATAAGAATATTAAAGTGGAAGGTTGACGACTTGACGTGGAGTAGTTTTTGAAGGTAAAATCACCTACACGCATTATGCACAACTCAATAGTTAGCGAACTACATCAGAAAATTCGTCAAAAATTAGCTCTTGAAGATAAGTAATTTATCAATCTGGTCACTGCAAGAAAATGGTGTAAATCACAGTACATCAGTATGCAAGTTGTGGATGATGCCCAGGAACATCATGACATCATGCAAATCACACTAAATGAAATTGATTAAAGAGTTGAAACAGATCCTCTTAAATAAACTAACGAATCTTTAATTCTTAGATTGACACAACTTTACATTCTTTGAAATAACACACACTTTACTCTAAAAATAATATGTCTCAAAAATAAATTAAAATAAAAAATATTTTCTTCAAAATATTCTTTCACTCTAATAAAGGTGTGACACCAAGCTTACAAAAAAAAAAAAGAGGTTACACCCACATCTTAAAAAAATTTCTCACACACCCTCTTATTATTTATCTTCTTCTCTTACTTGAAATGACATAACTGTATGTGTTCACTTTTTCTACATTCAAGATAGATAATTTATCTACAGTAAACCCGAAACGACGTTGTTTTTGTAGCGGAAATTAAGATATTTTTATAATTATAATTTATTTTAGAGTTATAATAATTTTTTTTCAATATAATTTTTTAATTTTTCAAAATGACATTATTTTAAGAACGAATATAAATAACTTATCTAAATTCACTTTTCGAAAAGATTAATACCTAACTTAATATCCCTACAATTTCTCCGTTAACAAAATCCATAAACTAATTTTTTTTCTATTTACAAAGAATTTGGTGGTTGGTCTGCTTAGCCGTCGTCGGCTATCAAGTTTCAAGTTCAACTGCAAATAGTACTGTATAGCCTATATAATAGTCATTTTTTATTGGTAATCTTTCTCACTTTTATTATTATTATATATACTTTATGCACCCACCTCTTTTAATCTGTTCTCTCTGATACCCAGATCTCGATTTTCCTGCAATTCGATTCAAATATCAGGTTTGCCCTTCAAAGTTCCTTTTTTTATTGTTTATTTTATTTTTGGGATTCACATTGACTTAGTGTTGGTGGTTTATATAAACTTAATTTGCTTGCCCAGAAATTCTATTTGCAATTGTTGCTCTTAATATTATTATTATTTTACTAGATTTCATTTGTTTGTCGTGGTTTATGGAAAATCTAGAAAGCAGTATGCTTGCTGTTCTTCTGAGTTTGATATTCTTAGTGTTGCTGATATGGGTTTATGTTCTTATTTCTTACTTATTGATGCTCTTAATTGTTGTGGGATGATTTTGTTGGACCATGATTCTTGGTGACACTGCTTTGCATGCAGCGGATACACTTGTTATGATTTGTTGGGTTACTCTTTCTGTGCAGTAATATTTAAAACAAAAACAAAACAAAGGGATATGAGATCTTGTAAAACTTGGTTGTCTTTCTGTATTTTAGCCTTAGGTGAACAAATAATTATTTTGGATTGCATTTTGAATGTTGTACTTTTGCATTTTGGCATTTTGTGGGCTTTTGAGGCCATAGCCATTGCTTGGTATGTGCATATCTTGGAAAGTATACAGCTTGTTTGGTATTTGGGTTTCATAATTAACACTAATCTTTTGGATAAGTGAAGAGGAACTTATCTTTCGTTTGTTGGGTGGGTCAACCTAAGAGCCTAATCCTATGTGTTTGTAGAAAGGAGAGATGGTTGGCATCTCCCCTGACAGGGACGGGAACAGCCTTCGGGCTTTCTTGTTAACACATCGGTTAAGGCTACCCACCTCTTTGAGGTGGATCTCTAAACCAAATTCTAAGGAAGGGGGCGAATCGGAGCAGAGGTAAAACTGTTCCTTCATAACTGAAAGGTCATGGGTTCGAATTCAGGAAACAGCCTCTTTGCAATTATGCAAGGATAAGGCTGCGTACAAAAATTTCCTCCACCCCACACTCACTAGTCGGGTTTAATGGGGAGTGGATTTTTTATCATAGGATCAATTTCGTAATTGCACTTTTTGAGGGAAAATTTGTAGAAACTAATATCCTTTTATCTCTAAATATCTTTGAATTAGAAGACACCCTATGTTTGAGCTTATTTGACTCGGTAGAAGTCTTATTGATGGCATAGAGAGTCCCCCAATCAAATTCTAATTGTCTTCAGTTATTGTAGTTTACAATTTACAGATTTTTCTTTTCCTTCAGGAATCAGAATTTCATGCCTGCTTTTTAACTTTCGTACTTTATTCTTTTATGCATTTTCCATCATTGAACAGGAAGTAAATTATGGCTCAAACCACAAATCTTACAAGAATAGGCCTTGCTGGACTGGCTGTTATGGGCCAAAATCTTGCACTCAATATTGCTGAGAAAGGCTTTCCTATTTCTGTTTATAACCGAACCACATCCAAGGTTGATGAGACTGTGGAACGGGCAAAACAAGAAGGTAATCTTCCGGTGTATGGCTACCATGACCCTGAAGCTTTTGTTCATTCCATTCAAAAACCTAGGGTGATTATAATGCTTGTCAAGGCTGGGGCACCTGTTGACCAGACTATTAAGACCCTCTCTGCATACATGGAAAAAGGTGATTGTATAATTGATGGTGGTAATGAATGGTACGAGAACACTGAGAGGAGAGAGAAAGAGGTGGCTGAATTGGGTCTGCTCTACCTCGGGATGGGTGTTTCAGGCGGTGAGGAGGGTGCCCGAAATGGTCCCTCTTTGATGCCTGGTGGTTCGTTTGAGGCTTACACATACATAGAAGATATTCTTCTCAAGGTGGCAGCTCAAGTCCGTGACAGTGGTCCTTGTGTGACTTATATTGGTAAAGGTGGATCTGGTAATTTTGTGAAGATGATCCATAATGGAATTGAATATGGTGACATGCAGCTGATTGCGGAGGCTTATGATGTACTGAAGTCAGTTGGAAAGTTGTCCAATGAGGAACTACAAAGTGTCTTCTCAGAATGGAACAAGGGAGAACTTCTGAGTTTCCTGATTGAAATCACTGCAGATATATTTGGAATTAAGGATGATAAAGGAGATGGATATCTTGTTGACAAGGTTCTGGACAAAACTGGCATGAAGGGTACTGGTAAATGGACTGTTCAGCAAGCAGCTGAATTATCAGTTCCTGCTCCCACCATTGAAGCTTCTTTGGATGCTAGGTTCCTTAGCGGGTTGAAGGAGGAAAGAGTTGAAGCTGCAAAGATCTTTAAATCAGGTGGCTTTGACAATATCTTGACTGATCAACCTGTAGATAAGAAGAAGTTGATTGATGATGTTAGAAAGGCTCTTTATGCAGCAAAAATCTGTAGTTATGCACAGGGAATGAATCTGATCCGTGCGAAGAGCATCGAAAAGGGTTGGGATTTGAAGTTGGGCGAACTGGCCCGGATTTGGAAAGGGGGTTGCATCATTAGAGCGATATTCTTGGACAGAATCAAGCAGGCATATGATAGAAACCCTAATCTGGCAAACCTTCTTGTGGATCCAGAGTTTGCGAAGGAAATAATTGACCGTCAATCTGCCTGGAGGAGGGTTGTTTGCCTTGCTATCAATTCTGGTATCAGCACCCCAGGTATGTCTGCTAGTCTTGCTTATTTTGACTCTTACAGAAGGGACAGGTTGCCAGCTAATTTGGTGCAAGCTCAACGAGACTACTTTGGTGCTCATACATATGAAAGGGTTGACATAGAGGGTTCTTACCATACCGAGTGGTTCAAGCTTGCCAAACAGTCAAGAATTTAGATTTCGAACCCATCAGCATTCCTAATAAATGTAATGTTTTATGCTCAGGACTGTATGCTGAGTTGAGCTTACATTACATATCTGCAATGTGGTGAAGTTTTATTCCATTATATCCAACTGAATTGCTTGGTTTTTGTTTTCCCAATGACTATTATGTCTTTGCTGTTCCTGCTTTATGCTTGATACAAAATTGTCTCTGTTGGTGGCATCCTTTTTAGTTTTAAGGGGTGTTTGGTAGGAGAGAAAAAAAAATTTATCCGGGAACTAATTATTACCGGATTGTGATAGGGAAAATATTTTAGCTGGAATGTTACTAAAAGGTGTTTGATAGGATAATTTTTTCCTGGAATTTTATGGTTAAATTACTGAACATGTGTTTGGTTGGTTATGAAATATTAGTGGAAATATGTTATTTTACCCCAACTTTACCTTTTTTGTTTCAAATATTATATTTTTTTAATAGTCACTCTTCACTCCTCTCATCTCTACCACTTTCAATTCCAGAGTCAGCACCACCCCAACACTAACTAACCTCGAATACAAATTAAAGTTTCAACCTTTTTCCTTTCACAGCTGCAATCTCCCCTCTTTGATCTCACTCCGAGGAGGAGAGACTAAGTTATATAGAGAGATGTTCAAAAATTCCTCTTTTCAAGTTTATCACTTTCATTCAAATCCTCATGGTATTTGAGCTCGGCCATGAAATTCAAGTTCCGGGTGTTACTAACATTTTTATTATAATTTGTGGGTCGTTGGCAAAAACAAAAAAAACATATTTTTTCTCCATTATTTATTGAGTTTGGGGACTCTGGCTTTGTGTATTGTGAAGATTCTGAATTTACGGCTGAAAGTAGAAGTTGATTTGCTTAACCGTTCTGCACAAGGGGAGCCCTTGTTTTCTGACGGATCGTGCAAAGAGTAAGGTTATTCGTCAATATTTTTGCACTTCCACGGGCACCAAAAAATTCCAATTAATCCATGGAACTATTGACCTCTTATCCGTACAGAGTTTTGCACACAAAAAGCATTGCCGGGAACTATATTCGCTCTGGAAACTTTTTCATTTTTGAATACCAAACATGGGGTTCTTATTTCTCCAAACATGGTTTCCCGGGGAGGCTAAAATTTTCCGGCCACCAAACACGCCCTTATGATTTTGATAAGATTTCTTTAGCAACATGGATACCTGTTATGTTTATTCAGTTACTGCAGGAGTTGAATTTTGTTTTTTTCTTTTTAGTTCCATTGTTTACTTTTTGAGTTTAGTTTCTATCACCGTCGCAGCAAAAAAGTTTGACATTATTAGAGAATATGAAGAATTTTCGTAGATTATTTAGAATTTCTTTCTTGATTTGTTCACGTTGTAGTCTCATTGGTAAATGGGTTAGCGCTTGTGCTAGTAGTACTAGTACTTGATCTAATTATTTTTTTTGGATATAGTACTTGATCTAATTATTAGTATAATGATTATTAGATTAAGGTATTGTACCACATTATATCTATTAATAATATTTTCCTTTTATTAACTTGAGTTCTCTTTCTTTCTTTTTCTTCTCCCCTAATCCTAAACTTATAATTCTTAATAGACATTATCATGTAATCATATGTTGCACATCAAGATTCTAAGAAGTCAAACACTTGCAATATTATGGCATGATTGGACAATAGTTTAAAACAGTGAATCAAAATTAAATCCTTAATTTTTTACTAATTCTGCCTTTGTTGTGAATCTTGACGCAGCTGCTCTGAACCCCAAACAAAAGAGGATAGTTGTTGTAAGCCAACATAAAATAGGTCACATTTTTTAATTTATGGTTCAACAATACAATAAGGGTAAAGTGTGTGTCATTTTAAAGGATATAAAGTTGTGTCATTTTAAGAGAGAGAAAGAGATAAATAAAGAAGGAGAGAGAGTTGACAAATAAAAATGTGGGTCCCACCTCTTTGTGAGAGTGAAAGGATATAAATTGTGTCATTTAAAAAGATAAACATTTTTCCCATACGATAATTAGTAGATAGAGGCCATTAGGCCAATGACATCAATTAATCAATGTAACAGACCCCAACTAGTGGCATAAGTATTGGTTGTTGTCGTCAATTTATTTTCTACTCTAATAATAGTTTTTTTTTTCTCTCTCATTTCCTTCTCTCACTCCTTGTGTTTGAAATACTATGACCGAAGTAACTTATGCAAATTCATGCTCCTTTTATGATCCTTAAAAATGTATGCCCCCCAACACAAACACACACACAGACACAATTTTTCCTCCATTGTTACGGTTGAGTTTGGGTTTTACAACTCCCTTGTCTCAGACACAGACCCTTGGTACCACTACTTGTTTATTAAGTCACCGTGTTAGTGATTTTTTTTTTTTTGGGGGGGGAATTATTTTATGCTTTCCCCTTTTCTTACATTTTCAATTTCCTTTACTTCTTCCTTATATTTGAGCTAGTTGTCAGAAGTAGCTTCCATGCATCCATCTTCTTTTCTCCTTTGATGGAGTTGAGCTTCTTGGGTTTTGGTTACATTTTATCCTGTGAAGGGTTTTTTTTTTTTTTTGTTCTTTTTTAAGAAATGAAGGTTTTACATGGAAAGGAAGAGGAATCAAAGGCCAAACAGCCAATTTGTTAATTGCAATCTCATTTTTGACCCATTGGAGATATATATTAATTATAATCGCAATATTAAAATAAAAAATAAATTCAAGGATAGATTGAAAATTTATATACATATATATATATATATATATATATAATAACTTGATTTTATTCATGTAATTTTTGTAACTATGCCAAGGCACATGCATAAAAGGGTATTTGTGAGTTGCTTTTTAACCTTGATTATTAATTGTGTTTTGAAGTTGTGTTTTTATATTTTGAAGTTTGAACCATTAAAATTGTCTTAGATACTTTTGTAATGATATTGTGAAATTTGAAATATAAACTTTTTTTTTTTTTTTGGTAAACAAAATATAAACTGTTTAAATTGTGTGATATTGTGTTTTGATTATTTAATATTTTGAATGTGGACTATGAAATTTTATATGGGAAAAGTGTGTGTCATTTTAAAGAATGTAAAGTTATGTCATTTTAAGAGAGATAAATATATAAACAAAGGAGGAAAGAGAGTTGACAAAAAAAATTAAGGTGTGGGTCCGGGGTCCCACCTCTTTGTGAGAGTGAAAGGATATAAGTTGTGTCATTTACAAGGATAAACATTTTTTTTCCATTTTATATAAGGTCAGGATCATTTTACTCCAATGTAAGTTACACTCTTAATCTTGTCCGTTAATCCCACTTATATCTAAGGGCTCAAATTTTTTAGTAATGTGAGCCATTGGATGCAAGTGAATCAATAGTCAAGATTGAGTGTAAGACTTCTAACTCTTACACTGGTGTAAGAATATCCTGCCTCTTTTATATATTCACCAGGTTTAACCAGTTTAGCCTTAGACTACCAGATTGAATCAATGACCCGTTGACGAGACTGAGTTGACAAGTGAACGGGTTTTTTTCCTTTTCTTTTGAGAGAGAATGTTAAAAAGTTGAGGGAGAATATTTTGACTATCAAAATTTTTCACTACCAACTTACTACCAATCTAATTATCATTCGATCAAGGAGGAGAGATAATGCTAAAAAATTTATGAAGAGAGAGAAAATGTTGGTCCAATGGTGATTAGATAGGTAGTAAGTTGGTAGTGGAAAAATTTGGTATTAAGAATATCCTTCTTCTAAAAAGTTTTTGAAGAAAATGATTAGATAAGTAGTAAGTTGGTGAAAAATTTTGGTAATGAGAATATCCCTCCTTTTTTTATTTTGTCCTAGTTTGTTGAGGGTGGTGTCACACTGTCATGGGAGAAAGGCGAGGATGGGAGGATTGTACAAGTCTTCAAATTGTTACAGTAAATATTTTCAAATATTACTATAATCATTTTCCATTTTAAGGCAAACACAAGACAATATATCTGATTTATAGATTATTTTGATATATTTACTTATTGTCAAAGAGATATATATATAAAAAAAAAGCAACAAAATGTGATTGCTGAGTCTTGGGATAAAAATTCTTATTTAACCTTATAAAATAAATCATGTTTAAATTAACAATCGATTTCAAATTTATAGTTATAGATTTATAGTCGCCTTATTGTCCTTCTTCTTGTTATTTTCTTTTAGTGCTTAAGCCATGATAAAATATAGATGACATATAACTCTAAAACACCCACAAAAAATAACTAAAGTGAAAGTTCAAATTGGGAAGTTAGAGAATACAGCCTTGAAATTTGCAATTTTTTTGCCGTTAACTATCACATTTAAATCTTAAAGACTTAGGAATATATCAATTGAGGTATAAGTTGAAGGGTAAAGTGTGTATCATTTTAAAGGATGTAAAGTTGTGTTATTTTAAGAGAGTGAAAGAGATAGATAAAGGAGGAGACAGAGTTGACAAAAAAATAAAGGTGTGGGTCCCACCTCTTTGTGAGAGTGAAAGGATATAAATTGTGTCATTTAAAAGGATAAACATTTTTCCCTAAGTTCAATGATAGCTATATAATTTAGTATAACTATCCTCTAACAATAAGATGTACAAGTTATTTCCCTTTTCTTAAGGCTTTGTTTGGAGGGGAAGGGAATGAAAAAAATTCAAAGGAGATACTAGAAAATTCCCAATCAGCGAGGGAAAAATTCCGTTGCAAAATCTGTCTGCGATGGAATTTGCGAGGGAACACGGTCCCTCGCTAAAACCCTCGTCGCAAATAGATTTGAAAGGGAAATTTGTCATATGACAATTCCCTCGCAAATTGCTACGGAAAAGTTCCCTTACAAAAAAGTAAATTTTCCTCACTAACAACAGACTTATCTACAGTGTTTTTCTCTCGCAGATTGCGACGGAAATTGCGAGTATAATTTCCCTCGCAAATTTCCGTAGCAGAATTTGCAAGGGCTATATTAAATTTCCGTTGCAAAGTTTGCAAAGGAACATTTTGATTTTCCCTCGCAAAAGGCTACGAATTTTGCAAGGGAATTTTGAAGACTTCTGCCACAAATCCTGGAATTAAAATAAAAAAAATAAAAAAATGCATTAAACTTTTGTTAATATTCCTGTAAACAACAAGGATTCTAAATGAACATAAATACATAAATTGAACAACAAAAATCCAAGATACTGGATAAACAATTAAACTAAAATTAAATAGTATATCAACAAAAGTGAACAACAACAACCATCAAATCTACAACTAAAATGTCCCTAAAGTTCTAAACAAAACAAAACATACAAAAAATATCTAATATATCTCTAAAGTCCTAAAAGAAGTAAAACATACAAACAACAACTAGTATGCCTCTAAAGTCCTAGCAAAGTCATCATCATCATCATCAGGGTCATCATCTGGCACCGGTCCCTTCGACTTATAACAGTTGGCTTCCTTGTCCTGCATTAAAAGTCAGATTTGTTCTGCATTTGTTTCATAATGTCAGCTTGATGCTTCATAAAGTCTGCTTGCTGAGTTAGCTGCACTGTCATAGCATGCAATTGCTCTGTCGCAGCATGCAATTGCTCCTGAATCTGGGAGTAGGACACCCTCATCCTTTTAAGCTCATCTGCAAATACATTATTAAAAAACAGTAAGTTAAATGTTTAAAATAAAATATTAATATAATAGAGATTGAAAATATAAAAGAATTAACTATGCATTGAGTTTACCTATAGAAACACTGTCAACCTGGGTAGAGGGCCGCTTACTAGGCTTCAGCCGGCTAGCATATCCTCCCAGCCCGACCACCCTTCCTTTCTTGTTGAATCCACCTGCAGTTGTAACCAACATGTTCCCATTATCTAAATAGGAGGAGCTGCATTGACCGTATGTCGCCGCCTGTGCAGACCTCTCCTCTTCAAGTTTTTGATAATTTTCCTGCAAGTAAAGAAAAATCAGCACACATATGGACATGTAAAACATGACATAAACTATCATAGAAAAAACAAACGTCAAATAATAAATGATCAAACCGCTATTAGCTCCGCTCTGGGGCTTAACCACTGCCTTTGACCAGCTTCAGGCTGCTGGGATTGAGTTCGCTCGAAGGTAGCCCAATCAACCTTTTCAGGCTGCACTTCTCCATAAGCCTCCTGGAAATACAAATGAAAATCATTAATTCATTAGTTGCAAGTACGAATTGTTGAATACCGAACTAGAAAACAATTTATACTTACGATCTTTTGTCGATGCTTGTTGATTGGAATCGACCCTCCAGCATATGTGGGTGTGTCCTGCTTGGCCCTATTATCCTTATTTTGAGCAGATCTCTTTTGAAGCTTAGGACAGTTTTTCCATTTTTCTTTCAATTGGATTTTTAATGATTCACTACACCATGCTTTTTTGCCCATGTCATATCTTACTTTATACATTTTATCTGCGAACATTGTGGTGGCTCTGTGATGCCAAGCTCTTGCCAGGTTATGGCGATCCTCGGGCAACCACCTATAATGATTCTGTAAATTGCCAATTTTTTCGATTAGCACACAAATTGGTGACAAATGTATAGTTAGTATACATTTTTGTAATCAAACATTAGCATTAACGAGATATACATAACTTACCAGGAATTCACTCATCCAACCATCTCGAGTTTCTTTAGGAACGTCTTTCCAGGTGCTCCATACATGTTTAAAATTACGGAATATTTGATTATCAATGAATTCCATGTAGGATGGTTCGGCATGAGTATCGGGTTCAAAATTTTGCCCAATCGACGGTCCCGCAGCATCCATAACCAACTGTTCATATTCGTTGAGGTTGTGTCGCTGACTAGTTTCCCCATAATAACCTCCTGGAATAGCATGTGCCTGCCGAATTTTCCCATGGATATGCCAACATTCATAGTCCGGCATGAAGCCCCATCTACACAGATGCTCCCTGACTTGGTCCGGCGTTTGAAATTTATAACACTTACATTTCACACATGGACAACTGATAACGTCACTTGATGTACCTATTTGCTCCAGAGCAAATTGGATGAACGTTTCCAAACCCTCCAAGAATGCTCGAGTTAGTTGTTTTCTATCAGTTAGACGATTGTACATCCAACTCCTATCATGATCGTCTTCCATACTCCTGACTTTGTAAATATTAGAAAACACAGGGCCAAATACCATAAATATCACGACATCTGATTCCATAATAAGTGTGGAATTAAAATACAAGCAAACACCGAGCAATTGCCACATATATGATGCAACTTACTACAGTAAGTGGCAAACAAACACATGCATTCAACAATTCCAGCAAGCAATCAGAGAATGAGGGAAGTAAACCAGACAATGAGGACATGCATTTAGGGGGAGCAAACAAAGAATGGGAAAGTACACAAGATAAAGGGGACATACTATGCAACATGGGACATTACATATATACAGCTATGTCATCACAATACAAGCATGCAATTTTTTTTTCATTCAAAATTTGTTACCTAAAAGACATGAAGTAACAAATCTCAGCGAACGGTCGATGCAAATGTGCACAAGAGAATATATGGCGAAATGTCTCCAACCGCACCAAATATGCCAACCATTTGTTATTAAAAGATAATATAGTATGTATATGAATAAATATAATAATGATAATAGTTCAGCTGTCAAAAAGAAATTCGTATGTTGACATAAGATGAACGTTGACATAAGATGCAAGGAACCACATAAGATGCTTGGTTTGGTTGGTATGTGTACTGTGAAGTGAAAACAGGCCCATAGATCAATGTTGTCATTTTGTTCAAGGGAAATTATATTCTCATGTTGCATAAGATACCTATCTTATGTCATACACCCATAGAATTTTGTGTCAATATTTTCTTTTTCTTTTCTTTTCTTTTTAAATTGTGGATCCCACATATTTGTGTCACCCACATGAGAGTACTATTTCATGTAACATGAGAATAATAAACCCCTTTGTTTAAAGATGCACCTTATACACACTGATTTCAAAACTGATACTATGCCAAAATACTCTCAAAGCCATCATGACCTTAAACATACATCAGCCCCATGTTCTCAGCCTTTGCTTGAGACTACTCATGGTAACCCTCTTCACAAAATACTCTTCAATTGTTACAATTACTCACCCTAATTATTTAGTTGAAATTTGAGTGAAAAAAAGAATAAGAGATTAACCTTCCTTTTTTGTCTTGAGACCTTTGGGTGACTTCAAAGTTCAACTTGCTTAATGCTTCCATGCAACATAAGTCATAGATAAAGGAAAACATAACCTCACGTTAATTGTTGAAGCCCAAATTATCATCTTACTATATGATAAAGGAAAACACAAGTCTAAGTCACGTGTTGAGTACTTAAGTAACATAAAATCAGAACCATTAGTTATTCAGATATTGAAATGGAAGCCAGTAGTGTCGGTTCATATTAATATCAAATTTTCATCTATTTCAATTGTGAATCTTACTACATTCTTGCTGACCTGAAGTTCTGTTTCCATTTTATCAGATACATAACAATAGATGAGCTTAGACAAGCTTTGAATGAATATCAAAATAGAGATGAAGCAACTATAAATGAAGTCTTAAAGGACGTTGATTCTGACTATGATGAGAACCCCCAAACTGTATTCATATAAAGCCAACCTTATCACGAGTGAAAATAACAGGGACATAAAGAGGTTTGTTAAATTTTAGTCGTGTCCTGACAAACTTTAATAAACTGATTAATTTAATCTTAATACTTCACTTTCAGGACTTTAAGAGATGCTGAATTTATCATAACCATTCCTGTGGTTAGCAAAGACAAAAATTTCACAAATATACAGGTACAATCAATCCTTCAACTAAATGAACAGATCTCAAGATCCAGAAGCAGATAAAATTTCTTCCACCATGTTTGTCTCTTGCCTCCCACCTTCACCCCCTACGTTCCACCTTTCTCTTATTTCGAGTTTTGAGCAGTGCCCACTGTCAATCAATTTGATTACAACAAAAGAACATTATGACAACTACCCATTTTCCCTCCCTTTTTCACTCCTTAAAATGTTATTCATGACAGCTTTTTCAAACACTAAAACAACTGTTTGTTCCTTTCCTCATCCAAACCGATTCATCACCATCATCCCTATTCGGGAGAGTGACCATTTTTCCACATTTCATCAAATTATTTACTAGACTACCACGCTAACAGTAAAAATTCCCGGAATGTCACGCGGCATAATTCGCTACACTGTGCAGCGAATTATGTTTGCAAGTAATTCGTTACACAATGTAGCGAAATTTGCCATGTCAGAGTGCACAGTCAGCAAAAATGACACGTGTCATGCTGGCAGTAATTCGCTACACTGTGTAGCGAATTATGCTTGTATTGCTGCCAGCTTGACACGTGTTATTTTTGTTGACTGTGCACCCTGACATGGTATATTTCGCTGCACAGTGTAGCGAATTATGTCGCGTGGCATTCCGAGAATTTTTACTGTTGGCATGGCAGTCTGGTACATAATTTGGTGAAGTGTGGCAAAATGTTCACAATTCCTCCCTATTCCCCCATAGAGCAAAATAAATTTTCATCCTTAAAGAATTATCACTTAAAAAAATACAAAAGAAAAAAGAAAAAGAAAAAGAAAAATCTAGTCTTTCAATTTGAATAATGTACATCAAACGATTAGATAAGCTGGAAGTCGCTGGAAAAAATTCAAGCTGGTCGACAGCATAGGGCTCCGAAACATTGGGTGGTGCAGGTAATAAAATCCTAAGGCCATAGCCACCATTTTTGTCGGCACCGAATACAATATTATAGTGATTGCAAGACATATTCCTAAGAACGAAGTAAATTTTTATGATGGTAACCGTATTCAATCATTACTGAATACTGATGAAATTTATCCAAAATATTATGAAATTCATAAGAGTACTAATGCCTATATGTGAAGAACAAAAGGATCGAGGTTGGTTGCGGGGCCTACCCAAGTTCAGAACTTCAGCGGGCCTAGAATCTGCTTCTACTGTGGCAAAGGGTAATGAATGAACACACCTGCAAGATATTGTAAAAACGAATTCAGCGCTCAAGAAGACTTGTAAAAAAATAAAATTATAATGGTCGAACCTTCAACGGAGACGACGAAGAGGGCATGCGGTCGAAGGTGCAGAGACACGGATTGGAGGGCAACGGAAAGAAATGGAAGGGGGGAAACGTAGAAGGTGCAAAGTGAAAGTGAAAAAAGGGAAGAGCCAATTTGTTTAACCTATCTTTTTAATTGCAACGGAAAAATATAATATTCCATTTAAAGTCTTGTAAGGGATTTATATTTGGGAAAAGTGTGTATAATTTAAAAGATGTAAGGTTGTGTCATTTTAAGAGAGAGAAAGAGATAGATAAAGGAGAAGAGAGAGTTGACAAGAAAAATAAAGATGTGGGTCCCATTTTTTGTGAGAGTGAAAGGATATAAGTTGTGTCATTTAAAAGAATAAATATTTTTCTCTTTATAATTTTACATTTCCCTCGCAAAATAGTTCGCCGTTCACAATTGCAAGGGATTTCACAATTCCCTCGCAAAAGTGGGCCTACATATTTGAATAAACATAGGATCATTTGATATCGATGTCAAATTTGAAGTTTGACACTTCATCTGAGAGCCGTTAAATCAAAAAAATCAATGGTGTCACATGCTTAATAATTTTTCCCTCGCAGATTTTCCTTGCTATTCGCAACTTAATAATTATTTTTTCTTCTTCAAAATATTGTATAAATATTTTTAATGTATAATCTTATTTATATATATCTTTAATGTATAATAATAATTGAGATTTTTTTTAATTAAAATATTAGGTATAATTTATTTTATTTACAATATTTATTAACATATCTTTTATCTATAATATATATTAAAATTTAAGGAAAAGATATTGGAATAACCAATTAGTGGTACTACCAATATTTATTAACATAGCTTATTGGGAAAAGTGTTTATCCTTTTAAATGACACAACTTATATCATTTTACTCTCACAAAGATGCGGGACCCACACCTTTATTTTTTTTCTCACCTCTCTTTCCTCCTTTATCTATCTCTTTCTCTCTCTTAAAATGACACAACTTTACATCATTTAAGATGACACACACTTTTCCCTAGCTTATTTTCTGAAGGTTTCTTCTCTTTTTTCTCTTATTGTGATTGATTTTGCTTGTATTCTTGTCAACTCACACACATTCAAAGTTATATATGTGTGTGTGAGAGAGAGAACTACAATCGACAAACTGAGCGTTAGATATGAAGTATAATGAGTGTAACTCTTGCTTAGAGTATTTAACACGACCCAACGGTGAACTTAAGAAGAAAAAAAACATTCTCTCAAGATTGTTGCATGCAGTAGAATCGTACACACAAACCACTTTGGTTTGGAATTTCTGGTGATGTTATTAACATAATATCAGCTGGACCGAACGGTAGATGAAAGATATCATGGAATGATCAACGATTGCTCCTTCCTCAATTCTCATGTGAAGTTTTTGAAATGGCTTTCTCTATTTTCTCTTATAATGACTGATTTTCACACTCCTTTGTCTTCAAAATGTTATTCACGCACGTTCAAAAGGCTGCTGAACATCTTGAATTGGGAACCCTAGCTTTCTTTATTGGCTTGGACTTGACTTTTAATTAAGTGTTTAAAGCCCAACTACAAAGACCAATGCCTTTTTTGGTGACATCGGAAGCATGTGTCACTTTTCATTTAATTTGTACAGTGATGATGACGAGGGTGGTTGGAACAGGAATCTTTCATACAATTTTCTCTGCTTCTCACTATTGAACAATTTTTACACACACCTTAAATATTAACAGAGTCTTATCTTTACTATGACTAGCTGACATATGCACTACTTCACTACATGCATTCAATGTCTGCCACAAAAGATGCAACGAAGTATTTAATGACTTGTTCTCATACGCATGTTGTGGCGACTAATTAATGACCTTGTCCCTTTTAAATTTGATTTTTATATTATTTTTGAATTTTGTGAGGGAATATATTCCCTCTTTCCCTCGCAATTTGCGAGGAAATTTATGAATTTTCAGTCGCAATTTTTTGACCTAGATCTTGCGAGGGAACTTCTGTCGCCAATATTTTCCCTCGCTAGTTTCCGTCACAAACTTATGGTGTTTGCCAGGGAATTAAATTCCCTCGCAAATTGTGACGGAAATGCAACCGATCTGCAAGGGATTCTACGACGGTGTTGTAGTAAGGAAAATTCGCCAATTTTTCGTCTCAATTGTATTTCCCTCACAAATTCCATCGCAGTTTGTCACAAATTTCTCTCGCTACTCGCGACTTTTCTAGAGGGAGAGGAAGGAAGGGGAAAATGAAGGGTATTTCCTTCCCTTGTTTGGAAGTTAAATATTCCTAAATTGGGAAAACTCAAATTATTACTTTTTTTTATTGATAACAAAATTATTACTTCTTTTAATAATAGAGTCATATTCATTGGATCGAGTCATATTTATTGGGTAAGAATTCTTATTAATTCGATTAGATCATGTACAATAAATCAATTGCAAGTGCGTCAAAATCTAATTACATTTTCAAATTAACTTATGAATTTATAAAAATTGTACCAACTCAATCTTTTTTAGGCAGTAGGCACCATTTTAAAAAGAAAAACTGAGTTGCTACCAGTTTTATAAGATTAACAACACTTATTAATTCAATTTTTTTATTTTATTTCCTTAATCGTTTTTGTTGCTTCCCCTTTAAATCAATAAAATGCATTTAAACTGATTATTTTTAACAAAAAATGTGAATTTTATTTTTCGGAATACAAACTATTTTAATATTCTACACAAAAAAAGTTTATTATGAAATTAAATGGATATAGTTAACTGAAAATAAAGACCTCGAATTCTATTTCTCCAAATTATATTTAATTATAAGGTAGTGCTAAAGTGCAATTGGTTTTCTCAACCGTTGATGAACTCGTATAAATAAAAGAAAAAAAATAATTTTAAAGTAAAAGTGTTTCCAAAGTACACGATACGACACGACACTCTGACACGTTAATTCTAAAAAATGTTAGATTTCGACACGTTAGGACACGTTTTGATATTCATTTTAGAGAGAAATAAATAATATTTTTAATTTATGTAGTGGATATTATATTTAATATTCAATAATTTAACAAAAAAATGAATCTAAACTTATAATATTCATAAATTTTACAAAGAAACATAAGATAACACAAATATTTATATTAAACTCAATAAAATAGTAATCGTAATCCAACCAATTTAATAGTTGGAACTAAAAATTCAACACAATAAAATCTTTGAACTTTTTTTTGAATTTCTATAACGCGTGTTGGAGTGTCGAAGAGTGTCGGAGTGTCCGAGAATGTCGGGAAGTGTCGGACACGACACGTCAGGAGTTTTGAAGTGTCGGACACGACACGTCAGGAGTTTTAAAGTGTCGGTGTTTCATAGGTATTATCCCTCTTAGCATATTCCACCTAACCCCATTTCATACAATTTTGACCCGCATATCACATTAATATTTTCATGTCAAAAGAGACAAGTGTATCACTTTTTTTTTTTTTTTGATATAAGTGTATCACTTTTTTTAGATGTTTATTTATTTTGAGTATAACTTCTGTTTCACATTTAGATAATAACTTTTATTGACGAGTGCAAAGAAAGCTAATGACACAATGGACGTCTATTTGTTGTGGTTCTGGTTTATTGTATTTTTTTAAATAGTTTGGACTTAAATTCATAAATAACTACGGTTAATTAGTTTACCCAAAAAAAAATCACTGTTAATTAAGATTTTTAATTTTATTTATATTTCTATGTGGTAACCAGAATGTAGTATATATTACTTAAATCCAAATTTGGTGGCTCAGTTGGTAACATGAGGACCGAATGGTGGAAGAAGATCTAAGTTCGAATCCCATCAAGTGGTGTGAGAAGTTCCGTGGGTATACCAAAGAATTTTAATTTGTCTCAAAGATATAATTAGGATCATTTTCCAAAAAAGACAAAATATATATTACTTAGGATTTTATGTTTATTATAATGTAACGCAAGTTTGTGAATTAAGGTAAATCATTGTCTCTTCGTCGATTCCAACATTTCATAACGGATAATTTATCTTCTCATTTCAAAATTAAGCTTTTTCGCATTGACACAGACAAAATCATCATAATAAAAGTAAGGGGAAGGATATTGAAACAATCAAGTTATCTTATTAACATGTTATGATCGATTATGTTGATTTAATGGTCATATTTATCTTCACTTTATATGGTTATAACCATATAAAGATGAAAATAAATATAACCGTTACATCAACATAATTAATCACAACAATTTGATTGTTTTAATATCTTTTCTCTGAAAATAATATAACTCAAATAACTAAAAATAAGTTAAAATAGTAAAAATATTTTTTTCCAAACCCCAAAATCCATAGAAACATATTAAACCCTAATAATATTTACAAGATACCAAAACTGATTTTTTTTTTTTTTTTTCTATTTACAAAGAATTTGGTAGTTGGTCTGCTTAGCCGTCGTCGGCTATCAAGTATCAACTGCAGATAGTATTTTATACTGTATAGTGTATATAATAGTCATTTTTTTTTGGTAATCTTTCTCATTTTTATTATTATTATATATACTTTATATACCCACCTCTTTTAATCTGTTCTCTGTGATACCCAGATCTCAATTTTCCTGCAATTCGATTCAAATATCAGGTGTGTCCTTCAAAGTTCCTTTTTTTTAATTTTTATTTTATTTTTGGGATTCACATTAGGTTGTTTGTATAAAAATTTGTTTGCCCAGAAATTCTATTTGCAATTGTTGCTTTTAATATTATTATTATTTTACTAGATTTCATTTGTTTGTTGTGGTTTATGGAAAATCTAGAAGGCAGTATGCTTGCTGTTCTTTCTGGGTTTGATATTCTTAGTGTTACTGATATGGGTTTATGTTCTTATTTCTTACTGATTGATGCTCTTAATTGTTGTGGGATGATTTTGTTGGACCATGATTCTTGGTGACACTGCTTTGCATGTAGTGGATACACTTGTTATGATTTGTTGGGTTACTCTATCTGTGCAGATAGAGTAAAACTTGGTTGTCTTTCTGGATTTTAGCCTTAGGTGAACAAATAATTGTTTTGGATTGCATTTTGAATGTTGTACTTTTGCATTTTGGCATTTTGTGGGCTTTTGAGGCCATAGCCATTGCTTGGTATGTGCATATCTTGGAAAGTATACAGCTTGTTTGGTATTTGGGTTTCATAATTAACACTAATCTTTTGGATAAGTGAAGAGGAACTTATCTTTTGTTTGTTGGGTGGGTCAACCTAAGAGCCTAAGCCTTAAGGTACTCTAATCTTTTTTTTAGTGTGATCATAGGATCAATTTCGTAATTGCACTTTTTGAGGGAAAATTTGTAGAAACTAATATCCTTTTATCTCTAAATATCTTTGAATTAGAAGACACCCTATGTTCGAGCTTATTTGACTCGGTAGAAGTTTTATTGATGGCATAGAGAGTCCCCCAATCAAATTCTAATTGTCTTCAGTTATTGTAGTTTACAATTTACAGATTTTTCTTTTCCTTCAGGAATCAGAATTTCATGCCTGCTTTTTAACTTTCGTACTTTATTCTTATATGCATTTTCCATCATTGAACAGGAAATAAATTATGGCTCAAACCACAAATCTTACAAGAATAGGCCTTGCTGGACTGGCTGTTATGGGCCAAAATCTTGCACTCAATATTGCTGAGAAAGGCTTTCCTATTTCTGTTTATAACCGAACCACATCCAAGGTTGATGAGACTGTGGAACGGGCAAAACAAGAAGGTAATCTTCCGGTGTATGGCTACCATGACCCTGAAGCTTTTGTTCATTCCATTCAAAAACCTAGGGTGATAATAATGCTTGTCAAGGCTGGGGCACCTGTTGACCAGACTATTAAGACCCTCTCTGCATACATGGAAAAAGGTGATTGTATAATTGATGGTGGTAATGAATGGTACGAGAATACGGAGAGGAGAGAGAAAGAGGTGGCTGAATTGGGTCTGCTCTACCTCGGGATGGGTGTTTCAGGCGGTGAGGAGGGTGCCCGAAATGGTCCGTCATTGATGCCTGGTGGTTCGGTTGAGGCTTACAGATACATAGAAGATATTCTTCTGAAGGTGGCAGCTCAGGTCCGTGACAGTGGTCCTTGTGTGACTTATATTGGTAAAGGTGGATCTGGTAATTTTGTGAAGATGATCCATAATGGAATTGAATATGGTGACATGCAGCTGATTGCAGAGGCTTATGATGTACTGAAGTCAGTTGGAAAGTTGTCCAATGAGGAACTACAAAGTGTCTTCTCAGAATGGAACAAGGGAGAACTTCTGAGTTTCCTGATTGAAATCACTGCAGATATATTTGGAATTAAGGATGATAAAGGAGATGGATATCTTGTTGACAAGGTTCTGGACAAAACTGGCATGAAGGGTACTGGTAAATGGACTGTTCAGCAAGCAGCTGAATTATCAGTTCCTGCTCCCACCATTGAAGCTTCTTTGGATGCTAGGTTCCTTAGCGGGTTGAAGGAGGAAAGAGTTGAAGCTGCAAAGATCTTTAAATCAGGTGGCTTTGACAATATCTTGACTGATCAACCTGTAGATAAGAAGAAGTTGATTGATGATGTTAGAAAGGCTCTTTATGCAGCAAAAATCTGTAGTTATGCACAGGGAATGAATCTGATCCGTGCAAAGAGCATCGAAAAGGGTTGGGATTTGAAGTTGGGCGAACTGGCCCGGATTTGGAAAGGGGGTTGCATCATTAGAGCGATATTCTTGGACAGAATCAAGCAGGCATATGATAGAAACCCTAATCTGGCAAACCTTCTTGTGGATCCAGAGTTTGCGAAGGAAATAATTGACCGTCAATCTGCCTGGAGGAGGGTTGTTTGCCTTGCTATCAATTCTGGTATCAGCACCCCAGGTATGTCTGCTAGTCTTGCTTATTTTGACTCTTACAGAAGGGACAGGTTGCCAGCTAATTTAGTGCAAGCTCAACGAGACTACTTTGGTGCTCATACATATGAAAGGGTTGACATAGAGGGTTCTTACCATACTGAGTGGTTCAAGCTTGCCAAACAGTCAAGAATTTAGATTACTGTTTCGAACCCATCAGCATTCCTAATAAATGTAATGTTTTATTCTCAGGACTGTTTGCTGAGTTGAGCTTACATTACGTATCTGCAATGTAGTGAAGTTTTATTCCATTATATCCAACTGAATTGTTTGGTTTTTGTTTTTCCAATGACTATTATATGTTTGCTGTTCCTGCTTTGTGCTTGATACAAAATTGTCACCATTGGTG
This sequence comes from Gastrolobium villosum, assembly GCA_032173675.1. Taxonomy (NCBI): domain Eukaryota; kingdom Viridiplantae; phylum Streptophyta; class Magnoliopsida; order Fabales; family Fabaceae; genus Gastrolobium; species Gastrolobium villosum. Next base: position 229,649 of record JAVKPL010009119.1, read on the forward strand.
GTTCCTTTTTTAGTTTTCAGATTTTGATAAGATTTCTTTAGCACCATGGATACCTGTTATGTTTATTAAGTTACTGCAGAAGTTGAATTTTGTTTTTTTCTTTTTAGTTCCATTGTTTACTTTTTGAGTTTAGTTTTTATCACTGTCTCAGCAAAAAAGTTTGACATTGTTAGAGAATATTAAGAATTTCCGTAGATTATCTGGAATATCTTTCTTGATTTGTTTAGTTGTTGTCTTATTGATATTGGGTTTGGGCTTGTACTAGTAATACTAGTACTTGACCTAATTATTAGTATAATAATTTTTAGTATAAGGTATTGTGCCACATTATATCTATAATAATATTTTCCATTTATTAACTTGAGTTCTCTTTCTTGATTTGTTTAGTTGTTGTCTTATTGATATTGGGTTTGGGCTTGTACTAGTAATACTAGTATTGACCAAATTATTAGTATCAATAATTTTTGTACCTAGGTATTGTGCCACATTATATCTATAATAATATTTTCCATTTATTAACTTGAGTTCTCTTTCTTTCTTTTTCTTCTCACCTAATCCCAAACTTACAATTCTTAATAGACTTTATCATGTAATCATATGTTGCACATCAAGATTCTAAGAAGTCAAACACTTGTAATATTATGGCATGATTGGACAATAGTTAAAACAGGGAATCAAAATTAAATCCTTAATTTTTAACTAACTCTGCATATGTTGTTGTGAAACTTGACGCAGCTGGTCTGAACCCGAAACAAAAGGGGATAGTTGTTGTAAGCCAACATAAAATTTGTCACATTTTTTTATTCATGGATCAACAATACAAATATTGGTTAGTTGATAGAGGCCAATGACATCAATTAATCAATGTAACAGACCCCAACTAGTAGCATAAGTATTGGTTGTTGTCGTTAATTTATTTTATACTCTAATAATAGTTCTGTTGCACACTTTTGGAATTGCACGCTTGTGGAGGTTGGTTGACAAATTTTGATGCTGTGGAGCTTGCCCCACAGTCAGACAAAGACAAATCAAAATCTGCCTTGCACAGGTGTGGATGATTTGTTCTATATGGATTCTTTTTCTCTCCCATTTCCTCCACTTACTCCTTGTGCTTGAAATACTTGGACAGAAGTAACTTAAGCAAATTCATGCTCCTTTTGTGACCCTTAAAATCTGTGTATTTTTTTTCCCCAACATTTTCTTTGAAGTCGTCTGCCTAAAATATGTAGGCTTTAAACCCTAATATCATCTTTGGGAGGAGTTTAAAGTCTTAATCCTAGGACCCGCCTCGAATTGAACTAGTCGCGAAACGATGAACTGATAGAATATCTCAAACATATGAATAATGAACTCAATTATTGAGAAGCCTGTAATGGTCTTTTTCAATAATGAGCTCAATGATTGAGTGAGAACTGAGAAGCCAGTAATGGTTTTTGGCTGTGACAGGGATTGGCACAAATCCATGTGCAACTTTCTTCAGTAAATAATTTCTTTCGGCAACATCCCAAGAGAGCATTTGCCCCTTTCAAATTCAAGAAGCATATTAAGTTATTTAGGATTGAAGGATTTGTTACTCTCTAATAGGAAGTTAGTGTAGACCATAAGTAATTGATAGGATCTTCGATATTGTCCATTATTATGAAATTATACAGTATTATCTTTGCCTGTAATACTTATTCTTAATTAATATGAAATAATCTATTGAAATCATGCAACACTAAGCAATTGAGTTTTTAAAAATAGTTTTTTGACCCTGAAAAGTAACGAAGTTCAGGGTTATTGATATGTAATATTTCTCATGGAAACTATATTTCATTATATGATTTCACTTGGAATTGGAGATGAGTATCGTGGCAATTGTAATGCTAGCAAAATTTTCCATTAAAGTGCTCGATATTATTTATTAATGTTAGAAATGGGACGTGAATTGAATTATTTACAAATAAAATAGTGTTTTAAGTGCTAAAGAGAGTTAGTATCCCTAGTTAATTTTCCTCTTTAATAGAAAATTAGGTAGTGCGTGTTTGAAAGGTTTTTTTTTTTTTTAGTTTCTTTTATTCTTATAAATAGAAGCTAGGGTAGGGTATTGTGACTGTAGCATGAAAAAATTTTCTCATGTAGAATGAGAAAACTATTTTCCTTCTTTTATTCTTATAAGTAGAAGCTAGGGTGAACAGGTTTTTCCAAAAACTCTTATAATAAAAAGAATTTTTTTTATAACAAAAAAAAACCAGATTCTAGGTAGGGGTGTTCATAAACCGATTCAAACCGTTTCGAACCGAAAAATCGAAAAATGGGGTCGTTTTCGGTTTTGATGTTGAAAAATATAACAAACGAAAATACCTATCCCAAATAATAGCCGGCCCAAAGTTTTAAACCCACTCGTGCGTTAGCCCATTAGTTTTAAACCCACTTTGTGTGGCTGTGACATAACGTTTTTGAGACTGGAAAATAAATATATATTTTTTTTTATTTTTTCATGCTTGGTTATTATGGTAATTTTATTGATTGATAAACATGGCTAAAAAAAAATACACGTCTAGGTTTCCACATCACATGTTTATGAAGATTTTTTTTTGTTATATTGCTTATCAATTGTTTGGATTTGGTTTGGTACCTAGATGCTTTGAATGGGTTTCTTGCCATGTGATTTAAAAAATAAACTCTTTTTTTACATCAAATGATGTGCCTTGGTTTGATTCGATAATGAATAAATATGTTGGTTGAGTAATGTTTGATATTATGCTGCTTGCACCTAAGTTTCTGCCTTAACCCATTCAACCCCAAGTTTTCTGGCCAGCTCCTGATCCCCAGGTAGAATCTGATCATGTTTTGCGAAATAAATCACTGCCCTTTAATTTCAATTGCACTGGTGTGCCTTGGAAAGTTGTGTTCCAAGCCAAAAACAATAGGAACCAAGTTATGTTTTCACTGCCCTTTAATTTCAACGTGTAGATCTTATAATGATGTCAGATGATTAATTCTGGGACGAACTCTGGTCTCTTTGAGCCTTTAACTGATGTACAAGACATGTGAACCAATTCTGATCAACGTTTGAAATGTTTTGAAACATCGTCATTTTTTTTGAAATAATTCTTTTAAGTTTGTTTTTTTGGCTTTTCACCCCTAATCCAAACCGGGTGAACAGGTTTGAAAAAAAAAAACTCGGATGATGTAATGACTAAAAAAGAATTTTTTTTATAACAAATCCGATCTAATCAAAAACCACCCCTAATGCTAGGTTTGTAATCCCATTATAAATTCTCATGGTGATGTTCCCCATTCATTTGTTGTGACACTGTTTCAAATTTCCAAAGTTTGATCCGTAGTTATTTAATTAATTTAATAAAATATAATCACAACTATAAGCCTACAATATATAAATTTAATTATTAAGTTATTACATCTTAATTTGCAGTAGAAGCATTATATTTACATTCATAAATTTTACTGCATGATTGTTTTAAAAAATACGAAACAAAACATAATAAAAAGTAAATCATTAATACATTTATCAAATGTAATAATCATATTTTTATATTTTTAAAAATTAACCAAATAAAATTATTAGTGTATAAAAAAAAATTGTGAAAACTGACAAAAATTTATGAGAAGGATTGTTATCTAAATTGTAAATGTTCCATTCATATCACATTTCCTATAGAGCTTCCATTGCTGTGCTGTTCACTCTCTTCACAAGATATTCAATTAAAAACCAACCGTTCAATTCAGCTTTTTCATATATTTTTTCTTTCATGTGAGCCCTTCATGTATTTATGTCACTCTTTGCTATAAGCAACCAAATGTTGTGTCACTGCAACGATGCTTTGATTAGTTATAGTTGTCAATTGGTGTAAGTATGTGAAACCTTACCCTCTTTCCAGCGCAGCATACCCCATTCGTGCTACATAGCAAATTGGCAGCTCAAACACATGCATACACCAATTATTATTCCAAGTTTTTCATAGAAAAATCACTTTCTTCTTTCCTTGTGCTATTATCCAGAATCTTTTGGCCACTTTTCTTGTGTCATGTTTCTTGTTTTTTTCTGTCTACCAGCTCAATGCAAACCCTTTTGCATATGTAATCAGTTTGAACTCAACATTCTTGCAGCAGTTAACTTTCTCCTAAAGAGATTTCACATTTTATGGTTTGCAGTACGTTTTTTACTACAATGACTTTTCACCCTTAATTTTTGTGTTTGTTTCTCTATGATGATGTCTTAATGGATGACCTCTCATTCTCTTCACAGTTAGCATGATTTTCCATTTTAAACTGAGGGAAAAAGAAAAAAAAAACTGAAGTTACTTGAAACCATGGTAGATAAAACCGGGATTTAAATCTTAAAATCCCGATTTTAACTATCTATTTTTGCTAAAACGATTTAGATTTCACTTAGAATTCTTTCCAATATAAAATCCCGATTTAGACATTTACTTAAGTCCCGATTTTAACTATTGAAATGATGTTAAGCAAATTAGAAAAATTGTTAATATAACATTGCTGATGTTTCATACGAAGATGAATGGATTGTGGAAAATGAAGGAACTTTATCTCATGATGAAAGTTTAGATGAAGACAATTTTGAATGATGTAGTTGAAGATCACGTGAAACAGAATGTCTTCGATGATAATAATTTGAATGATTTATTAGCTTAGACCCTAGTGTGACAATTGTATGCAAATGTATAAAGATGGTGGCAGGTAGTCTATTTTTCTTAAAATTTTTTCTACATAAGCATATGTATATAAAGATTTAATTTTAGAGTGCATGTAAAATCTACGATTTGTATTACGATTTTATGATTTACGATTTTTTATTCCCTTTCCGATTTTAGGTAAAATCCTGATTTTGACTACCTTGCTTGGAACCATCAATTCTTTTTGTTGGGAAACTGGTTTGATTTAGATAGAATACCATTGATAATGCCTCAATTCAAGCACTGTTATGGTGTGTTTCTTATGGCTCATGGCCTCATACATTTATCCTCACATATGAAAAATTGTTAACACATTAAAAGTATAATAGACATTGAACATAAGAGTTTAGTGTGAAACATAAATCTTCAAACTTATGATTCCATTACTTCAAAGAATGTTTGGGGAAATATTTCCTTTGGGTAGAGGTGTGAGTACAAATCAACAAAATTCAAATTTTTGAAGATGCATGGTTACAAAAATCCCAGCATCATTTACAATGAACATTTTTTCATCTTTTTTTACTTCTGCTGTCAACAGGTTTCTTCTCCTGTTTGTTTGCATTCTTCTTGGAAGAAAACTTGCTTCCATGATCTTGTTTATCTTTCTTAGAGACTGCTGTGCTGTGACTACTTTTGCTGTGAGCATAAGTATGTTGATAATGAATAGGACCAGAGGAAGCATCTGAAGCCAGTGAATCATCACTTTCTTCCTCATCAACTTTGTTTCCCTGCTTCTTTTTTCTCCTGTTTTCACCATAAATTTCATGATATCCATCATTTTCATTGCTGCATCCAGCATCATCTTCTTGCATGGGAGATGCAATATACATAGTCCAACCAGATTCGCTACTGCTACATCCTTCTGCACCCCAAATTTGTTTAAAAGAATCCATTTTCTGAGGCAGGAAAGCTGTGTACCAATTCAAAAGGAACACAATACACACACTTGCAAAGCATGCAGTGAAGAAAAAATAAGAGAATATAGCTGATGAATGAAAATCTTCATTGAACTTACATTAATAGATAGCTTTCACTGCTTATCTGGTTGAGCTGCAAAAGTATTGGTAAAAGTGCCCAAAAAGGTAGTGAAATGGTAGATGCACTTTGCTAAGGCCTTTAAATTCAGGGAGGAACCAGGAAAGTTCCCAATACAAATTATAAAACTCAAAATAATTTGGAAGCATCAATTAAACAAAAGGAATGTTGGGGCAGCTATCTTTGGTCATAAGATGTATCTATAGATAATATATATATATATATATATATATATTTTTAACATCTGCTATAGTCATCTTAAATAGAAATCCAACTTTTATTGCATAATACAGATGTCCCAATAGCACAAGGTGCACAACTGGAAAGAATGTAAAATCCTTGTCCTTGAATATGCTTTAAATGCCTTTTTCACTTTCTATGCATCTATTATTGCATAAAATTCTTTGTCCTGTATGTAAAACACAAGCCAATCTATTTCTCAAACATATGTATGTGTTTGTTGTGTATGTATCTTCTATTCTGTATCATATATAAAAATTGGTATATTTTGAATGAGAAGGTGCAGAGTCAAATTAAAATTCATGATAAGTTTCTTGTCAAAAGCTGGCCAATCTTTTTTAATCAATATTAATTAGTCTTCAAACTACTCTTTTTTAACTTTAATATAAATGATGGTAGGTCGTTGTTGGTGAATGGTTGTTGGCTAAACTTTGTTTAGGTGGGATGTGATCGTGCTAACCACAAAGTTAGACCATCCTAGAAGCCCTACTAAGTTTGGCCTTTAGGAATTAGGACTATCAACTATGGGAGATCGGTTAATTCACAAGCATCTATTTATTGGGAAATCTTGGTATTGGCATAACAAATATTATTATAAGTTTGATTACATTAATGAATTTCTTTGTTTATAACAATAAATATTAAACTCATTAGTTTTAGATATCATAACATAAACCCCTCTTTGTAGTTTTGAAATTTCATAGAGCTCCTTTATTTTTAATTTGAACATCTCTTAAACGTACTGATTTGGTGTCACTTGAGTTTGGGCTCATGAACAATTATATGACTGTTTTATTTCAGATGTAATGCATTTCAAATTAATAAAAATAAAAAAAGCAAAACAAAAAATAGAATTGGTAATTTTAGTTTTTTTAAAAATTTGTGTGAGAAGGGGGTTAAAAATATATGTAAAATATATATAAGAGTAAGTGAGAAACAGTTTCTGATACGGTTAAAAATGTGCAATTCAAAAGGGAATGAATTCTTAACACCCCCCCTTAGTTTTGATACTTTTCTGCCTTATTAGTAAATACATAATGTTAATGCCGAATTGATGTAGTGCCATATCTTTTGCATGTAGTATCTAATCAAAAGAAATGACATGATATTATTTTCCTTCAAGACCTTTCTTATTTTCATATTTGAGCAAATATAATAATCAACCATGTTGGCTACTCTTTTTTGGTGTTACGAAATATACTCACACCCTTTAGGTATGAAATTAATTCAGCTAGATAGGCTGATTATTGATAACTTTATGAAATAAAATTATTATTGTCATATTATTATGCTTAAATATATTCTAAGTCTTTGAATTTTTTAGAAATTGACAAAATTTGTGTACTTATTTGAATGTTTTTCATATTTTTTTAATGCGGAATATACTTTATCTAGAATTAAATTAGTTTAATTATGTACCATTGATAATTGGTGTTGATTCAACATCCTTGTAGTGCATGATTAGACTCTTGAATCTTATCTCAATTTTCATATATTAGTTTGCAAAATAATTTTTTTAATTATATTCTATTAAATAAAAATTAGTAAGAACTCCTAAATTGTTTTTCAATAAAATTATTTCCTTTTCTGAGTATAATCTGGATAAATTGTAACATAAAAGGATTTGGGAGAGCCGCCCCCGAAAGGGTCCGACAGTGCTCGATGAGAATTAATCTTCGGTTATGGCTGGAAGATACCTCTAAATTTATTCAATATATATATATATATATATATATATATATATATATATATATATATATACCTGTGTCTATGTTTTATATTAGTGTCAAAATTATGTTGAAAAATCTTATAATATAAATGATTGTGTAATGTTAAAAAGAAACCTAGAGTGTATATTTTTTTTTATATCATTCAATAAAATTACCATAATAATCTTGAAAAAATAAAAAAAAATTATATTTGCGGGTCCGTGACCCGACACGAATATTTTCGTGTTATATTTTTCCAACCCGAACACGACCCATTTATTAAACGGGTTGAACCGAACACGAAAATTTCGTGTCGGGTCCGGGTTGGGTTGGCGGGTCGTGTCTTAAATTGCCACCCCTAATAAGAATTATGTTGTAGGAAAAGTGATTGTGTAATGTTATAGAGATTCATTTTGCGTGCCAGAGTTTTTTTTTTTTTTTTGCTGCAGGCCCCACAAAATGTTGTGAGTGTAGGAAAGTTTTTCATAGATGATAAATGATAGATATATATATATATATATATATATATATATATATATATATATATATATATGGCTAAAGTTTTTTATTTTCGAACAAAGCTAACACGCGGGTTATTTTCATTTGACCAAGACCAACCTTATCCCAAATTTAAATATAGGTTTAAAGCCTGAGCTTAGCATAACGGGCTCAATATGAAGCCCAAACTCGGTGAAAATAAGGAACTAACGATATGAAGCCAGATACTTGGTCCATTGGACAGGAGTTGCAGGCGCTACATTAATTAATAGCAAATTAGCAATCATTTAACTTTTTTATTTTTGGTTTGAATTGACTTAATTGATTGTGATAGGGCACAAAGACAAATTTTTTAACCTAAAGTTATATAAATATGTAATCCTATTTTATTAAAAACATTTTTTATGTGCAAATTTATTAAAAACATCTTCTCAACTATACAAGTGTCATCTTTTGATATGTACAAATATCCATGGTAATTGGTAAATTTGAAACTTACCATGATAAATGAGTGTTTTTGATGCACAAATACCCATGGTAACAACATGCAAATTGAAACTTATCATGATAAATGAGTGTTTCTTATCAATAAAAGGCAAATCATCACAATGTATAATATAAGCTTATACTATCAAGTCTTATACATTACACCAAACATGTCCTAATAGTTATTAGGAATCAAAGAAAGGCAAATTATCATAATATACAATATAAGTTTATACTAGCAGACCTTATACATCACACCAAACATGCCCTAATAGTCATTAGGAATCAAAGGCAACTATAACATTAAATTTTGATTCACAATTTTTTTTTAAAAAGTATTCAATTCCTAAAAGTTTCGAAAATTGTAGTAGCAAACACTTTATTTTCAAAACTTGGTAAAGGAAAAAAGAACGCACACACACATTCTCCTTCTCTGTCCCTTTCTCCACACACGCACACACACACTTTATCTCTGTTTCTATCTTCAAAATCATAAAATGAAGAAAACCAACAGCCTCCACACCATGGAGGAGGACACCATGGAGCAGGATCTCAAGTGCCTGATCTGCAACAAGGTCAAGGAGAACGAGTTTTCCTACCTTGCCGCCATAGTTATTGCTACAGGCTATGAAGCACGGACACTTCCAAAACGCTAACGTGTCGTATCCGATACTTCCCGACACTCTCCGACACTCCAACATGCGTTGTAGAGACTTAAAAAATATTCAAAAGTTGCGTTGTATTACGTTTTTAGTTCAAATTATTAGATTCGTTGGATTACTATTACCATTTTATTGAGTTTAATACAAATATTTGGGATATCTTATTTTTGTTTGCAAAATTGATGGGTATTATAAGTTTAACTTCATTTTTTTATTAAATTATTGAGTATTAAATATAATATATATTATATAAATTAAAAATAATATTTAATATCGAAATGTGTCCTAAAGTGTCGAAATCTAATATTTTTTAGAATTAACGTGTCGGAGTGTCGTGTCGTATCGTGTCTCGTGTCCCGTGTCAGTATCGGTGCTACATAGGCTACAGGTGCGTCGTCAGTGGCTACTCCAAACACCAAAAATGTTGTCTTGACTGCAGCAAAGACCTCACCGGATGAAACTTATTCCTGAACTTCTTGTTCGTAATGTAACAACAACACTTTTTTTTATGTGTTGATACAAAATTTGAGTTTTTAATTTTGTTAGCATTATTTATGTTTAAATTTCATGCTTTTACACCCAAACTGCGTGTGATCGTGTGTTTAGTTTTTCACTTATTTTCTTCCATACTCTGGAGATTTATATGATAGGAACGTTTGGACCTTTTTTTTTAATAGAAAAAATACTTTATATATATATATATATTTATTTATTTATTGTACACTTGTTTTTTTGTAGGCAGATTTATTTTGTATTTTGATGCAGTATTAAAAAATATTTTTAATTAAAAATCAATATTTTGACTTTTTTTAGAAATCAGAAATTTTAACTTTTATAAAATAGTATTTCAATTTGTTCTTCTTTTTTAATGGCATCTAAACACACAGTTAATTGAGAATATTTTCTTTTTTCAATTGGAAAAAAAAATAACTTGTTACATAAAAAAATCATTCAAGTTGATGAGTATTTGATATTTTATTTTGTTGCCTAGAAAAGTGAGGATGAAATTCAAAAAAGCTAATGTTTGGTAGGGATTTGGAAAAATCTTGCCTAGGAAATTTATTTGTATTGTAATGTATTTTGTATGTAAAATTGAAGTAAGAATATGATATGAGAATATTACCCAGTAAAATGCTAATTTGTCCTCCATGTTCTGCGTGCAAATCCAGCACCGGAAATCCTGCTCCATGGTGTGGAGGGGTTTGGTTTTCTTGAGTTTCCGATTTTGGTGAGAGAAAGAGAGTGGATGTAAGCGTGTGGAGAGAGGGACAGAGAAAGAGAGTGTCTGCGTGTAGGTTTAGGACCTTGGAGAAAGGAAGAGAGAAACAGAGTGTGTGCGTGCGTCTGATTTCCTTTTCTTGTCTTGTGTGGGTGGTTGATATTAGAGGGAGGAAGAGGGTGGGGCCCAAAACCATTACGTAATGGTGCGAGAACAAGGTGACAACTTCAAGAAATCAATATGTATTTTTTCTTTTTTTAATGACAGTGTCATGTCTTTTAGAGCTCAATGCCTTATAGGCAAAAATTTAGGGATAAATTCTTCATAATAAATATATACAAATATTTTAATGTTCTTGAGTTTAGGGATAAATTCTTCATGATAAATATAACGAGGCATGTTATTGTCTTGATTTGTTCAGAAAGACAATAACACCTTTTAAAATGCATTCATGCAAAAATCTGTGCATGCATGAAATTATTTTTTGTGTAACACATCTAGCGAATGATGTTTCGAGTTGCTAATTTTTGTTTTTGTGCATTCGTAATCGCTCTTTGTAATGTTGTTGAGCACTTATTGAGGGATCTATAAATCTTATTAATCTATATTGTGAAGATAATTCATGATTATGTGGTTTTAAGTTAATCTCATTTCTAGATGTCATGTTTATGTTAATATGCTCTATGGGCCGAGTAAAAAACGTAGAGCTCGCTGAAAATGCATTCATGCAAAGAATCTATGCATGCATGAAATTATTTTTTGTATAACGCATCTAGCGAATGATGTTTCGAGTTGCTAGATTTTTTTTTTGGGCATTCGTAATCGCTCCTTGTAATGTTGCCGACTTAACATTATTGTTTTTGTTAGTTATTTCGTGTTTGAAAGTTTGAGTAAGTGATTGGAGCATAATTTTCATCTTGAATTTGATCTACTTCGAAATCTGTAGCTTATTGTTATACGGTTTATGTATGTTTGTCGTACTATGTTTCGTACTACAAAACACTACACACTCTATGTTTTGTTTCTCTCTCAGTCTCTTCAAAATCAGAAACCAAAACACTTTTACTCTCCTTCTCTACCAAAATCCGAAAACAGCACGCACACTCACATTCTCCTTCTCTATCCCTCTCTCCACACACGCACACACACTCTATGTCTGTTTCTATCTTCAAAATCGGAAAATGAAGAAAACCAACAGCCTCCACACCATGGAGGAGGATCTCAAGTGCCTCATCTGCAAAAGGTCAAGGAGAATGAGTTTGTCCTACCTTGCCGCCATAGTTATCGCTAAAGGTGCATCGTCAGTGCTACTCTAAACACCAGAAATGTTGTCCTGACTTTAGCAAAGAACTCACCGGACGAAACTTATTCCCGAACTTCTTGTTCGATGAAGTAATGTAACTACAACACTTTTTGAATTTTATCAACCAAACCGAAAACCGATCTAATCCAATTAAAATATTTGGGTTTTTTTTGGATTTTATTTTTTCAGTTTTCGATTAATTCAATTATTGATTTTTCAGTTCGATCATAGTGATTTGAATCGGATTGAATCAGTTGATGAACACCCATAAATCGACACATTTTTTTTTTTTGAATATATTGAGAATCGAATACAACACCTAGTACCCACTACTCACCCCTTCCACCATTATGCTAGCCCTTCTACACCTCTATTTTTTCTTTGGAATACAAAAATTTAATACACCAACCTTTGACTACCCAAGCCCATCCTAGCTAAAGAATCACTGCCAACATTTAGAACCAGTGGAAATGACAATGATGTTGTTTGACGTACACTTGGTTCAAAAAAAAAAAAAACCTTGAAGAAAATTCAAATTCCAAAGTGAAAGCACAATTAACCACCATGTTTTCAAGGCGAAGAGGATGAGGAGGTGTTTTGGCTGCAAAAAGAATATTTGGAGTCACACTGGTCCAATTGTCAAACCAAAAGTTTGCATTTCTACCAAGCCAGCATACCAAGTCAAACTTGGCAAAGATTTTTGCACATAGGAGAGTCATAGGACTTACTTGGGGATCTATTTGATGAGATCCATCTTCCTACCATACTTGGTTACAAGAATTTGAGCCAAGAGTTGGGATGGGGAATGGATTATAATTTTGTTTTGTTTTGTCCAGCTATTTAACTGACTATGCATCCAATTCATTCTTTGTGCAGCCATCACTTCATTTTGGCTCCTAGATATTTGCTCAAATCTAAACAATGTCTCCGTTCAACTTTTATTATTATTAATTTCTATTTTATGGTTAAGATTGTGAAGATATTTTTTATATTGGATGTCGAGCTTGTGTGAAGCATGGCATTCTTGGTAGAATAGTCGTCTGATTAATGAACAAGAATCTCAAGTCAATGATTATTGATTAAGTATTTTGTTAAATCAATGTTTATTGATTGAGTATTTTTATTTAAAATAAGAAAAATTTGTCTCTTTACAAATACAACTTTCATGCAAACAACAAACACTTAATTTGTTTATAGGTAAAGTGTGTATCATTTTAAACGATGTAAAGTTGTGTCATTTTAAGATAGAGAAAGAGATAGTTAAAGGAAGAGAGAGTTGACAAAAAAAAATAAAGATGTGGGTCTCACTTTTTTGTGAGAATGAAAGTATATAAGTTGTGTCATTTAAAACGATAAACAGTTTTTTCGTTTGATTATTATTAAGGCGTGACGCACCGACGCACAATTTTATTTCAATATTGAATGGAAGGACTGATGTTAATTATAGGTAATCTTGTCGAAACCGTTGAACAGAATGTCAAGATGGCCGAGTTGGTCTAAGGCGCCAGTTTCAGGTACTGGTCCGAAAGGGCATGGGTTCGAATCCCATTCTTGACAGTCGCACTGTTTTTTAATCCATGAAACATTTGAATTTCTAATATTCTTTTAAACTCGTGCTAACCTTGAAACGTTCGAAATCTGGTAAGAACTATGCTTCCCCGTACAAGCACTATCCTTTAGCTTGATAAGACTTCAGAGGTGTCTAAGCCATAGCAACAATTTAACTGTTCACATCTACAGCACATGGAATATCCTTATAGGATATATCATCTATCCCCCCAACTCCAACAACCCCATGAAATTTTGCGCCTATGAACAGGCACCTTGAAAAACTATCACCAAATCCTCCAATTACTTAAAATAATCACAAAAATCATGTTGCATTACTTACAAAAAAATAAAAATAAAAAATCATGTTGCATTTTCCTTTATTTCTTTATTCTTAAGATAAAATATGCGTCTCCCATGATTTTAAGGGTAACATCAGTTTGGTCTGACCATTTTAAATAATTTAATTATTTAAAAAAAATTCATTGGTTCATATCCATCGTTACTAATTCAATTGAGCTGAGTAGAACCACAAATACGATAAAATTATACCAATTAAAATTTTAAGGGGAATATTATATTTATAAATTTTTTATTTATAAACTCTTACAAACTACATTATGTTTGACCGGTCATACTTTAATTAAGAATATATGACAGGTCATACTTAATGTAATTTGTAAAAAAAAATTGTGAACGGATCGTTCACCAGATTTTAGTATAGTTATAGGGTTTGTTTTTTCTAAAATTACTTTAGATAATTTTATTTAATGTTCATCGAAACAACGTCGTTTTGAGACATAAATCATGGTGTTTTGTAATTTTAATTTATTTCAGGGTTATAATAGTCTTTATCATTATAATTTTTTAATTTTTCAACCTAAAATGATGTCGTTTCGATGAACATTAAATAAAGTTGTCTAAAGTAACATCAGAAACTTTTTTCCCATATTTATATGAGGAAGGATATTCTTACAAACCAAATTTTTCTACTACTAACTACTACCTATTTAATCACCATTGAATCAAAGAGAGAGAATGCTAAAAAGTTTTTGAAAAAAGAGAAAATGTTAATCCAATGGTAATTAGATAGATAGTGAGTTGGTAGTAAAAATTTTTGGTAATAAGAATATTTCTCCGCTACTTATATACCCAAAATTTTAACTCGAGTTTACTAATTAGACTAAAATAACCTATACAAGTTGGTCCTTGTACTTTGTAGTTAAATAATTTAATTTTAACTGATATTTCGTTTTGCTGTTTTTCACATTTGAAGTTTAAACTTGTGGACGTCCTTTGACACCTTTTTGGCATTTTCCATTTCCAAGCCGCCGCGTTTCACAAAACCAAAAATCAGATAACAAAAGAAGCAAGTTGTAAATAAAATAAGGGAAAAGTGTATATCCTTTAAAATGATATAATTTATATTCTCTTTCTCTCTCTTAAAATGACACAACTTTACACACACATTTTACCCATAAAATAAAATACAAGTGCGTTTCGCCGCAGCACCTTTTGATGACTAATGCCAAATCATTATGGCTCCTACAAAGTGAAAGCCACATTTTGACGAAAAAAAAAAAAAAAGGGGTTCCACTTTCACATGGCTAGATGCTGTGTTATCCAAAACCACTTTCTTATGTGACTTTGATGGGTTACAAGACTTCAATTCTAGCCGGTGATTATTTGATCATCCACCCACCAAAAAATGATTCTCTCTTTCTTTATCTTTCTTGATATTGTATTTAGAATGTTCATTTTCATGAAAGACCACTAAACATTGTTTGTATTAGGTCATTTTGCGTCCAAGTAAACACTTGTGCTTAATTTCATGGCATCCCTCGCACTAAGAATTTCAACTGAGAAACAAATAGAATCATATGCTAAATCGAAACACAAAAGAAAAAGGTGGAAACAAAGCTTGGCAAAACGAAGAAATGACTTCATTATTATCATTATTATTTGTATAGTAAAATTTCTTTTGGGTTTGTAACAAAAAACATCATCCTCATTTTTTAGTCAGTTTATCACATTTTCAAAGAACTGGACTTGTAGATTGATCAAAAGTTATTTTTTTTAAGAGACGAAAGTGGAGATCATGGCTCTATTTGATTCCTATTTTTTAAAACAGTTTTTTAGTTTTCAGAACAAAAAAACAAAAAAACTCGTTTGGTAAGCCTGTTTTGTTAAAAAAAAAAATTTAAAAACTGTAACTATTTTTTGTTTTTAGAATCAAATTTAGAGGGCATGTCTGAGATGTTTTTGTTTTCTGTTTTAGTTTTTAATTTTCAAAACAAAAAAAACACAGAAAACAACTATTTTCGTAATTATTCTACACTACAAAACAATTTTAAGAATAGAAAAACCAAAACACAATCAAAGAGACCCATTTTTTTATAAGGGACCCAAAAATGATTTTAGACATGTCGATATATACCCTTTTTTAACTCATGGACTATGTTCAATAGAATGCAATTCCTAGTCATGATTTAAAGATGACAAGGGAAAAAGAATATAAAAAAATGATCTAGTTCTTTGTGGTTCTCTATGATCTTACGTTTTTTTTTTTTTTTTTTGTCTTCAATTTTATACTTAGGCCATGGAGATTAATTTCATCATTAAAATCAATTATAGTCATATTCTTTAATTTCAATTTGGCTGTATAAGAAGTATGAATAAATCTAAGCCGCGATACTTTCATAATCAAAAAGCAAAATTTATAAAAACACTCATCATCATTAGTAAAGATATTCCGTGAGCTCACAAAAACCACTGGAATATGAAAAGGAAGAACTGTCTATAGCAAAATTTTGTTGTTCCTAGCAAGTTAATTGGTTAACCTTTGCTCAATAGTTGAGCTTGATGAAGGGGTAGGTTCAGCTCCACAAGTGCAGTAATTTGAAGAGGAAATTGGTTTGGCTAGGTAGGTGGGTTTGTCATCACCAGCCATAATGACAAGTACCTCTGGCTCTGAGTTAATCTCTATGTTCTTGGGCATTGCTTGTTTCATGTCTTCAGCTGCATCTGATGATTGAGTAGAACGTTTCTTGTAGGAGCAAACAAGGATCACCAATGCCACAGATATAAGAGCAAGCATTAGAGCTAAGCCTCCAAAAAGGTAAGGAATTGGAGACTTCCATATCTTTATCCCACTGGTTGATGATGATGATGATACACTGTTTATTGGCCTCATCTCTCTCTCTCTCTCTCTCTCTTTGGATGGCAGTGAAATGAAGTGAGATGGTGGTTCTTGAATTTATAGTAAAATTGACAAATTTTGATTTACAAAACTACCCTTTTGGCATTGAGGAAGATTCCTTTTTGTGCTTGGTTAGATGCTTCATGTAGATATATGAGAAGTGAAACACATTAGTGATTTGGGATCTACAAAGTGCCTAATATGAGTCATGAGATGAGCACTAAGGTTGTATATTACTATTCATCTGTTTTCTCAAACTTAACAGTATTTTATTTACTTGATAATAAATTGGGACAGGTTATATTTACAAACTTTTTTGTTTATAAACTTTTACAAATTATATAAAATACGACCGGTCATACTTTAATCATGTAGTGTACGATCGGTCGTACTTAGTGTAATTTGCAAAAAAATGTTTGTAAATGGATCATATCCCTAATAAATTTGGTATTACTGTTTCAGTTGCCTTCATAATTTTTCCTAGTTTTTACCTAACCAAATGCAAGCCCAAAATATTTTGCTTTAAATGGTTCAAAATGCAAAAAGCAGTAGTTTCTCTCTGCCGAAATTGATATGGTAAGGGACATAAGAAACTCCTCATCACTAGAGGCCAATAGTTGGGTCAGGAATCAGGATAAGGAATTAAGGACTGATGAGGAATAAACTAAGCTAATTATTTTATCAGTAACATGTTTTAGGGGCATTATATATCAGTGATATCATGGCAATTCCGGCTTACACTGTGCTAGTTACAAAATTGACGTAAACAGAACACCCTCATAAAATGTTGGTGAACTTATTATGTGTGTTTATGGTGATGTGAAAAATATTTTTATAAAAGAAAAGCTTCATGAACTTGGTAAAAACAATGGCCATAAGGTGGTTCAAATGCTAACAATTGCTTCCCTGGAGTTATTTATTGTGAAAATATTTTGTTATCAACTTTAAACATAGGAACTATGTGATTCTTGATAATGAAATAAAGTAAAATATTTTCATTATATATAACTAAAGTATTGACCATGAACGGTTCTTTGACATAAATGGAACTCTCTATGTGATGAAAGCATGCAGGAATTAGATACTTGCTATCTCAATTCACTTCATATATAATTTGGATTTCAGGTGGTTTTGATGATGAAGAATATTAAGAGATAAAGTCATGCTTAAACCTTTAAGGCTTTACCTAGCCTTTTAAGCTATAAATTAAAATAAAGGGTTCCTTGTGGTGGCCAAACCAATTTTAAAGAAAAAAAAAACATCTCGAGATAAGACAAAAAAAGAAAAGAAAAGAAAAAAAGAAAATTCCTTCTCCCCAATGTTGCATTCCCTGTTCCCTTTGCTTGAGTAACTAGAAGTTGGCCCCGCTATTAGATGAACAGATATTTTTATAAAAAAATTGTAATTTATAATTCTTGGAATAACTTTCTCCTCCATTACTACATTTTGTTAACCCTGTTTCGTACATATACAATACCATGAGATGCTAAAGCGAACTATGGAAGTGGCAAGTGTAACATTGGTCTATAGACAGATATTTTACTGAGAATGTTAATAAATATTTTGTCATGAATTGCAAAAATGTTATATAAGTTTTCTGAAGTATATTAATAAGGGAAAGGATAGTGTAACAAGTAACTAGCGTTAGTAACAATATTACTACCAATCAATTTCACCGTTAGATAGATTATGTTGATCCAACAATTATATTTATTTCCATCTTTGTATGGTCATGATTCCACATATTTAATACTTTATATTTATTTTTATCTTTGAATGGTTATGATCTTCCATATTTAATGCTTTCACATTAAATATAGGGAATCATGACATACAAAGGTAGAAATAAATATGACCGTTGGATCAACATAAATGATCTAACGTGAAATTAATTGATAGTAACATTGGTAGTAACACTAGTTGGTTGTTACAATATCTTATCCTATTAATAATTTAAAAATATATTTCAAAATTATAAAAAAAATATATATTATGAAATTCGTTTGTGAAACATACTGTCACTTTGCTGTAAATCTGAGTCTATACATATTAACTCTACTCTTTCGAAAAATCTCTCAACGTTATCAAGTATATTGGTTATTCTTTTTTGCTGCCATTTTCTTTGTTTGTTTATTTTTTTAAAATGAAAACTTTGGACTCTGGATTTGGAAACCCTCGCCCCTGGTTTCATGAGATAACTTTGAAAGTTACATATGCTGAAACCAAATTTTGGGTTGTCTTTTTATCTAATAGTATCATAGAAAAGCCATAGAATGTCTTTACATAATGTTACTTTCAATGAAATTTCCTCACACCCATTTGAAGATAAAACGGTTAGTTTCAGCCAAGAATATTGAGACAAAGTACTTGAGAAGATCCTATTGATGCTGCCCACAATTAAATGAGATGTACAAAGACATGTCACCCACTGAAAGAAATTGATGGAATGTGCATGAATCATGTCAATAACTACTCATCTCTATAATTCACACACCTTTTTCTTTCTTGTAGTTATACCAAATAAATAAGCCTATCAAAATTACTTTCTAAACGCAACATCATAATTAAGTAGTGGGAAAATATTTTATTCTTCTGCAAGAAAAGGATGAAGAAAATTAGGATCTCACAGCCTCCACTTGATTTTCTGACTCATTCGTGCGTGTCATCATTATAAAAAAGCAATGTCAACATCTTTACAACCCCCAGTTGTCGCGTCCACCAACCCACAGAAACCAATTTGGAACCCAATTTCTATTGCTTTTCTAATTCTGGAACTAATGGATATGTATAATCGATTAGGATTGTCAATGACATGGAAGAATATGAATAGAACATTAGAAATTCTTTTATATATATATACACACACTCAAGTTATATATATACACACTCAAGTTATGTATATTAAATTAAGGGTTTTATATTTCTCATGTTAAATGAGAATTGAAATCTCATGTTGTAGAGATAAAAAGTATGTGGGACCCATGTGTTAGAAAAAATTAGATGTAGGACCCATGTCAGCACGGAAATCGAAGGGTGTGTAGGAAAGTTTGAATTCTCATGTTAAATAAGAAATATAAAACCCTTAAATTAATTAATAATCACGTAGAACAAAAATTTAACTATATTAAATATAAATAATGAGTTTATCATCTATCATTTAACATGACGACAAAAATTTTTCTACACACACAACATTTTGTGGGGCTCGCAGCAAAAATAAAATAAAATTCCGGCACGCAAAATGAATCTGTATAACATAACACAATCACTTTTCCTACAACATAACTCTTATAAAACCCATAAATAATATTATGTCAATCATTAATGAATTTAATCTGCTCATAGGTAAGTTGTGCAATAAAATTTCTCTTGCTAGGCCACCTGAGGTTGAAAGGAGCGTTCTCTTGCCTGGAAATCAAAGTCTATTGATTGGGGACATTGACGAAACTGATACCCCTTTAATAAAAATTTATCGAATTGTCACATCAGGAAAATATTTGTCAAGATGCAATGTCACAATCCCGCTGTTCCGACAAGTGAGAATGGATTGAACACGTGTCGGCGTTTGAATGGTCAATCATTCTCGCTGGGCTGCCCAACTAGAATGACAGAATGCTGACACGTGACAATGTCAGCATTTTGTCATTCTAGCTGGACAACCCAGTAATAATGGTTGACCATTTAGACGCTGACACGTGTTCAGTCCATTCCCATTTATCAGATCAGCGAGATTGTGACATTATATTTTGACAAATATTTTTCCTTACGTGACATTTCGATAAATTTTTGCCTAAAAATTAACAATATAGCCGTTGTCCCCTATTGATCGTGATGGGAGTCTGGGCGTGATTGTCTATTTCTAATGCTTTCGTTGATTAATTAATTGTCATTATCACTGTGGGAATAGAAAATAGTGATGACATACTTGCCTCTTGGACTATTAACCTAAAAATGAGATTCTTCTGTACTAAAAAAATAAAATAAACGAGATTCTTAATATATGTGTAAGAAAATTGACTACAAAATCGTAACTATTTTATGTTGGCCGTTTCAATTTTTTTCTCAATTAGGATTAATTCAATTCAATTACTTTTTCAAAATAATTTTTTCTTATTCCAGAAATTCAAACTCGAAATTTTTAATTTGCTATTTTTGTAGGTTTGCATTTATGAGAAATATTCTTAAACTTGACCGATCATGACTCAATTGAGATACTTATCAATGGATCACTTATTTAATCAATGAATTATTGGTTGAATAATTAAGTTGAATTGAATTTGTGTAAAGATATATAATAAATATATATATATAAAAAAGTAAAATTTAGCATTTCATTCCTCATCCCTTAGATGTTAAGTTCAGATATTAGGAATGCAATTTAATTTGTCGAAATATTTCACTATAATTTTATGAAAATCGATCGATTCTTGATAAACTTACATGCATAGCCAATCAAGATTGGTGAGCCTCGTCAAATTAGATTATGACAACTATTCTACTATAAGTTTTGAAAAAATAATGAAAATTAAACTTACAGAGTTCATATTTAAAATCTTCCATGATTAGGCTAGTAACTATTTATTACAAACAACCAAAATCAAATAGTTGAGATCGATTTGAGCGACAAAACTTAGTAAATATCAATTCACTATTTAACTGTATTCTTAAATCGGATATTGGCTTATTATGGGTGAAGTTTAACTAAGAGCTAATATGTTGACCACGCTAATATTTATTCAGATCCAATTTGGTCAAACTTGACTAATGGTCAAGGTCAAGCTAGCTAGGACTAATTTGATTTAATATTAGATAAAATATAAAAATATAAAGGGATTAATATTTCACATGTTATGTGAGATAATTTTATCTCTTTCACACACATAAAAATGTATGAGACCATTTGAAGAGGAGAGAGAGGCAAAGAAAATGTGGGTCCTATATATATTTTTTATGTGTGTAAGAGATAAAATTATCTCTTACAATATAAGAAACACTAATTTCAAATCTAATTTATAAAACTTTCAAATTCTTTATTCAAATTATGAAAGGATAATTAGGATATTCCAGATTCATGATTGTCATATATACTAATTAGTAAGGAATATGAAATTATTATGATTGCAATTAAGAGTTAACATTTCGTTCCCCTTTCCTTGGGTGCTAAATTCAAATTCTAGAGTACAATTTAATTTGATAAAATATTTTATTATAATTTTTAAAAATATATCGGTTCTGCTTACCAAAAAAAAAAGAATATATCGGTTCTTGACCGGGTTAAAATTATGGCCGATCTGAGTTGATGAGCCTTGTCAAAATAGACTATGACAATAATTCTAGTATAAGTTTTGAAAAATTAATAAAAATTAAACATATGTAGAATTTTTCAGAATTAGGCTAGTACCTATTTATTGCAAAACAACCAAAATTAAATACTTGAGATCCGATATAATTTAGTAACTTTAATTCATTATTTAAAATATTTAAGATTATCTTATACTAATGGGATTTATCAAAGGGGTGTTCATACATTATAATGGGTGAAGTTTAACAAAGAGCTAATATGTTGACCATGCTATTTTTTATTCAAACCCAATTTGTTCATGCTTGAATAATGGTCAATATGGGTGTTAAAAGAGTTACGAGCCTTTGGCCTAGCTCGTGTAGGTCTGACATGATTTGTGTGTTTAATTTGGTTGTTGGATTCAGATTTAGACTTATGTAAAAGCTTATTTAATAAAAATGTCTTAGACTCTAATTCAAAAGCTCGACCTTAAAGTTAGTCAAGCTGGCCTACTAATTTTTTTTTTTATACTAACCTAATTTTCACTCTTATCATTGCACCCGGCCCACTTAAGTCATCGATCAACAGCATCTGATTTACAAAGGTCAAATCTTTAAAGACAATCAAACCTTCCAAAGCTACGATGTACACACGATCTTGCTATTATTGATATATTTTTGCGTAATGTTAACTCTTATTTGTTTGCAGAGGCGATTTAGCATTTTTTGATTTATGTTTTGCTAGTGCTGTTCTTTTTTCATATGTAATAGTTAAAAACTCATATGTGTTATTATTATTATTGTTAATGTTTATTTGTGACGAAAAATTTCGTCATAAATTTTGTCACAGATGACAATTTTTGACACAAATAATTAAATTTCGTCACAAATAAACTTGCGACACAAGAATTTGTGACGAAATTTACTTGCGACGCATGAATTTATCACAAAAGCAAAACTCTTATTACAAATAAAGCCCATCAATTTCAACCGCATGCATTATTTGAATTTAAATTTAAAAGGAAAAAGAATAACGCAGAAAAAGGGAACCGAACATAAGTGGCTGCAAGAATGGTGCTCCAATCACACCATTTGAATTTGAAACAATAGAACGTTTCAAACTTTCAACAGCAGCACACCCATTTTCATCCATGTTCTGTAATGACAATGCCGTGAAAACATTTGGATTTCATTCAATAACCACCACCAATGAAGAAGAATAACAAATGTATGCATTGTCATTGAAATCTATAATTGCAAAGTCAAATTTATTGAGGCCAATGCTTTAATTTTTTCCATTAAACCCAAGATTTCTCTGCACACATACGAACTAAACCGTATGGGATGATGCATTGAATGCGCTGTGACTTTTTTTTATTCAACATTAATTATTTATGAATAATATAAAAAGTAACTTTTATCATCAATAAACTAAGGAAAAAATATTTGTCACAGCTTATGTTATTTCACTATCACAAAGGAGTGGGACCTATATCTTTATATTTTTTTGGTCCACTCTCTCTTCCCGTTTATCTATCTCTTTCTTTCACTTAAAATGACACAACATCACATCCTTTAAAATGACACATAATTTTTTCATAAACTAAACACATAATAACATATATGGAAAATTGCCTTGTATATATCTGCGTTGTAGGTTATGTTGATAACAATAAAAAATCTGACAATTAAACTCGAGTTCAATATTGAATATTGTGTTGTTAAGGCAATTTTATCCTTTCAATCATATTTAAGGTTTGTGGACAAATGTCTCATTAGACGGAACGAGTTTTATTTGTTTCAATGGTAGTACAATCAGAAGAAATAACAATAGTAAAGACAACCAATATTTGATCAATCGCACATAAAGACAATAAATAAGGATTAAATTTGGAAGAGTCTTGGTAAAACTTCAGGAATTTTTTTTTTTGAATTCATATTTAATACCAATATATATAAGAGGTGAACGGTTACCAAAGACTTGTCAAAGAGACACTAGTATTTGGAAACGAAAAAATACTATTCAAAAATGAAAAGAGGCAACTATTTACAAATAAAAATGCCCAATTATCTTCACCAAAAAAAAAAATGCCCAATCATTCAAAATTGAAAAGACTCGACTCTTCTAATTTTTTATTAATAACCATCTTTTTTTTTTGATATTAGGGAAAAACAAACAAACAAAAGATGGTTAAAGGATGTAAAGTTGTGTCATTTTAAGAGAGAGAAATAGATAGATAAAGGAGAAAAGAGAGTTGACAAAAAAAATAAAGATATTGATCTCACCTCTGTGAGAATGAAAAGATATAAGTTGTGTCACTTAAAAGGATAAATACTTTTCCCAATAACTATTTATACAACAATATAATTACATCATTACTCTTCCTATTAAGTGCTTTGGTTGACCAATTAATTATTAGCAGTGTCAAAAATTCACATTCCCGAGACAGGCACACATATATATATATATATATATATATATATATATGGGGTTTAGTTTTTTCTTATGATTCCACTTATATTAAGGGCTCAAATTTTTTAGGAATGTGAGCCATTGGATACAAATCAATGGTCAAGATTGAGTTCCTACACTCTTACCATAAAAATATGTATATATATATATATATATATATATATATATATATATATATATAATAGGTGGGTCCTACACTCACCATAAAAAGATGTGATATACCTATGACATGAGATTTGAATTCTCATGCAACATAAAATTTATTTTTCCCATATATAATTCTAGAAAAAACTGTCATATTCGGTTTTAAAGACTATAAAATGTCTCAAAATATAAACTACTAGCTGTTTGACTGCTCGAACGCCTATATATATAATATATATATTCCTCTCATTTGAAGGCAACATATGTATTCCATCTTTTTTAGAGTTTAAGTTGAGAACATTGTGCTCAAGCAAATATTATATATATCATGAAGCGAGGAAGCATTCTGATTATTTTGGCTTTGTTCGCTCTCTTCTTCAGTCACACCACTGGTACAACTATATCATGATTTATTATTATTAGAATTGTTCTTATTGTCGTTCATATAATTTTGCAAAGAGAGATTATGTTATATATTATATTCTTAATTATATTAACTTATGTAACACACAGGGACAGGGACAGGGAGAGGGGCGGTCAAGTATTGTCCCACACAAATATGGTATTTGGATGATCTTTGTGGAGTTGTTGGAGCCGTGGATTGTTATAATTTATTCCTCAAACAATATAGACCAAGCTCCAAGCCTAGGAATTGCCAATGTTTCAATATTTCCCCTCAACATTATTGTCAATGTGATGTTCTTTGCTGAAGATGAGAAAATCTTATCTTCAATTGATATTAATAATAGAATAAACAATTGAGAACTGGGACTGTAGCATCTTATATATTGGGGATTTTATGAAAAATCCTCATATCCCAATGTATGAGACTTTTTATTTAGCTGATGAAGTTTTCAATTTTTTTTATCCATAGAAACTGAGACCCAAACAAGTTTAGATGATTTGCAAACATTTAATTATAAACAAATATTTATTTAAACAAAGAAAACCCAGAGATATCAAGCAATGGTTTTCCAGGGAAATGACTTCAAAATTTTTTATCTCTATTTTTATTCGAATAACTGACACAAATTAAATAAAAATACTTTGTTTTGATAAATAAATAAAAAAAGAACAAGAAGAAGAAGAAGAAGGAAGAAGCAATTTCTTGAGATAAAAAAAGTCCATCTAGCTTACCAATAAAAAAATAAAAAAAGTCCATCTATACATACCTAAGTCAATGCCAAGAGAAAAATGAGAAACCAAGCTGGGGTCGCCGTCAGCAGCGGAATTGAAATAGCGTGAAGTGAAGTTACTGTTTCCATTTAAACTAATTTGTACTTTCTCTCGATATTATAAAGTTGAATGTCATCAATATAACAATTATTTTTTACATATTATTTAATGGTAAGATTATATTTATAATTTTTTGGGAAAAAACTTCTTCAGAATCACTCAAAAAATTTTAATCATTTATTCTCTACTTATAGTTTTTTTATCATTTATCCCCTAACTTGATTTTTCATCCAAAACTCAGTTAACGGTGTTAATTATTTTATAAAATACCAAAAGTACCCTTAATTAGAAAACAAACAACATGTTTGGTATACTTCCCATGAAGATTTGGCATTTTGCTACCTATGATATCTGCAACTACGGCGGATGAAATTCTATGATATGGTATTATTGCTATCATTTTAATTGTTCAATTTCAAATTCCATTGTGGAGATGTATGGTACAATCCTAACATATGTTGATGGCATTTCTATATTGGGTCTCTCTCAAGACAATATTATCAACAGTCTGTAAAAAATCTCTAGAATCCAGTTCAGGTGATATTAGACTTTATTCATATCTCCGCATTTAATGAAAAATATAAGATAACACTAATCAATAAAAAATAGTAAAAAAATATATTTAAAAAGAGACCGAGGCAACACAACTGTCAACCACAGCCGAATATTGTCTTGTTTCATGCCCTAGAGGCTCTTAGACCTTTCATAGCATACTACACTTTTGGCTTGTAAGAATTGCAGAAACTAGACGAGGTGAATTGACCTTTCAATCTTAGTGGCATAATCTTGACACGTGATCAATGGCATTCCTGTTAGGCATCTGCATTGAAAATATTATTATTGATTTTCCTTATTTCACATTCGAATAGCATTTATTCCCTATGATCATACAATATTATATAACTGTACCTACCCAATCTGATATTTGCATTCAGATTAAAGTGACATAAACAGGATTGGATGAGTGATAGAACTGGATCAGAAGTAGGTAGAACAATGAATCTTTATTACAGAAAAAAAAAACTATGGTCAGTATCAATGAGATACAAACACAGATCAAGAATGGTACAAAACTATGGTCAATACTCTCCCTCCCAATATCTATCAACAACAGGATACTAATTCCAATCATCCTCAATACCGTCAATGTTTTTTTTAATTAAAGGGTACTTTTGGTATTTTATAAAATAATTAACATTGTTAATTGATTTTTGGATGGAAAATCAAGTTAGGGGGGTAAATGATGAAAAATCTTTAGGCAGGGGTTAATGATTAAAAATTTCTGGGAAGGGGGTAAGTGATTCTGAAGAAACTTACAGGGGTTTTTTGAAGTTTTCCCTAATTTTTTTTACAAACTACACTATATGCTCTATGAAGTACTCTAGGTTACACTATGTATTTCTGGGAGTACATAGCGTAATATACAGAAATTTGTAACAAAAAATTATAAACAGACCATTTCCCTCTTTTAATACACTTTATTATAAGAAAAAAAGTTATATTTACAAATTTCTTTATTTATAAACTTTTACAAACTACATTATGTATTATCGAAAATAGACTTGGTTGGAATATACTCCTGTGAATACATAGTATTACTATAAAATTTGCAAATAAAAAGTTTATATATATAAACTATGAGTTTTATAAGAGTTATATTGTAGGAAAAATGATTGTGTTAGGTTATAGAGATTCGTTTTGCGTGCCAGAGTTATTTTTATTTTTTTTTGCTGCGGGCCTCACAAAATGTTGTGTGTGTAGGAAATTTTTTGTGATCATGTTAAATGATAGATGATAAACCCATAAACTATCATTTATTATAAATATATATGTCTTACATTTATTTTAAAAAGTATTTTTTTTAACTATTAAATAAATGTGCGAGGTGACTTAATAAAAAAAAATAGAGCAAAGTTCAAAAATCACTTACTTTGAATCACTGTGTTCCTATACAGCAAAAAATAAAAATAATCTAAATAAATAAAAATACATATACTGAAGATAAAAAAATAAAAAATAGAATAAGATCAAATATATTTAAACAAAAAATAAATCAAGGACCCAAAAAAATAGAAAAAAATAAAAATAAATATGTCGGCAACTTTCAAAATTATTTTATTTTCCTTCTATTTATTTGTCTTATTATTTTTTATTTCTATTAAGAGAGATAATAAAGACTCAAAATGAAAAAAAGAGAGACTAAATATATCTATTTTTTTTTGTCTCTAGTCTATTTTTTTTAAGAAGAATAAAATAGCAACAGTAACCAATGTATCACATATTGGCCACTTTTTTACTAACCTGCCACACGAACAATAAAATTTGACAAAATGCCACGAAACAAAGTTTGATACAACTGGTAGCGAACTAAGTTTGCTGATGTGGCGTCTTCATGGTGACCACCTAATTTGCTAATCTCAGTAGCAAACTAGGTTGTAATTAATGTCACTCTGCTTTGACCATTTGCCAAGACACATGGCAGGCATAGAGAAGTACAACGGAACCCCAACTGAAAGTGCCTATCCCCTGAAAATTGTCAAGAGATAATAAATACCTAGCTGGATGCGCACCAAAGACACGCATGACAAAAGCGCGCGTGTATCTCATACGGCCAACAGTGGTGCCAGTGTGCACCTGATAATCCACAAAACGCGTCCGGAGAAAGTGAAAGTTCAACATGTTTTTATGGAAATCGCGATCACGCTCCGGCTCAACTCCTAGCAAATTAGAATCATTTGGTGAAATGGATGGGCTCCAGCGTGCCTGGAAACAAGCAAGCACGAACACGCTTTGTTTTTGAAATTTTGCGTGTCGGACAGGTGTTCGACAAGGACACGCTCCGACAAGCGGTCAATATTTGGGGACACAAGGTCAACCAGTGGCGGACCCATGAATTTCTCCTGTGGGGGGCTAAAAGTTAAACATTTGTTTCTCTCTTCAAACATAATATATGGGAGTCCAAAATACGAATAATTAAATATTTGTGCCTGTTTGAATCCTCTCTTTTTAAGCTAGAAGCTACTTGTAAGCATAAGTTAGGCCAAACAGGTTTTGGGAAAAGTTCTTATAATGAAAAACTCATTTTTTTTTATAATAAAAAAAATGCCTAAAGCTAAAAGTTCCTGGGAGGAGATTTTTTTAAGCTCTTATGTGTTTTTCTTGAATTATGTGTTTTCTTAAATGAAGAGTTATAAAGATACATAGAGAGATAATTTTCTTGAAATACGTGTTTTTAAGTAACTTTTAAACTAAAATTACCACACAGCTTTTAACTTTTTTTAAGCTCTTTTTTTAACTTTAGCTTATAAGTAGCTTCTAACTTAAAAATAAGATGATCCAAACAGGCTCTTAGAGTAATTTGTAAAAAAAAAAAAAATTGTAGACAGATCTTTCTCCATAATTTAATACTAATTGTTACCACCAAGCGCCACATAGCTAAAAGAATTTGAACTGCACTCTTTCTTACTGTTTTTTTGTTTTGTTCATTTCGTTAACTTTCATTGAGGGAGAAAAAATGCATTCAGAGTTGGAGGAGTTTCAATAGATATAGGACCTAAGAATAAAGAAGCTCTATATATTTTGCGTGGGAGAAAACTACTTCACATTAATGGAGAGGAAAAATGAAGGTTTCTTGTATTATACTTATGTTAAAAAAATTTCTTCAATTTTATACAAAAAAAAATCTCCAAATTTGGGGGGGGGGGGGGGGGGGGGGGGCGCCCACCCTAGCCCCCCTCGGTCCGCCCTTGCGGTCAACGCTCGGACACATTTTGTTTTTTAATCTTAATTTTATTTTATTAAATAAATATAAAAATAATTTATAAATTTTTTTTAATGAAATTTGACATGAAAAATTATCTGTTATTTATATTTATGTTATGAAATTCAAATATTTAAATGATTATATGACTTATGATATACTCTTATATATATTAAATATAAATTATATTATATATATTAAAAATTTTATTTAATATCAAAAAGTGGCCTAACGTGTCAAAATATGACATTTTTTAGAATTAATGTGTCGGCGTGTCGTGTCGTGTCCCGTGTCAAGGCATCATAGCCTAGAAATAACCTCATCATTCGTACATGGGCAAACCTAACAGATTGTGTGCATCCTCGAGGGTGATGGTAACCTCACCCATGGACAGGTGAAATGTATGTGTCTCCGGGCGCCATCACTGCACAAGCCCCGACACAAGTGCATGATCGATCTGAAATCAAAACGGTATGATATGAGCAAAATATTACAATCACAACACTAAAATAACAAACACAACACTCTAATACTAGGTTATAGAATAGTATGCTAACTTCATGGGTGCGCAGCTGCATAATGTGATAGAATCCAGTTTGCATAAAAAAGGCTGGATGTCCTATAGTATATCCTCATGATCGTGTGTGGTAGCATTTTAGCACACGATCCTGCACGTCAGGGCACATCAGGGTCCTCTGACGTATTCCAGACATACGTCGATATAAGTTTCTCCTGTAATGTCAGGAAAGAATGATCGGAGGGTCCTAGGTCTCATACTCTGCGGAGAATCAGGATGTGAAGGTTCATCATGCTTCATGGATCTATTTAGAACAATAGTATATTATATTAATAATGGGTTCGCTTTTTCTGCAGTTACTACAGATAAGTTATCTGCAGTAAGCCCAATACGACGTCGTTTTGGGGCGGAAATCATGGTGTTTTAGTAATTTTAATTTATTTCAGGTTTATAATAGTCTTTATATTTATGATTTTTTAAGATTTCAATAACAAAATGACGTCGTTTTGGAAATAAATGCAGGTAACTTATCTGTATTAACTGCAGAAATATTTTTCCCTTTAAGAACTTGATTTATAATTATTTTCCTAAATAGTAGCAATAACCGAGAAAAGAAAAACCTATGGTTTCGACACCTCAAATCAAAAATATTCAAATAAAAATTAATAAACATAATTTAAAATTTAGAATTTTAAAATAAAATAATTCACCAACAATCATACATATCTATATAAATTAAGGGTTTAATGTTTATTATGTTGTAGGAAAAGTGATTGTGTAATGTTATAGAGATTCGTTTTGCGTGCCATATTTTTTTCTTTTCTTTTTTGTTTTAAAATGTGTGGGCCCCATAAAATATTGTGTGTGTAGGAAAGTTTGTTGTGTTATGTTAAAGGAGGAAATGAAAACCCATAAATTAATATAACAATATTTATACATAGACCGGGGGAAAAAACCAAAAAAAAAAGGTCCTCTAGATTAAGGTTTTGAGACCTAAAATCATAATTATTAAAAAAAAATAAACATGATTCAAAATTTTAATTTTAACATAAAAAAATTACATTTTAAAAGAAAATAAACATCTTTTAACCTTAGGTGTCAAGTCCTAAAATAAATAATATTAAAATAAAATATATAAAACATAATAAAAAGGTATTTATAAATTCAATTAAAAAATAAAATATTACATCAATTATCCTATATATTAATGTCTACACAAAGGAATATAACAACATTAATATTAATGGGTTCTATCGTGTGGTTTGAAAACAATAACATGTCTTCTAACCTAAGGTTTTTACCATATAAAAAATTAATATCTAATAACGCATAAATCATAAAATATAAAACACTAACCTTGATATTGGAGGAAAAAACTATGAAATTATAACAAGGAGAGAATTATGAATTGAGAGAGAGAGAGAGAAGGGGGAGTATTCAAGGTTTGGGGGGAGGGGTGGTGGGTTTATATAAGCAGTGTTAGGGTGGGTAGCTGTTGGACTAAGTTTGCTATCATGTGTAGCGAATTTGTCCCCGTCCGACACATGGCCCCACCAATTTTTGTTTTGAGTGTTGCATATAGTTCGTTGGCCATACAGCAAACTTCTATGTGCGTGTCACGTGCCCTAGCAAATGATTGGAGCAAAATGGTATTAATTATAGGAAAATGCAACTATTTTGATTTTTTTTCTTCTTCCTAAAATAGTGGGTCTCACGTGAAGGTTGCTTCTGCAGGAAACCCAAAATTAATCCTGTAACAGGACCGACGTAAACCCCTTAATTATAACCTAGTTCACTATTGGGAGTAGCAAAGTAGGTGGTCACCATAAAAATGTCACATCAGCGAATATAGTTTACTACATGCTATAAGAAACTTGAACCCGTGATATTTTGACAAATTTTACCGTTCACGCTATAGGTTGGTAAAAAAATGGTCAATGTGTGGTACATTGATTACTGTTTCAATAAAATATACAAATTAGTTAAATTTCTATCTATGCAAAAAAAATGTGTTTGGATAAAATAAACCATAAAAAAAAATAAGTGATTAAAAAAAATATTCAATACAAAATCATTGGAATTTTTTTGAATTTTTTTTCTAAATAGTACGTAGGAAATAGTGTATTTATTACTTGTCTGTTCCTGTTAAACGTTTTGGTTGTGGGCCTTGTGGCATTACTATGTCACTGACGGTGCCAATACACACTTCCGACTTCCGAGACCCATAAACGTATGCCTTTAACGGGGGTGTCATTGAGTAGAAGCCTATAAGGTTTCGAGGAGGACTATGAAGCTGGAGCATTGTGAGAAAATAAAATATTTTATTAAGAGAAAAAAAAGTAAAAGACTGAATTCTTCTGTAACTAATAAAAAATTCATTGAAAGTAGTAGATGAATGAATATACAATCAAAACAATAATCAAAGTTATGTGAAAGCAATAAATGATCAAATTTATTTGAAACAAGTAAATGTGTTTCGAATCTTAGTTGTCAATGTTTTGGAATAAATGGTTTCTTTTATTACCATAAGTTACTTCCATAAAGAGATTAGTAAGTTGCGTTCAGAAAGTAATGAGAAAATCAATTTGTATTTAATAAACAATTAATTTGATTATATTACTAACTCTTTGTTCATACTCATTTACGTTTTTTTATTAAAATTTTCATTAAAGTATTGCATGATAATAATTTATCACATTGGATACTCGAACGTCTATATATGTATAAATTCATCTCATGTGGAGTCAACTTATTGCCCACCTTCTTAAGACTTCAAGTTGAGAATATCATCTTGGAGAGAATATCACCATGAAGCTAGGAAGCATTCTGATTGTGTGGGCTTTGTTCGCTCTCTTCAATCACACCTATGGTACGACGATCATCTCTTATATATTATTATTATTAGTAGTAGTAGTGTATATATGTAGAGTAGCTCTTCTTCTCATTCATACAATTTTTCAAAGAGAGTATGTTACATTCTCAAATAAATTGACTTGTTTAACACACGTAGGAGAGTTAAAGTTTTGTCCCAAAGATATGACGTTGGATGGCAAATGTGGCGTTCGTGGAGGGTATGACTGTTTTCTAGTATTTCTCTCAAAATACGGAGCCAGCGGCATGCCTATGAATTGCACTTGTGGAGATCTTACCCATAATAAACGACTATGCACATGTGATGTTGTTTGTGGAAGATGAGAAAAATCTTGTATGCATTCCATATTAATAATACAATAAATAATTGTGAAATATCACTGTAGCATCTTCTACATTGAGGATTTTAGAAAAGCCTTCACATCCCAATGTATGATGAGTTATAATCTATGATGCATGGACACGGACATGGGACACGACACGCTGACACGTTAATTTTTAAAAATGTCATATTTGGACACGTTGGGATAAATTTTGATATTAAATGAAAATTTTAATATATATAATATAATTTATATTTAATACATATAAGAGTCCATGATAAGTCATATAATCAATCAAATATTTAAATTTCATAACATAAATATAAATATAAATAACTTTTTGTACTTTGTTAATTTTTCATCTAAAATTTCATAATAGAAAAAAATCCAATTTATAAATTATTTCTTTTATATTTAGTTAACAAAATAAAATTAAGATTGTTACTAAAAAAAATAAAAAAAATTAAGATTTAAAAAAAAAAGTGTCCGAGCGTGTCCTAGCGTGTCCGAGCGTGTCTGAGAGTTGACCGCGTGTTCCTAAATGTTGAGAGCGTATCAGACGTGTGTCCGAGCGTGTCGGAACATTTCCATGTCGGACACGTGTCTGACACGTAAATTTTCAATAAATCAGCGTGTCCGTGTGCTACGTAGGATATAATTGCGGTTAGAAATTTAAATGTGAGTGTTGAAATTTTATATTGGTTGTAATGTGCTAATTCAATTTATTATCTATAATAACTGACACCCAAACAAGTTTAGATAATATTCAATCATCTAATTATAGATGAATGTGCAAAGTCACCTAACGCGTGCAGCCATGTGTCTGGACTAAAGCAAACCACTCTTATTTAATTTAAAAATCTATTAATGCAATATTAATTATGAGTCTATTTTAATTAATTCTGTAATAATTAATTTTATAACTCTCACCATTAATTACTTTGTCATTAAAGCACTAAAGTTACTTTTAAAAATTAATTTTAACTGTCCAACGCTTGACCCCATCAAGTACGTTTAAATTTACTTTTAAAAATTAATTTTAACATAAAGATCACCGAAGTGGGTTATGCCCCATCAAATCGTTTTTTTCATACAATGTATTCTTCGGCCAAGAGGTGAAGACTAATTCTTTCGAGACATAGAGATCACCGAAGTGGGTTATGCCTCTGCCAACAAAGTCTTTTTCATACACGGAATCAAACCCTATCAGTATGCTTAAGACCCAGCGATCTATCAACTGTGTCGGACTTTGTTGACCCCTTCAAGCACTTTTTTCCCTCTCCTTCCTATGTCATTTATACTCTAACAATTAATGGAAAGAGATCTGAAATTAATATTGTAATAATAAGTTGCATGGCTAGCCTTTTAGTAGCAACTTGCCAGGGAAAAATGTTTATCCTTTTAAATAACACAACTTATATCATTTCACTCTCATAAAGAAGTGAGACCCACATCTTTATTATTTTTGTCAACTCTCTTCTCCTTTATCTATCTCTTTCTCTCTCTTAAAATGACACGACTTTACATTCTTTAAAATGACACACACTTTTTATTCATAGAAAACAGTACGCCACTTTTTACAAGTTATTTTCGGTATGTTACACCCAAAAGAAAATGAAATGTTCGGCATGAATATAAATTATTGTTTTTTGAATTTAAGTAAATTTTTAAAAATAGAGTGTAATCTAATTATTTTAGTTTATTTTAAAAAGAAGAGATATATAAATGCACAAAATGAGAAATGGCGGAAATGGAAGCCCATAGGATTTGGTGTTTGACTGCAGTGCCGGAGTGCCCAACAGCCAAAATGGCAAGATATATGGCTACAATCAAGAAGCAAAGAAAACATGTTATATCAATGTTATAACTCATTATCCAAAAAAAAAAAAACAATGTTATAATTCAACGAGAAAAATGAGAAACCTAGCGGCTGCAGCACTCCGCAGTGGAATATAAATTATGTTATATTATGTTTCCTACCTGTTCCCCACTACAAAAGAAGATGACGTCAAGTTGCTGTTTCCTTTTTGACTAATTTCCGCTATCTCTCAATATTATAGATGAATATGTTATCAATATAATTGTTATTTTTTACGTATTTTCTAACATTCTTTTTATTATTAAATATTTTCTTACATTATTTTAAAAAATCTTTCTTTCTTAATTATTAAACAAATAAAGGTAACCCTTTCTTATTTATTATCAAGGGTAACCCATCTAAAATCTTAAGGCATTGGGTTAATAGGTCTTTTCACTTATATACAATTCACTTAGCCTGTTATCAACCCACCTAAAAAAAACTAATAATAAAAAATTTGGACAAAATTGTGCATTTACAAGTTACAACAGTTCATATCAAGTGTAAATGGGCCAGGCTACCCGTCTCAGAGGGCCTTTGACTGGTCTGGCCCAACCTACTTACAAAATGAGACAATCCAAAATGCTGGCCTATATTTTTTTAAAAAAAATTAATAAAATTTATTTTATATAACAGAATTTAGGACTGGTCTTTTCACTTATATACAATTCACTTAGCCTGTTATCAACCCACCTAAAAAAACTAATAATAAAAAATTTGGACAAAATTGTGCATTTACAAGTTACAACATTGTTCTTATTAAGTGTTTTGGTTGAGACATTATTAGCAGCGATAGAAATACACACTTAGGAGATGTTTGGATGAAAAGAAGGAATAAATAAACGCACGCGTTTCTATTAAGTGTTTTGGACCTTTGGTTATGGCATTTTTAGCATTGTCATAAATACATACATCGAGACGCCGTTGTTTTTTGACCTAACATGTATATTTCATGCTACCCGCTTGTAAATATAATATCATCACAATTTCATG
The DNA here is from genome assembly GCA_032173675.1 of Gastrolobium villosum. Classification (NCBI taxonomy): domain Eukaryota; kingdom Viridiplantae; phylum Streptophyta; class Magnoliopsida; order Fabales; family Fabaceae; genus Gastrolobium; species Gastrolobium villosum. The sequence continues at coordinate 265,703 of JAVKPL010009119.1, forward strand.
TTTAGCGCTAAAAAATATAATCATAACAACACCATATCCCTTGACTAATTAATACATATCAGATCATGAATCTCCAATATCCTGATTATGTTCCTCGTTATGAATTTAAAATATTTTCAAGTTTTTTTTTTTCCTTTTTAATTACATGAAGTTGACGGGTGATTTTGAAGTGATGGTGAATAATCTCATTTTCACAATTTCCAGTCCAAAATTACTCGTGAACCTCTTATTCATGTAATACTCCAGTGCATATTGATTTTTTCTTCCATTGTTGTGTTTGTTGATCCAGAAATTTCTTATCGAAGTTTTTTCCCCCTTTATTGTGGTTGTTTTTATTCTGTATCCATTGTCTAAATATCGGTGGTGGCGGGTTTAGAAAGATCGGGTTTGACTGTGGGGACAAGAGGCCTCATTGAGAGCTCTTCCATGGTGTTCAGGCTATTTTCTAAGTTTGATTTTAAAAAGAGAAACAGAAAGTGTGTGTGTTGGTTTTCTTTTCTTCTTCTTAGGTGGGTGGTTGAGATTATAGGGAGGAAGAGAGTGAGGCCCAAAACTGTAAGTATAAGGGTGAGTGAACTACGTGACAGCTTTGCTTGCAACATGATTGTCTTGTTTTTTTTAATGACAAGCTAATGCATGATGTTTTAAACCACGTCACAAAACACCATCCTACTGTGAAAATTAGAAGTATTTATTTTATTTTATAAAATTACAAATATCCTAATTTTGGAAATATTTATATCGTGATAAAGTTAACTCAGAAAATTCATTACATTCAGAAGTATTTATTTGTTATTCCTTTAGGGTTTTATATTTTTCATTTAACATGAAAATTCAAATTTTCCTACACATGCACCCTTCGATTTTCGTGTTGACATGGGTCCTACATCTAATTTTTCTAACATATGGGTCTCACCACATGCTTTTTATCTCTACAACATGAGATTTCAATTCTCATTTAACATGAGAAATATAAAACCCTTTCCTTTATGATTCTTATCTCACATGAATAATAATAAAATAATAATAATTGTTACGGATATATCTACAATATCCTAATCACCTATTTAACAATATGCTAACGGATAAAGGCACAAACAACTATCTTAACAACATCAAACAGCAAGGATAAGATCCTTATCTCAACAGAGAGAAAGTGGAATCCTACAATAATTGGGAAGTTTATAGAAATCCTAGAGGTAAACCTTATAAATAGGAGGTTAAAGACTCCAGGTACACATTTTTCAACCTATTTACGAATACTGTCCACACTGTGCACACACTCACACCTTGGCTAGAAGCCTATTGCTTGTGCGCAGTGATTGGGACATCAGCTATAAGCCAAGTATACATCTGACTATACATTATCTCTGAGCGCATACCATACAGTATAGAAATTAATACGGTCTTTCTAGGACCGAACAATAATAACAATAATAATAATAATAATAATAATAATATTATTATTATTATTATTATTATTATTATTATTATTATTATTATAGTTTAGGTGGTGTTTGGTTCACTGCTTTTCAAAAGTTTCCTATGCAAATGAAGGTGGCTTTCCAGAAAGCTAATGTTTGGTTCAACAGTTTAACACAAAAATTCCATCCATGCAATTTCCCTTGCTTTTTCAACTTTGTCTTCGAATGATTGGTTTCTGCACTGTTTAGAAAGATGATTTGTAGGTGGTTTTTTGTGAAAACCCAGCTAAATCACTGTCCACAAATTTTTTTCACACCCATTATACCCTCTGAAAAGGCAAGAGACATCCTTGTGTGGTCAGCAGCGAGCGTTGAGTTGGCTTGTCTTCCTTGCGTGGTTTGAAGAGCTGTTCTCCACACTGCGATCTTACATACACCCTATTGCATGTTGGTTGTCGACAGAAGATTTGCAGGTGCTGCTTCCACTAGTGGTGGTTTTTCTGCCGGTGGATATACTGGTGCTGCTTCCACTGGTGGTTGTTTTTCCACTGTTTCAGCTGGCGAATTTGCAGGAGCTGCTTCAGGTGGTGGGTTTGGGGCATTTAGCAGCTAAGGAAGTGGTGGTTTTTCTGCTTTTAGTGCGGTTGGAGGTAGTAAACCACCTGAGCTGTTCACACAGATGAGAAAGTAGTAGTCCATCTTGGGGATAAGTTTATAATTTTATATCATTTATCCATCTATATTTTTTTCCATACCAAACATAGTTGTACAAAATATTAAAAAAATTTCCTGGTAATATTTTGTCCAACCAAATAACTTTTTTTTAACTTCCCCATCTAATTCACTTTTCCCGTGAATCCCAGTAATTACATTTCCCCAGTGACCTAAAATATACCCGTGAACCAAATACCACCTTAAAGTTTCTACAATAACGGAAAATTAAGTATTCTTCCCTTTACCAAAATTTGAAAATAAAGTGTTTACAATAACAATTTTCAAAACTTTTGGGAATCTAGTGCATTTTTTTTAAAAAAAAATTGGAAATTAAAAATTAATGTTATTGTTGGCTTTCATTCCTAATGTATCTAATGACTATTAGTTTTCCTTTTATTGGCAAGAAACACTCATTCATCATGATAAGTTTCAATTTGCATGTTGTTACCAGGATATTTGTACATATCAAAAACACTTATTTACGACCAACCTAATCTTCGTTGATTTCCGTCAATCTAACGGTTATAACTTATTGGAAATTAATAAATAACTAATAAATGCGATCTAATAAATTATAACCGTTAGATTGACGGAAATCAACGGAGATTAAGTTGGTGGTAAAAGTGATAAACTTTTTTGGTGGTAAGTATATCCTGCCCCATTAATTATATGCTTTTGTTGCATTTTCTCATAAGTTTGCTTTTACTTTTGCTTTCCGCGTAAGAATATAAATTTTGTTTTTGGTCAGTTTTGTGTGTGTTATTAAATAGGAACAACAAATTTGAAAGTATCTTAACTTTTGTTCTTCATAAGTTTGCTTTCCGCGTAAAAATATAAATTTTGTTTTTGGTCAGTTTTTTGTGTGTCAGAAGACAATAAGTCAATAAGTCCAACTCAAAATGATTTTTTCAATGATAATCCCTTTAGGAAGCATTTGGTTGAGAATTTTTTTTTTTTAAAAATCACAATTACTGAAAATATAGTAAAAAATTAAGTTTTATGAGAAAGTTAAAAAAAAAATTATTTGTTAGACCAAAATATTATAAAAAAATTATGGGAAAATTAGCATTTTGTTGACAAAATCTCATGGGGTATTCTTAGTTCAATTTTACACACAATATATTCTCATACAAAATAGTTTCATAGGCAATTTTTTTGAAACTCCTATCAAATATGATCTCCTATAAATCTGATCGCCACTTTCCTACCACTTCTAATAAATAGATTACTATATGAATTAGCTTTAGCCTTTCGGAGGCTATATCCTTTACGGGATTTCATCCACTTAAGTTGGGCTTTGGTGCTGGGTTGGTTGTTTTGTAACACTGCCAACATGAAATGATTCTTGTTATATGAGTGAAGCAACCAACAAGAAAACGCGGAAGAAGAAATTTGAAATTATTGCACCATCGAAGTCTCTGCTTATTCAATAATTGGCCCCACTAAACGTGTCCATTCAACTCAAGTATTTTCCATTTTCTTTCTTACATTATTTTTTTGAATAAATTCAAAGGTATCCTTCGGTAACCGAAGACTAATAATATCCATCGAGTACTGTCGGACCTTTCGGGACGGCTCTCCCAAATCATTTCTTTTGGCAGGTGCATTTCTTTCTTTCTTCTAATAAAAATGTTTTAACATTTGAATTTTTAAAGTTTATGATTAATTGATTCAGTTTCGAATTTTCAATAATACATTTTAAAGATTAATTAACTACATATATAAGAAATTAACTACATATATAAGACTCTAATAAGAGATATTGAGTTTTTTTACCAAAAAAAAAAGAGATATTGAGTTTTATCCGCTTAAACTGAAATTTTCATTATATAAAGGGTTAATTTCACATGTACATATTTTTAAAATCCTAGTATTTTTATCATCTGTATACACACATGGCTTGAAACCTCTTTTATGTGTATAATTATATGTCATCAGGAACAATCTCTTTTATGTGTATAATTATAGGGACGTTTTGATATTAAATAATATTTTTAATTTATATAGTGTATATTGTATGCACTAATCTTATGTTAATGTGGATAACTTCTCTTATGTGGGTGGCACAAAATTAAGGTGTGTCTCATTTTGTTTTTTGATTTTTTAGTGGGACCCACATTAAGCTTATCTCACAACATGAGATATACTCTCTCATGTAACATGAGATTAATTTATCCCATAATTATATGTCATCGAGTATGATCATCAAATACATCCACTTTAGGTAAGTCTGACCAGTAAAATATACAAATTGCATTTTTTCTCTTCATCACGTTAGCCTACAATTTTTTTCTGAGGAGAGAAAAAATAAAAGAACAGCTTTAGTTATAACTATGTCTTACTGGTAAAACTTATATAAAAATGGGTAGCTGAAGATAATATTATCTAAAGTGACTGTAGAAATACTTTGTCATATATATATATAGGGTTCACTTTTTGTCATGTCACATGACAAAAGATTTTTTCCTGCACACACAAATCAAGTGTAGGTCCCACGTTTTTAAAAAAAATTCAGGATCTGGAATTGTATCCTGTTAAAAAAGTCAGGATACAGAACTGGATCCTGTTGCAGGACGAAACAATGTCATTTCTACAACATGACAAACTGATTTCCCATATATATATATATATATATATATATATATATATATATAGGGATAGGATCCGTTTACAAATTTTTTTTTTGCAAATTACACTAAGTACGATCGGTCGTACACTGCATGATTAAAGTATGACCTGTCGTACTTAGTGTATAAAAGTTTATAAATATAATATATATATATATATATATGTATATGTATATAAAAGGAGGGTTATATTCACAAATTATTTTTATAAGCTTACAAACTATACTATGTCTTACCAGTAAGACATAGTATAGTTTGTAAAAGTTTGTAAATATAACCTTCTCATATATATGAGATTAACATTTCTTCTACAAAGGAGATAAAGTTATTTCCTGCAATCTCAAAAGAACATCATTTTGGACTTTAGTATAAAAAAAAAAAATTAGTAAAATACATGTTACAATATGAAAGTAAAATTTTCAAAATATCCTTTATTTTTATTGTAAACTCCAAAACCACGTCATTTCAGGGTTGCTGGAGATAATTTTATCTCTTGTGAATGTAACAAGAAAAATATTTTTTCATATGTATATATATGCTTTACTTTTCTCAAACCGCTTGACGTCCAACAAACAAATTCGGGAAATCATAACCATACAAAGGTAGGTGAAAGAATTAAATACGAGAAATCATAATTAATCAACGGTGTAAGATTTATTGTTGGACGTCATGTAGCCGGAGAAATTATTTTACCTTATATATATATATATATATATATATATATATATATATATGGGACAGTATCCGTTTACAAATTTTTTAAAATTTGACACAAATTACACCTATATTTTGCCGGGAGAATCAATGGTTTTATTTATTGGGAATCAAACTTATTAATTAATATTAATTCCTAATAAATGATAATCATAGTTTGTAAGAGTTTGGTGTCAAAAAAATTTGACATGTAAATATAATCCTGCCCTATATATGTGTGTGTGTGCGTGTGGAAAACTGAAGTAAACTTTGAAATTTGACACTGTATATAACCTTTGTTTTATCCAAAAAGTTTTAACTATGTATGATGGATAATTTATAATATTAATTCAGAAATAAATTAACGTATTACGGGTAGTACGTAGATTTCATGTAAAATTTCAAAATTATGTTACCCGTAATACAAAAAATCATGCCCTTATATATATTATATACTCCCCGTATGTATGTATGTATGCATAAATCCTTATGTTTAGTATATTGTTCATCCACTTTACCTTATATATATATATATATATATATATATATATATATATATGGGATCAGACATTAATTATGTACTACGGGTAGTAAGTATTTTTTCCCTCTTCAGAAATCATGTTACCCGTAGTACATATATATTAATTTTAGCAATCAATATATTAATAAGTACTACCGGTGTCCGTATCCTGCCTATATATATATATCTATCAAATAAACATGTATATTATTATCACAATAAATTGCAATCAAATATATAAATTTTCAATCTAAATGTTTTGAGTGATCATAATATAATTAAATTGACAAGAATAATGTTACAAATATTAATATCGACAACTTTATGTGATTCCTTCTAATTAGAATTAATGGATAAGATAAATTTATTATTTTTATTAACATACACACCTATTAATTTCCTTGACATAAAATTATTATTTGTATTTTTTTATAATAAGAAATTTTAAAGCCCCACCCATAATTATGTTTATGGTAGGAAATAACACTTGTATGAATTTTGACATATAAACATAAAATAAAAAGGTTATAGTTTGGTCATGTTGCAGGAAAGCAGAACCATCAAAATGTGCGATTGTTTTTTGGGTTTTATATTCCTTATATAACATGAGATGAATCTTATTATGTCATACAGACAAAAATCATGTGAAACCCATATATTAGAAAAACTCATGTGTGGAACCCTAGTGAGCAAAAAAATCATAGGATTTGTAGAAAATTTCTCTTCTTATGTTATATGAGAAATATAAAACCCCTAATTAATTTTTTTTTTTTTTAGAAAAACGGATAGGCCCTACTTTTGGTGTTTCTACAACATGATACAATTATTTTCTCCAACATTATTCTTATAGATCCCAAAATAAAATCACCATATGAAAGAGAAATCAAGAAGATCTATTGCTAAAATTGCGGCGCTCCGTTTTGATTCATCCAACTCCAAATAATGGTTAACCACAATGATTGTTACGAGGAATTCATGGTAGTCCATGCCTTAAGAAAAAAAACACCTTTTACATATTCAGTGTCAAAAATATACTGTTTTATGAAGCATATATCAGCAAGTTAAAGAATTTTAATTATGTAATCTATTAACCAAAAACAGTGGACTAACACATAATGCATTTAGTGTTTATTTAATTGAATCAATGGAATTAATGGTAGCTAATGGAGTGGTGAGTATAAAGCAGAAAACACTTGGTGGGGTAATTTGTTTGAAATAACTCAGTGGGAGTGGTTGATGGAGGGGTCCTTAAGACTTATAAACAGAACAGGTAAAGAAATTTGTTGGAGGGACACCTACCACTTGTTATTCCATTTGCATTTCCTTTCTCATTTAATTACTGTATTTGTTTTTATTATCTGACAAAGTCTGCATAAAAATATTTAAATAAACGTGATGAGAATGGGGTGGTAAGAAATCTCAGTTCATATCTTAAACCAAAAACAACCAATTGGAACAAAAAGCCAAAAAGTTTGAGAGTTAAAGTTGGAATATGTTCTGTCTCTTCTGGAGTTACTGAGGCCAACATTTATTTTATGATAGTGGCTTTAGGAGCTAACCAAAGACTACTCTTCTAGAAAAGTGATTCATATATAAGTAATTTGAGATCCAATCAGAAAATTATAACTCATGATTCAGGTGTCTCATCTATGACCTAAAGGACAAAAATTCTAAGGTTAAAGTTGAGATTCACAAATAATATGCTAACAATAAACTCAGGTTCCATCATGAAAATATATCAAATTACAAAGATCGGATCGTAAGCATATTGAACTATTGAAGTACTGATTTCCATGCATATAAAGTTTTGTAAAAGGGTTTCATTCTATCATTTAACATGAGCACAAAAAGTTTCCTACACATACAATATTTTGTGGGGCCCGCATGTTTAAAAAAAAAACTCTGGCACGCAAAACGAATCTCTATAACATTACACAATCACTTTTCCTACAACATAACTCTTATAAAACCTTTTGTAAAATCTTATAGCTCGATTTTTTTTTTTTGGTGTCCACATTGATGAAACTTAGATTAGTTAATATATATATGAGGTAGGATCCTTCCCAAAACTACGTCGTTTTGATTCAAAGTGTGTTTATGTAATTTTAGGTTAATTAATAAAGGGTGTTTCAGTAAAATGTATATGATATAAAAATAAATAAAATTACATAACACCCTTCGTTAATTCACCTTAAAACATAAACACCCTTCATTAATCAAAACGACGGCTCTGAGAGATAAACTTATCTGTAATGCTATATTATATATATATATATATATATATATATATATATATATATATATATATATATATATCTGACGGTTCAAATTTGAAGATGAGGATAAAAAATATCAACGACTATGATTTGTAAGCATGTGACACCATATATATATATATATATATATATATATATATATATATATATATATGTGAATTCTGGGGTTTCACGGTCTTTGCAAATCAATTCAATTTCTTGTATATTTCTATATGTATATTATATCTTTTCTTTTTAATTGAGTTTTTTTATTTCAAAAGATATATTGAATTGAATGATTTGAAGTAAACAAGAGCTGCTTAGATTTTTCGGATAAAAATTTATCTTATGTATATTTTATATACACAATCTAGGTCTTGTCTCTATAATTTTTTTATACAATCTTTTAAAAAAATCGTGAATTTCTACTTTTTTTAGTTTTATATTATATTTAATTCTATTATCTTAGAATTAAATTTATATTCAAATTGAATAGAAATTGAATATAATTTATGATAAAAAATTTAAAGTTAAAAGAAAAGATCTTCAAAGATAAGAATTATTAAAATTCAAAAATCCTTGAATTATTAATTAATCAACTTTTTTCTACTTGTTCCGAGAGTAAAATGAGTTTCATCTGTTCCTGAATAACTTCCTTCAAAACGGCTTTTGCTTTCCCAGTGAATGTCTTGGTAGAAAATATGATTTCTTTAAATTAAGGTTTATTCATTTTTAAGTAAGCACATAATTTAACGAGAAATTTTCTTACCTCTCCAAATTCTCTTAGATATGATAGTATTTGAGAATAATAGATGATAGAAAGAATTAAATATTTCAAAAAATAAAATAAAAGTAGGCAAAAAAATCGTAAATCTATTGATTTGCTTTCAAAGAAAATTGCAGGATACTGAATCTTGTGATGGGTAGTCCTTGACTGTGGTATAATGTATTGCAAATACATTAGTTAAATCGTGTCCGATTTCGCCGAGAGATAAATATATTAAAAGAATATGAAACGGTGGAAATCGATAAGAAAAATGGTGGAGAGAGAATTGTCAAACCTAGATAGAAGGTGAGAGATGATGAAGAGTAAAAATTAGGACCATAAGGATTGATTGTGAGTCAATATAATGGTGATTAAGTTGATTGTAATGGTGATAAACTTTTGTGAGGGCAAGTATAAACCCTAAAAAAATTGGTTAAATAATTTGAACATGAAAGCTTCACTTAAAGTTTGGGTAAAAATATCAAATGAAATGATAAAGACGCACGCGTCACAATATTTTTTTTTTATTTCAAGAAAATACACTTTAAAAAATGTGGAATGTGATTCTTAAAATTAGAATTTTGGGACCTCAATAAATATATCTCTATATTGGAGGAAAATATCTTTAGTATTATGAGAGTACTGAACACTCAATACATTATTTACTAAAATTAAAAAAAAATAGAATTGACTTTACCTATTATACCCATCCATTAATGTTAATGTCGTTTAATTATTATTTTTTAAAGGAGTACCTACTCTTATAACACTAAAGATATACTCAATTAATTACCCCAAAAAAAAAAAAGATATGCTCAATTTGGAGAGAATAAACTTCTTAAATTTTTAAAATAAGAAAAAGTTATTTCTCAATTTGCTTGAACGACCACAATTCATAACAAAACAAATATGCAATATCCGACACGTTAATTCTAAAAAATGTTAGATTTCGACACGTTAGGACACGTTTTGATATTAAATAATATTTTTAATTTATGTGGTGTATATTGTATTTAATATTCAATAATTTAATAAAAAAATGAATCTAAACTTATAATATTCATAAATTTTGCAAAAAAAACATAAGATATCTCAAATATTTATATTAAACTCAATAAAATAGTAATCGTAATCCAACGAATTTAATAGTTAGAACTAAAAACTCAACGCAATGTAACTTTTAATTTTTTTTTTTTAATTTCTATAACGCGTGTTGGAATGTCGGGGAGTGTCGGAGTGTCCGAGAGTGTCGGGAAGTGTCGGACACGACACGTCAGGGTTTTTGAAGTGTCGGTGCTTCATAGACCACAATTCATAACAAAACAAATATGCAATATTTATTTTAAGAATATTGAAAAAAAAAAACAAGAATGATCATCCTCTTTATAGTTAAAGAAAAAGACTATGTAATTTAAATAAATAGTCAAATTACTCTTGTTAAGTTATATCATTAATTCATTCTTGTCTGGTCAATAATAAACATTTGGTGATTATCATTTGAATGGTCAACGGTTTGATATTTTTTGTCAATGACTATTAATTATCTTTGATTGGTCAACTTATTTTCAGCTATCACCTAAATGGTTATTGCTCATCTTTGAATGGTTAAATCATCGAATGACTATTAATCATCTTTGTTTAATTGGTCAACAATCACTCATTGCTATCTTGCAAATGATTATTACACACGTTTGAGCGATTAATGCCAATCATTAAGTCATCAACAATTTAATATTTGTTGTCAAGGAGTATTTAAGTAATAATGAATGGTTGTGACTTATTTTTAATAGGTCAATAATAGTCAACGAATTGTTATGAATATGGTATTAACCGTTGTTACTTATATTTGATTAACTAATTAATAACAATTGCTAGGTAGTTTTAATGTGAGCATATCTTCAGTACTACTGGGGTAGGTATTTTTGTACTGAAAGTGGAAAAAATGGGATTCAATTGAAATTAAATTATTAAGGGGTGTTATAAAAAAAAAAATTTATTAAGGGGTGAGTAGAATAATACAGTTCAGTGGGTGAATTTTTTACAACTTTTAACAAGCGATGTATGGAGTTTTCAGTATTGCCAGACTATTGAAGACATTTTCCTATAATATGAATTATTATCACTGGTACTCAACTGAAATTATAAAGATTTTATTAAAGGTAATTTTGAATATTAATTAACTATAAGTAAAGATTTTTATCTTTTTATAATATTAAGATATTACTACCTCAATAAAAGTACTATTGATATGTATCAATTTATTTAAGGGGCAAAATATTGTAATTAACCAATCAATTTCATCATTACATCGATTATGTTGATCCAATGGTTATATTTATTTTTATCTTTATATGATTATGATTCCACATATTTAATATTTAATATTTATTTCCACCTTAATTTGTATGGTTATGATTTTTCATATTTAATGCTTTCACATTAAATATGGGAAATCATAACCACACAAAGATAAAAATAAATATAATCATTGGATAAACATAATCGATCTAAAGATAAAATTAATTGATAGTAATTCTAATTGGTTATTATAATATCCTACCCCTTTATTTAATGAGAAATTTATCTCTGCAGTTGTGTCAAAAATAATTTGTATGTGGCACAAAAATAAAAGAGTGAGAGAGAGAGAGAAACTCCTTTTTGTATGTATGTGACAGACAAATTATTATTGTCCAGAAATAATTTTCCCTTATTTAATATATTCTAAATAAAAAATGCCAAATTTGGTTTTAAAGACGGTAAATTCCTTTTTTTTTTTAAAGGGTTGCAAATGTCTCAAGATATAAACAATTACCTAATTAACTGCTCGAATGCCTATATATATTCCTCTCATTCATTTGGATCCAACATATATACATGTTACACCTTTTTAAGGGTTCAAAAGATTATCGTATTAATTTGAGCAAATATCACCATGAAGCGAGGAAGCATTCTGATTATTTTGGCTTTGTTCGCTCTCTTCTTCAGTCACACCACGGGTACATCTATATCATGATTTATTATTATTAGAATTGCTCTTATTGTCATCCATATAGTTTTTCAAAGAGAGATTATATATGTGTCATATTCTTAATTAAACTAACTTGTGTAACGCACAGGGGCAGGGATTGTGAGGTATTGTCCCACTCAAATACGGGATTTAGAAGGACTTTGTGGAGATCATGGAGCCGTGGATTGTTATAATTTATTCCTCAAACAATATAGACCAGGCTCCAAGCCTTGGAAATGCCAATGTTTCAATAATTCCCCTCAACATTATTGTCAATGTGATATTCTTTGTTGAAGATGAGAAAATCTTATCTTCAGTTGATATTAATAATAGAATAAATAATTGAGAACTAGGACTATATATAGCATCTTATATATTGGGGATTTTATGAAAAATCCTCATATCCCAATGTATGAGACTTATTATAGCTAATAAAGTTTTCAATTTCTTTGTCAATAGAAACTGAGACCCAAACAAGTTTAGATGATTTAAGAACATTTAATTATAAAAAATATTTATTTAAATAAAGAAAACCCAGAAATATCAAGCAGTGGTTTTCCAGGAAAATGACTTCAAAACTGAAAAGTTTCTACCATCTGAACTTTTAAGAATCAACTAGGTTCATTCATTGGTTTTTTTGTAACTATTTCCATTGTATAGCACACTGTGACAAATGTATCTGTGGATTAGCTATGTATATATGTATCGTAAAGTTGCCTGTGTATAATAATAATAATAATAATAGAAAAGATTATATTTACAATTTTTTTATTTACAAACTCTTACAAACTACACTATGTCTAACTGGTCAGACTCAATATAATTTGTAAAAAAAAAAATTGTAAACAGATCATTTCCCAATAATAATAATAATAATAATTTAATTATTATTATTATTAGAGTAGCTCTTCTTGTCGTTCATACAAATCTTCAAAGAGAGTACGTTATATTCACAAATAAATTGACTTGTTTAACACACAGGGGAGTTAAAGTTTTGACCCAAAGATATGACGTTGGATGGCAAATGTGGCGTTGGTGGAAGGTATGACAGTTTTCTAGTATTTCTCTCGAGGTGTGTTTGGTAGAAGATTTTGTCAATGGAAGTGGTATTTTTGGATGTCCATGTTTGCTATTATGTTTTAAAAAATTTTGATTATTTTTGAGCTCATTTGTATATTTATTATATTATTTATTCTTACTCCTACTATTTTATAAAAGAAAGACTTTTAAACTTAATCAAAAAAATGATTAATTGACTTATTTAATACAACACCAAATAAACCCATTTAAAGGTGGTATTTGGTTAAAGATGGGGAAATCCAAAAAGGATTGCAAGCAAGAAGACCAAAATGACCCTGATGTTTGAGAAAACTACAACAAACTAGAACCATATTTTCCCATTTTATATTAGTCAAGGGTTGTTGTGGTAACCTAATTCCCAAATGTAACTTTCCATTGTGCTTATGACTGTTGCAAACAAGGGCGACTAACATGAGATATTTTAAGGAATAGAGATTCAACAATTCAAACATATAATTATTATATTTGTGAATTTTCATATCTTTAGGATGATGTTTGGTTTATTACTTATTATGTTACGGGAGGAAAGTGAAATACTTATGTTTGAAATGTTTACCGAAAAAATTAATGCATTTTTATATGTTTGCTTTGATATATAATCAACAACAATTGTTCATTTAAATTTTAAATATTATGTGACATTATTTAATACATACTTTAGATAACTATGTTAGAATTCATAGTAAAAAATTTTCTTGATAAATTTGTGTAATTACAATAAATAAAAAATTTCAATTTTTTGCACCACCTAAACACCCTACGGAGCCAGCGGCATGCCTATGCATTGCACTTGTAGAGATCTTACCGATAATAAACGACTATGCACATGTGATGTTGTTTGTGGAAGATGAGAAAAATCTTGTATGCACTCCATATTAATAATACAATAAATAATTGTGAAATATCACTATAGCATCTTATACGTACATTGAGGATTTTAGAAATTAAAGCCTTCACATCCCAATCTATGATCGAGTTATAATTGCGGTTAGAAATTTAAATGTGAGTGTTGAAATCTTATATATATATACTTTTTTTAATAAATTCAAAGGTATTCTCCGGTCATAATCGAAGATTAATTCTCATCGAGCACCGTTGGACCCTTCGGGGGCGGCTCTCCCAAATTTTTTTTTCATTCCCAGGGCTCGAACTCGAGACCTCTGGTTAAGGGGCCCAGACTCCTTACCACGTGTGCCAAAAGAGTTTGGTAAATCTTATATTGTTTGTAATGAGCTAACTCAATTTATATTATCTACAATAAGTGAGACGCAAGCAAGTTTAGATAATATTCAATCATCTAATTATAGAAAAATTAAATTTTTTATTTAAAAAAATCCTATCCAGCAATATCAAGCAACTGTTCTTAGGAAAAAAAAATTCAATGGTGCAGGCACATTGTAATCTTTCCATTGAATGCATGTGTGATACTTGGTGAAATTATTTTTTTCTCCTCCCTCCTCTGTCCCACTCGGTTAGCAGTGGTCCACTAGCACAAATATATGCTCGTTTTCCAGGAAGGATGACAACAAAAGCCACCAAGCGCGTCCAGCCTTGTGTCGGCACTAAAGCAAATCACTTTTATTAAATTTACAAATCTATTAATGCAATATTAATAGGCTTTAATGTTTTTATCATCAACGTAGATAAATTATCTATATTCACTTACAAAACAACGTCATTTTGGGTTAAAAAAATTATATTGAGAAAGATTATTATAATCCTGAAATAAATTATAATTACAAAAATACCTTCATTTCCGTTTCAAAACGTCATTTTGAATTGAATATAAATAAATTATCTACAAAAAAATAAACTCATGTTAATAATGAGTCTATTTTAATTAATTCTGTAATTAATTAATTTTATAAGTCTCACCATTAGTTATTTCGTCATTAATGCACTAAATTTACTTTTAAAAATCCATTTTAATTGCCGAACACTTGATGGAAAGATATTTGAAATTAAGATTGTAATTATAACTTACATTGCTTACTTTATTAGTCACTGTTTAGAAAGTGTTTTTTTTATCTTTCCTTCAACTTCTACGCAAAAACTTAACTAGATTTTTTTTTTACAAAAATTCTTATGATAAAAAGAAATCTTTGTTATAAGAAATAAAAAAACAAAAGCTACATAGCAGTATAATCCATCATAATAATGAATTTTCATCTCCACTTCTCCAAAACCTTTAGAACAACTTTATAGAATTACCAAATAGTTTTTAACTTGTTATAAAAAAAAATTAGTTTTTAACTTTACTTTTTAAGTAACTTTTTTAAATTTAACTTAAAATTAACTTTATATTAAAAAAAATGATAAACATGCACTTAATTAGTAGCAACTTGTCATCTTGTTCATAGTAAACAATACGCCACTTTTTACAAGTTATTTTCTGTATGTTACACCAAAAAACAAAAATATGTTCGGTATGTATATAAAATGTATTTTTTTTAATGTAAATAATTTTAAATATAAAGCTTAATCTAATTATTTAGTTTTTTTAAAAAAAAATATATAAATGCACAACCTGAGAAATGGTGGCAACGGAAGCCCATTGTATTCGGTGTTTGACGGCGTTGCCCAACAGCAAAAATGGCAAGGAATATAAGAAACCACAAAAATCAAGAAGCAAAGAAAACATGTTATAGCAATGTTAACTCAGCCACAAAAATAAGAAACCTAGCTGCTGCATATATAGCAGTCCGCAGTGGAATATAAATTCATGTTATGTTTCTGTCCCCTGTTATGAACCGATATTGACACGGGACACGTCATAACACGACATGTCGACACGTTAATTTTAAAAAATATCATATTTTGAGACGTTTAACACGTTTTAATATTAAATAATATTTTTAATATATATAATATAATTTATATTTTATATATATATATATATAAGCCCATAATAAGTCATTTAAAAAATCAAATACTCAAATTTCATAACATAAATATAAACAAAAATAACTTTTTGTATCTTGTTAATTTTTCATATCAAATTTCATTAAAAAAAATTGATTTATAAATTATTTTTTATTTTTAGTTAATAAAATAAAATAAGGTACCAATAAATAAATAAATAAATAAATAAAATTTAGACCTAAAAAAAGGAAAAAACGTGTCAGAATGTTGACCACGTATCAAAAAAATTGACGGTGTATCGGAACGTGTCGGAGCATTGACCGCGAGTCCCAAAATATTAACCACGTATATTGAATGTGTGTCGGAACGTATCGGAGCGTGTCAGTGTCCGACACACACAAATTAAAAAAAAAAAAGTGTGTCCGTATTTCACGGGCTGTCCCCACTATCAAAAGGAGATGAAGTGAAGTTGCAGTTTCCTTTTAGACTAATTTGCACTATCTGTACCAAAAAAAAAAAAAAAATTTGCACTATCTCCTCAATATTATAGATGAATATATTATCAATATAATAACTATTTTTTACGTATTTTCCGACACACTTTTTATTATTAAATATTTTTCTTACATTTATTATTAAACGTTTTCTTTCATTTTTCATATTTTCTTGTAATCCAACCCCTTGTTCAAAAGTGATTTTGGATGCAAATAGGCAAATATATCGACCATGGTTTTATCTTTTATTTTGAGTAAAGCTAATTTTGAATTCCTAATAAAAAATACGGTTATCATTTATTATTTTTTTTGTATAACCTCTGGAGGTATCCCAATTTAACCTTCTCCGGTCACCTTGTCCTCGTGGAGTACGGCTCAAAGACTAGTCCTCATTGGAATAGCAGGTGCATTGAGCTTCGCTACCGGAGGAAGGATGAGACTAATCCCCCTTCAAGGACAGAGACACGTCCTCTGACCCCCAAAATTTTTTCATAAATTTGCGTGAGACAGGGTTTGAACCCCTGACCCAAGCAAATTGTCCCTTATAATTTTTTTTTCGTATTAGACCTTTTTTAAGATTAATTTGAATTTTCATTGAATTTCTTAGTGATCACATTTTTAAGAACTAGAATTGTAGAGGAATCAAAAATTGACTTTTTTTTATAAGGGACAAAAATAAAAATCGTATTTTTTTTGTTAGAAACTCAAAAGCCGCTTTTTACTGATTTTTTTGGTTTGGAGGAGACTTATCTCTTTCGCCTTGTAGATTTTTTTCCCCAGTAAATTCAATTGTAATTTTAATTGAAAAGACTTTCTTACATAACTATTATAATTATCTACTTAAAAATAAATAAATTAATATAAGGATATTTATCTTGTGGTTGAATCCCTATTTTAAATTTTAATATAAAGTCTTTTACATATTCTCATCAATAAAGTAAATATTTTTTATTTTATTATTTCAATAAAGTTAAAAACTAGTCTTATTCAAATATATATATATATATATATATATATGAAAAGTATTTTACCTTTTAGTTGCTTATAATTATGTACTTCAGAGAGTAAATAGTTATAATATTAAAGTTGTATTTTTCACTTTCTACGTTAGTTGACAAGTTCTGAACTGAAAGAAGAAATAATTTTTTTTTTTTAAATTTCCAATCGGTTCATTGCTTCGCAATTAATCCGATTCAGAGCGGATCCACTATTAAGGCTTTAAATCCCTCCCAAATATGATACTGGGGAGATTTGAACACATCTCTTATCCCCACCTGCTTAGCTCCCATGAGTAATAACTATGTACTCTCCGGAATACATAGTTATAAGCAGTTAAAATGCCACAACCTGTTTATCAAAAAAAAAATGCCACATCTTGTGTCTTTTAAAATGACAAACTATTTCACCAAAAATAAAATAAAATGACAAACTATTTTCCCAAATATATAATAGTTTTTAAAACTTTTGATTTTTTTTTAAATTTTACATGAACTAGTATATATATATATATATATATATATATATATATATATATATATATATATATATATATATATATATATAGGGGTAAACATTTGAAAGCTTGAGACACTTCATCTAAGAGCCATTAGATTAGAAAAGGTCAACGGCTCGTTTTGAAAGCAGGGTGTTTATGTAATTTTAGGTGAATTAATGAAGGGTATTTCAGAAAAATGTATATGATATAAAAATAAATAAAATTGCAAAAACACCCTTCATTAATTCACCTAAAATAACATAAACACCCTTTATTAATCAAAACGACGTAGTTTTGGGGCTAGCTGGAGATAAACTTATCTCAAGCTGCTTGAGAAATGTTTTTCCCATATATATATATATATATATATATATAGGCAGGATCCTTTGACATCGGTGTCAAATTTGAAATTTGACATTTAATATAAGAGTCATTAGATTAGAAAAGATCAACGGCTCTGATTTGAAAGCATGTGACACCATTGATCTAGTGACTGTAGATGAGGTGTCAAATTTTAAATTTGACACCGGTGTCGAAGGCTCTCATATATATATGTGTGTGTGTGTATATATATATATATATATATATATATATATATGGGGTCAGAATCATTTTACACCAGTGTAAGTTACACTCTCAATCTTATCCATTGATCTCACTTATATCTAAGGGCTCAATTTTTTTAAAAATGTGAGCCATTAGATATAAATAGATCAATGGTCAAGATTGAGTGTAAGACTTTACTCTTACACCGGTGTATCCTGCCCCATATATATATATATATATATATATATATATATATATATATATAATCAATTATGGAGTATATTAAGAGATTAAAAAGAGTTGATAAGATATCAAATTATTTTTAAAAAATGTATTATAATTTAATTAATATATCTGTGAAAAAACTTAAAATTAAGCTTGAAAGTAAATTAAGTGGTGGCTTAGTTAAAGCACTAATATAATTTTATTTTATTTTCAGTCGGCTTCAAATATGTATATAATATTTAGTTATTGTTCTGGGGCAGAAACGTTTACATAAAATAGGGTATCTAATTAACAGTAACGTTATATTTATAAATTTTTTGTTTATAAATCACACTATGTCTTACTAGTAAAATATTTTTAAGTAAAATTTTACCAATAAGATATAGTGTAGTTTGTAAATTTGTAAAAAAAAAAAAAAAAATTGTGAATTATAACCATCCTCCTAATTAACTCTCAAAGTATCTCATCAGTTCCGTTGGTTGATGTTCTGAATCGGTTTTTAGGGTCATAATGCATGTCCCATGACCCGAATAAGAAAGAATTAAACCATTCACTGTTTCTTTGTGTGGTTGCAACATTACATGAGATTGATTGTGTCTTAGAATATCGCAATTAAGTTCGTCATGTGATATGTGCGCGAAGGTTTTAGCGGTCAGATTAACATATAACTAGATTGATTAATAAAGAGTAATTATAAATAATAATGAAATGCAAGTTTTTGAAGTATTAGAGACCAAGTTTCGACCATTTGTGTTACGAACTTGTTTAACTGACTGAAACCTTATTTTTGTGATAAACAAAGGATCTAGAAAACAATTTAATTAAGGGAAATACAAGTCTCGTATTATAGGAGAGTTGTTATCTCATATAATAGACACAAAGAAAATGGTGTCTACTCTTTTAAAATAAATAAATAAATATTAACACAATTTTGATGTATGAGTAGGAAAGGTATGTTCTTTTACGTAAGATGAGAAAAACATACCCCATTAATTAAATCCAAAACAAAATATTTATAGTTTCTTGTTCCCTCTTCTTTCTAAATTGTTTATTCTATTTAATATTTCGATGAGATTAATAAAATCCATTGCGAGGATTTAACAATGCTTGTAGTTACGTACCCTGATCCAACCATCTATACATGACCCTTTATGAAAATTTTATTTTAATAAGAGAAGAGAGAGATGAAAGACAGATGTTATATTAGAAACAACTTCTGAACACTATCATATATATCCATTTCATTCTCTTCAATTTACATCTCGCCGAATCTACTAGTATTTAAAGAACTAAAAATTTAAAAAAGGCATTTATGTTAGTTGGACAAGAAAAACTTTAAGAGAAAAATTGTTACTATTTTTATGTTGGTATGTATGTTTGTATGATGACTTTGATCCTCGAAGTTTACTTTGAAATGGCTTGATCAGTATGGTATGAGAGTGGCTTAGCCAAATAAGTGGGGTTACTTTCTCCAGCCATTATGACAATTATGTTTGGCTCTGAATTGACCTCAATATCCACCATCTTGGGTGTTTTCTCTTCATCACCAGCTGAGTTAGAAGATGAGTATTGTTTTCGATAAGAACATGCTAGGATGAGTAATGCAACTGCTATGACTGCAAGCATGAGAGCTATGCAACCAAATAGGTATGGAATTGGAGAGCTCATGTTTGTGAAACCATCTGCTCCTGATACACCCGCTGTGGAGTTGCTTGCTTCTTCAGGTCTGATCTTTTCTCTAATTTGCCTCTATTTTGTGCCTTGTTTCTGAGACTGGATTTTAGTGTAAGTTATTGGGAAAGAATGGTAGATGAAGATAGAATTTATAGTGCAAGTACCACATTGATTGGATCCTAAATGAAAAGGGAGACAGTTACTGAAATGCCCACGCATTATTTGTCAATGGTATTTATGTTATTCTTTCCTTGTTTTTTTTTTTTAATAAATTGGAACATGAAAGTCCATATCATGTCCTGTGTTTGATGAGCACCAGATTAGCAATATGATAAGATTACGTAGAATGAGAAAAGAAAAAGAAAAAACAAAATATAATGCAATAAATACAAATATATTGGGTAGTGTAGGAATATATTGGGTAGCGTGCGGATATATTGGGTATCCAATATTGATATCATATCTTGTTGAATCTTAACCCAGCTCCCCCATAGGATAAGAAATCATGTATTGGATAAGATAAAATGACATAATAGGATAAACTAATCATATCCTATTGACCCACTAAACGAGAGATAAAAGTAGGATATGATAAGTTATCTTATCTTATCTTCCTTATTAGGTGCTCCAAACATGCCCTTAAAATTATCCTAAGTTTGAAATTATTAAGTAATATTGTTGATTCCTTCTTGTGTGTTTTAGCATAACTTCCTGGCATGTTTCTTATCGAAGTTTCTTGGATCCTTAATTTAGGCTTTTGTAATTCTTCTTTTTTGTCCATATGTAGGAGGGGCCCCCGGATTTTAGTACAAATTTTGTCATTTTCACAACAAATAATAAATCATTTTTATCTTTTTAATTTAAAAAAGTATAAACAATTAGAATATATCAAAATGTATATTTTTTATTTTATTATGAAAGAGTAAAATGATATAAAAATATGTAATAAAAATAACCTTTTTAGGACATTGTATGCTTTTGTTGCATTTTCTGTTTATTAAATAGGAACCACAAATTTGAAAGTAGCTTAACTTTTGTTCTTCATAAGTTTGCTTTTACTTTTGCTTTCCGCGTAAGAATATAAATTTTGTTTTTGGTCAGTTTTTTTGTGTCAGAAGACAGTAAGTCCAAATCAAAATGATTTTCTTTCCCCCTGCAAATCCCTTTAAATGATTTTGAAGTTTATGTCCTTATGTTGACATAATGTATTTAAGAAAATAGATTACTAGCTATATGAATTCTTTTAACTTATTTAAGTAGCTTTAGCCTTTAGTAGACTATATCCTTTACGGGATTTCGTCCACTTAAGTTGGGCTTGGTGCTGCGTTAGTTGTTTTGTAACACTGCCAACATGGAATGATTCGTGTTATATGAGGGTTTTGTGAAATTATTGCACCATCGAAGTCTCTGCTTATCCAATAATTGGCCCCCACTAAACGTGTCCTTGCAACTCAAGTATTTTCCGTTTTCTTTCCCACATATCTTTTGGCAGCTGCATTTCTTAATTTCTTTTAAAGATTAATTAACATATATAAGTAAAAAAAATATGGTACACAAAACGAATCTCTATAACATTACACAATCACTCTTCCTACAACATAATAAAGATAAAACCCTTCATGTTATATGAGTGAAGCAACCAACAAGAAAACGCGGAAGAAGAAATGTGAAATTATTGCACCATGCAGGAAGTCTCTGCTTATTCAATAATTGGCCCCACTAAACGTGTCCTTGCAACTCAAGTATTTTCCGTTTTCTTTACACACATAACTTCTATTGACTTCAAATCTCTTTTATGTGTATAATTATGGTGCAACATTCCCATATTTTTGGCACATTAGTGCATTTCTTAATTTCTTTTAAAGATTAATTAACTGCATATATAAGGCTCTAAGAGATATGTGCAGTTTTAGACCGTTAATTTTAAAAATGTTAGATTTCGACACGTTAGGACACGTTTTGATATTAAATAATATTTTCAATATATGCGGTGTATATTATATTTAATATTCAACAATTTAACAAAAAAATGAATCTAAACTTATAGGGACAGGATCCGTTTACAAATTTTTTGTAATTTTTTTACAAATTACACTATATTCTCCCGGGATAACATAGTGTAGTTTCCAAAAGTTTGTATTCTCCCGAGAGAATATAGTGTAGTTTGTAAGAGTTTGTAAACAAAAAAGTTTGTAAATATAACCTGCCTCAAACTTATAATATTCATAAATTTTGCAAAGAAAATATATAATATTTATATTAAACTCAATCAATAAAATAGTAATTGTAATCAAACGAATCTAATAGTTGGAAATAAAAATCAACGCAACACACCTTTAAACCTTTTTTTGAACTTCAAACATCGTCTTTTATGTGTATAATTATGAAGTGCAACGACACGTCAGAGCTTTTGAAATATCGGTGCTTCATAGGTCTCATCCATGCATGTTATCAATCCTCAAATTAAAAGTACGACCATGTATAGGGTAGTTTACAAAAATTTGTATTCTCCCGGGAGAATATAATGTAATTTGTATGGTGAGATATCCATCAGAACATGGTAGAAAATTTATAGCTGGGTAAGATAAAAAAAAATTAAAATTAATGCTGGGTAAGGAAAAGATGTGATGCAAATTATATTACCATAGTTTGGGTGGCAAAATTTTCTATTGAAATCATGTGTAAAATAGTTATCCATAAAAAAAAAATTTGCCAACCACTTTTTTATTTTACTCCTACCAAACATAGCTTAATTATTTTCCTGATCCCATTCTCTTGGGCAACTTTTTTTTTGTGTGTGTAAACAAAAAAAAGTTTGTAAATATAACCTATGTATATATATATATATATATATATAGAAAAATGATGTATAGTGTAATTGTATATAAGGTTTAGTGCAATTAAAAAATTATATATATATATATATATATATAAATTTTCCTACACAAAAGATTGTGTATAGTGCAAAAAAAATTGGCACACAAAACGAATTAACATAATACAATCAATTTTCCTACAACATAACTCTTATAAAACCCTTATATATATATATATATATATATATATATATATATATATATATATATATATATATATATATTTGAACTATCCACGATGATAACGTGCTTTTCAGAAGTGATTAAAAAAGGCCGATATTAATTAGTTTGAAACAAAATCAATGACCTAAATACATGTTTGGAATTGATCATTTTAGCGAAAACTATTATTTACGGAGTTCTTAATTTTTAACTAAAAAGATTTTGAACCTTAAAATAAAATAATTCAAACACGTTAAAAACCTGATTCAATGGTAGTATGAATTTTGTCATATAAACATAAAATAAAATCACCTTATGAAAGATAAATCATGAAGATCTATTGCTAAAATTGCGGCGCAACGTTTTGATTAATCCAAATAATGGTTAACCACAATGATTGTTACAAGGAATTCATGGGTAGTGTATGCCTTTAGAAAAAAGCACATTTTACATATTCAGTGTCAAAGATAGTGTTTTATGCAGCAGATATCAGCAAGTTAAAGAATTTTTTACCTATCCAATCAGTTTATTGTTTTGTGACTAATCCAATTCAGTGCGGGTTACGAGATTAAGATTTTAAATTCCTCTCAAAAACGATATTGAAGAGGATCGAATACATACTTTGACCCCTCCCAAAGGCTTTAATTATGTAATCTATTAACCTAAAACAGTGGACTAACACATAATGGAGAAAGCAGAAAACACTAATTAGTGGGGTAATTTGTTTGAAATAACTCAGTGGGAGTGGTTGATGGAGGGGTCCTTAAGACTAAAAAACAGAACAGGTAAAGAAATTTGTTGGAGGGACACCTACCACTTGTTATTCCATTTGCATTTCCTTTCTCATTATACTTTACTTGTTTTTATTATCTGACAAAGTCTTCATAAAAATGTTTAAATAAACGTGATGAGAATGGGGTGGTAAGAAATCTCAGTTCATATCTTAAACCAAATACAACCAATTGGAACAAAAAGCCAAAAAGTTCGAGAGTTAAAGTTGGAATATGTTCTGTTTCTTCTGGAGTTACATGAGGCCAACATTTATTTTATGACAGTGGCTTTAGGAGCTAACCAAAGACTACTCTTCTAGAAAAGTGATTCATATATAAGTAATTTGAGATCCAATCAGAAAATTATAACTCATGATTGAGGTGTGTCATCTATGACCTAAAGGACAAAAATTCTAAGGTTAAAGTTGAGATTCACAAATAATGTTCTTACAATAAACTGATCAGGTTCCATCATGAAAACATATCAAATTACAAAGATCGGATCCTAAGCATATTGAACTATTGAAGTACTGATTTCCATGCATCTAACGTTTTGTAAAATCTTATAGCCTTGATAGATATTTTTTTTTGGGTCCACATTGATGAATGGTGGATCTTATGATAATTTATTAAGTTTTGTTTTTTATCAAGGGGTTTTCAAGTTATAAATTCCCTTTTAATCAGCTTGGGCTTCACAGCGTGTCCTCATTTAAAAACAATGCATAGGCTTCCTCTTATAAGAAGTATATATAGCATAAATCCATCATACAACTAAGGATGGGCAATAAACAGCCCCCACAAGAATTAAAGAAAATAACATTGGAGAATCGCTAAAGTCTCCCTTTGATGTTATACATTATAATGTCATGATAAACAAAAGTACAACCTACATCTCCAATTGAACATTCAAAGCAATTCACAAACATCAAAAGCCGCTACAAAGCATAGGCTTCCAACCAAAAAAACTACCAATTCATGCTACATATAAGGTGAAATATGGATTTTTGTAATGATAGGTGTATTCAAAATTATTCTTTCCACATATCTGCAAACTCATCAGGCTCTAGAGGATTAGACATCTCATGCATTTTCCTCCTTGTCTTTGCTTTGACCTTCTTTGCAAACTTTCCAGCCTTCTTCCTCTTTTCCAACGCTCGGATCTACAAGAACAACATATAAAGGATATAGTTATTTTTAGCAGAAAACTAGAGACATTAAGTATATATGGAGAATATATTGATTAGTACCTGATTTGGTGAAACATAGAGTGGATTCTCATATAAAGTTGGGCCTCCAAAACTGCCACCGAAGATTTTAATCGGGTTCAAGCAGAATCGCGGACCAACCTAAACAAGTAGTTTGCGCACACAAGTTAAAGTAAAATATTAGAAATTGACAGATGAAAACATAAATCAATAAGCTAGTGTTCAGACCTCAATCAATGTCATTTTATCAAGGCCTCCTCGTGGTAACTTGTCTGACTCATTATGAGGAACAGAGATCTGGCATTGGAATAAAGATGTTATTTTGTATGTAGCATTGCTCGGTAAGCATTAGTCAAAGCAGAAAATAAGACAACACTGGCATGGCATAGCCATGTTGACAAGTAACCACTTGTTTAATGGTGATGTATATGCAGAAAATGACGCCACTATCTCATTTAATTTAACATTATGAAATAAATAAAATTTAATTCATTAGATTAATATGTAATTCATAAAATGCATGAACAAGTAAATCCTGTATACCAATCAATAATGCATTAGCAGGTGGTGGCTGCGGTGCATAAGACATGCAGATCTAATATGTATTTTCTTTTGTCCAAATCGTAGTGTAAATAATGTTTTGTCCAAATCATAGTGTAAATAATGTAATTACATAATAACAGCATCCAGCGAGCTGAGCTTTGGTCTTAAAAGGCTAAGCCTGTGTTTAAATGTATCAGCCTGACCAAGCCTGTTACCTATTATAAATATTATTATCGGTCTATGGCCTGGCTTATTTACAAAAAATAAAAGCCTAGTTTAGCCTGTTTACAAAAAATAAAATAACAAAAATTTATCCAAAGAGAATATATACAATCAACAACACTAGTAATTCCATAAATATCATAAATTCAATGTATACCAAACAGCATAATATAGAACAAAATCGTTCAAAAAGTCTGTTTAACCAATGAAATGAGGTAAAATGGATTGAGGAGAAAGAGAGGCTAGTATAAGTAGTATAAAAAATATATAAAAAAATAATATACTAGGCCAGCCTGAGAGGCTCTAAGGCCAAGCTTTGGAATTGGAGCCTGAGGCTTTTTTTATTAAACGAGCTTTTATACAAGTTTAAGTCTGGTGCCAACAACCAATTTTAGATATATAAACTCAGGCCTTTACGAGCCGAGCCAAAGGCCCCTGGCTCGTTTAGCACCCCTAGTTGAGTCCACTAACGACATTTTTAAGAGTACAATGCAAATGACCAATCTCACAGGCTCGCACAGCCATCAAATGAAAATAAGACTTGATTCGATCAACACTAATTTGGTAAGGCTAAGCAATAATTAAATGAATAAAGTGGATCAGTAACATGCATTCCATAATACAATAAGGATTTAATTTTGACCCATTGCCAGTTTTAGGAGTTTTACACTACCAGTGAACCATATGGAGCCACTAATTCAAAACAGAAAATCAATTGATGACTTCCCTGCAATCTTAACTTGTGCAACTCTTTAGTTCATTGATATTATAAAAGGATTTACATTGATAGCAGATAAAATTAAGACTCTTATCATAATAGCCCTTAGCCCTTATTCTCTGCCTTCAAAATTGTTGTGTTTAAGCATTCTCATTTCATATTAAGTTTATTTGTTAAGGAAACCCATAGCTAATACTTCAAATAAAAATGTTTAGAACTCGGATAGATTCCTCAGTAATGTTCCCAAGAAAGAATAGTTTTAGATTCTTCATCTGAAACAATTTCACTTCGGTCAATAAGCATGGCTAACCAAAACAATCAACATAATAATAATCAAAATGTTCACACTTTTTGTTTGTTTAGAAGTAGGTGGAATGAATGTCCAGAACAACAGATCTCGGTACTTAGCGTCAAAATTAATGCAAATTTGTAAAAGATGCACATGCCAATTCTTTAGATCTTGTGCAAATGAAAAGACAAACCTGGTAATTCCGGAACCATATATGATCATCAACTATTGAGAAAACAAAAACGTGATCATGGAAAGGCTTAGACTTTCTATGGTCCTTGGGTATTTCAAATATCTGTACGAAAGAAAGAGAGAGTATGTCAGCAATAATCAAAATTGTGTGTATTTTTACAATTTAATCACATGAAATACACAAAAAATCCACTGACCACACTCAAATTCAATATTCAGGCAAAAATATCAGAATTAGAGAAAATTGTGAATAGGAATACATGAATGCAACAGATCTCCACATCCTGCTCAATTTAAACTATGCCAAAAGATGAATATAACATTAATAGAATTTTCTCTGGTCAGTAATAATAATTTAAGAAAATACTCATAGGCAGATATGCAATAACTGTAGTATAAGATCACAAATACAGAAGTGCACATAAAAAAATTTCAATTAGACTAGCAAGACGTTATCACCAAGAAGCAACAAAATAAGATGACATCATCGAACTAACCTTTACACTTGTATATGAGATGGTATACACAAGAGTAATCAACATGTTGATTAGTGATTCCCTAATCTTTATTTCAGGTGAAACTAGATAGACAATAAAGAAATACTACTTACAGGAAAGAAAAAACCAAATACCTGTAACAACATCTCCTTTAACAGTTTCCAATGCGCATCTTTTTCAAAATTTGTTGAAAATGTCAAAATAGGGCGGGAACCGCTTAGGTGATTCCCAGTTAGCTTCAGTTCCTCCATTGTGTGAACTGGAAAGCAATAAAGAAAAAAGAGAGATCAGTAAAATGGCATCAGAAAAAGTTAGAGAGAGAGAGAGAGAGAAACACAAACAATCATAATTCAACAAGAAGAATGAAGAATAAAGAGTACAGAGCCCAAACAATACATCATCATAGCAAACAAATTAGTATTTAGTAACTTATGATAATAATCAGATGAGAATATTACCAGCACTAACTAAAAATTTTACAGACGGGCCACCGGGGCATTTCGCCATCCAGAGATAAAGATCTTTGTGCTTCCTGCACTGAAATTCATATACAGAAAAGGGGAAGAGATGACAGCTATCAGAATGTAACAAGTTGACCAGATTCAAAGTCATGACTAAGAATTAGAGTGCATAATGGAGCTCGAGTGCAAAATATTGCCCCACTCGTCAGAGTTCAGATTAAAACAACTGCTTAAATACATGGAAAAGCCAATTTGGGAGACGGGTGGGTGGGAGTACAGGCATGTTATGCTATAAAATGGGTAAAACACAACTCCATAAAAAAAATTAAAAAAAAAATCAAATGCTTAATCCTATCAGAAAAAGGAAGTGATCATATAGATTCAAAAGTAGCCAACAATAACGTAACACATCTGAATAATGTCACCAACATTTGTGACCAATGAAAGAATTCCTTAAACCATAAACAGGCAGAAAAACTTCTAACTCAACAATAGCATAAACGATGCATATACTTATCTAGCTAACAACAGCATGACACATCGTACCTAATTTAACCTAATATGGCACTGAAAAACCTTGCGACATAAAAAAGAATACCTCAAAAAATAAACAAGAGGAACAGTTTTTGAGCTCAACAAGCTCGTTCAGGGTGGCTCCTTTAGTTTCCTTTGATTCAACCTTGTTATCCTTCTTGCAATGAGGCAAAAGCGAGACCAAATTCAACATCAAATGACGGTACCTATAAATTAATGCGAAACACTCCACCCCATTAACACTATATACAAAAAGCAACCCACAAGACAAAGCAAAAGTTTCTTTGTGCTTAATTTTACCCAAAACAACATCTTTTTGATAATAATTCATTTGTTCTGAACACAAAATAACGAATCCAAACTCCAAACAAGCACAAACTCTGAAACTAAAACAAGATATGGGTATGTGGTTGCACCTGTAATTGATTCGCCTTGAGCAAGTGACCAATACCTTCTCTTTGTTCCTAAATATTGGTGAATCACCGTTACCCTTAATCTCAACCTCAACATCATCATTGACTTGATTCTTATCCTTCCATCCCAAAAGGGTCCTGGTTGGTCTCTCTGGAGCGGCATCTTCCTTTTTGGGCAGTGCCACAGCTTCAGTAGTCTCATTGTGCTTTCTCTTCTTCCCCATTTTTCTGTTAAAAATCTGTCATACCCAACAACCAAAATCACCAAAAAATAACATTTTGACAATAACCCACTTGCCTTCTTCATCTCAAAGAACAACCTCACAGCCCCCCACACACACACACACACACACACACACACACAAACACACACACAAAGCACCAGTGGTGGCAACAGAACAACAAAAGCATGCACGAGAGCAAGGAAACGAAAGAAGAGAGAAAAGAGAGAAGAAACGTGCCTGGTTTTTTTCAGAGGAAGGAGGTGAAGGATGAGGGTCAAACTGTTGGTGGCGTTCGCCGGCGGCTGGGCGGCGATGAATGAGTTTTGGCAAAGGCAGAAGAGGGTTTTGTACGGGAGTATAATACAGTTGGGCCCTCTTTGGGCCAATGTTTTGGCCCAATTAGGCTAGGTTTATAAAAAGCCCACGTGTTTGGGTTTTGTGTGTTATGATTCGGTTTTCATTAATCTGTACAGCATTGGTTTCCAAGTCAAGCTTCCAAGGATTTCTAAAACCAACAGTGTGCTTATTAACACATTGTAACGAGGTGTTTTAAGGGGATATACTCTTTACAATTATTTAATTTTTCAATTACAAAATGATGTTATTTTGGGAGTAAATGCAGATAATTTATCTGCATTAACTGGAGAAATATTATTTCCCTTCTTTTAATAAAAATTTCTTAGTTTTCCCCATTTTTAAATTACATATCAATTTATTGATTAAATTTGACCCATATTTCCTTGAATAAAAATGTCACTTAAGTTCACCGACATTTCTTTGAATTAAAGTGTAACTTACTTGGGTAAGAATAAAAACACCCATTGGATTACCAAAAAAAAAACACTCATTTATTTGAATTAATAAATCATTTACTTAAGTAAATGTCAGTTAAATTTTAATTTATTAAAAATATATTGATATATAGTTCGAAAATAAGGGCAAAAAAATTAAAATATTACTATTTTAATAAATAATTACGAATACATAGCAGTTTCGAAACTATTTACAAATCTATAGCAGTCAGTGGCAAAAAAAAAACTTATGAACCATAAAACTTTGAAAAGACATAACTTTTGACTCGGGTATCCGAATGAGGTAATTCTTTTTTTGATTCCACATAATTTTTCGAGATCTACGCAATGACATCTCATTTGATATATTTTATCTCTCACAAACACAATTCAAATTTGCAACAATGATAATATAAAGATGGCACCAAAGTAGATTAACCCATCTATAAATAAGGATACTTAATGTCATATTACAATATCTGCCAAGTGTTTGAAAAAAAATAGTTTACAAGTTTATTTATTAATTATTAAAATATATACAAATTTATATAATATTCTACCAAGTGTTTAGAATATTTATTTAATTATTTTCTTTATTAATACAGATTTTTCAAATTAACTTTTGAGTTTAAATCACAAATTTAATCTTTATTTTATTTTTCTTATTAATAATAATTTTTTAAATTTTGTTGTAATACACTATATAATACAATTATTGCAAATTTGAATTGTGTTTGTGAGAGATAAAATATATCAAATGAGATGTCATTGTTTATTCGAAAAGTTATATGGAATCAAAAAAAGAATTACCTCATTCGGATACCCGAGTCAAAAGTTATGCCTTTTCAAAGTTTTACGGTTCATAAGTTAACTTTTTTTTTGCCACTGACCGCTATATATTTGTAAATAGTTTCGAAACTGCTATGTATTCGTAATTATTTATTAAAATAGTAATATTTTAATTTTTTTTGCCCGAAAATAAGATGTATTGATATATAATTTAAGGGTTAAAAGAAAAATAATGTTACATTTTCCTGCGGACACCAATAAATAAGTACGACCTGTCGACCCATATGATAAGTCTCTAAAATGAGACTTAAATCTCTTATTTGCTGACCTTAAAGTGTAGCACATAATGAATTGGACATTCATATTTAACCCATTTGCAAGTAATTTGAATGTTTTAGCTGGATACAAGGTTAATGGGTTGTTTTGTTGTCATTTCAGGAAAATCAAGGAACTCAAGATTGAGATGAGCCCAAGCAAGCAAAAGAAGAAAGCAGCGTCCAGTAAAGAAAAACATAAACCTTATACTACAGAAAAGAAAAACAAAATACATTTCCAAGTTCAATTACTCATTACATTAGTCAATTGATTTTTGATTCAATTATCAAATCTTTCAAAAACAGAAACATTTTTAGCTAGTTTAGTAAAGCATATTGTTGTTTTGATTTTTATTTTTATTTTACTTGTAGTTTTATCAGTCAAAATTCTAATACAGCAATGACTATTTTAATTTGAGTCAAAATGCCAAGATCCTTATGGGAGGGGACTAAATATACTTGCACTCTACTTCCATTAACGTTAGCAAGAAAACAAGAGCCAAATGTTATTGTGATGGAATCGCAAGAAAGAAAGAAACAGAAGACTAAAAAACCATGAAGTTGCTATTGACAAACATAGGCTATAAAAAGTTGATAAAAACGGCCAAATGAAATACAAAGTAAGGTTAAGGAACATATCAGGTTAATGCTCAACGATTTAGTCGAAGGAATATCATGCAAACGCTTTTAATTTCCATCTCAAATGAAATACAAAGCATATGTAATATAAGATTTTCTTTCAATGTGATGAGAGTTCTAGAGGAATTAATATGACCCCTCCACCACGTAGTAAATGTTGAATAAACTCTAAATGTTTTTGTTAGTTTTAATAGTCTTAATTAAGGAGTCATGAGTTTAGATAAGTGAAAGGCCAAAAGTTGTAAGAAAGTGAAAGGCCAAGAGTTAGAGAGAGTGAAAGGCCAAGAGTTAGAGAGAGTGAAAGGCCAAGAGTTGGAAGTTTAGTTTTGTAGTTTATTGCTAATTTAATGTTTAGGTTCATGAAAAGGCAATCTAGTGCCTATATAAAGTAATCCATATTGTAAGCAAATTATCACAAAAAAAAAAGAGAAATACAAGTTTTGTCTTCTCCACAAGAAAATAGTTGTTCTTATTTTAAGTTCTACATTATAGTGATACCACAAATTGGTATCAAAGCTATGGAGAGGGGGAGTGATATGGCACTACCTAAGTTGACGAAGGAGAACTACGAGAATTGGAGCATCCAGATGAAGGCTCTTCTCGGATCCCAGGACGCTTGGGAGAATGTTCAAGCAGGTTTTGTAGAACCACAGGACACTGGAGGCCATTCGGCGGCTCAAACCAAAGCGTTGAAAGAGACGCGTGCAAAAGACAAGTTGGCGTTATTCATGCTCTTCCGAGCTGTAGACGAATCCGGGTTCGAGAAGATAGCAAATTGTGAGACCTCAAAGGCAGCCTGGGACATCTTGGCAAATGTCTATAGAGGAGCTAACCGGGTTAAACAAGTCCGGCTTCAAACCCTTCGTGCCGAGTTGGAGGGAATGAAGATGAAGGACACGGAAGGAGTATCCGGGTTCGTTGCCCGGGTTCAAGGAATTGTGAACCAGTTAAAACGGAATGGAGAAGATATACCTGACACCAGAGTGGTGGAGAAAATCTTGAGATCTTTGACAGACCAGTTCGAAAACGTGGTTTGTGCCATAGAGGAATCCAAGGACCTGTCTACACTCACCATTGACGAGTTGGCGGGTTCCCTTGAAGCGCATGAACAAAGAAAGAAGAAGAAGGAGGAAACTCTTGAGCAGGCACTTCAGACCAAAGCAACAATTAAAGATGAGAAGATGCTCTATTCTCAAAATTTTCGAGGTAGAGGACGTGGCCGCGGTGGACGAGGTACTAGCCGTGGTGGTAGAGGTCGAGGCCGAAGTCAAGAAGTGTATAGTGATGAGGTAGGACAGTCAAATCAACAAAACTGGAGAGGAAGAGGACGAGGTCGACGAGGAGGTCGGTCACATTATTCAAACATCGAGTGTTACAAATGTGGAAAGTTTGGTCACTATGCAAAAGATTGTAACTCGGACAAGTGTTACAACTGTGGCAAAGTCGGACATTTCGCAAGAGAATGCAGAGAGGAGAAAAAGGTGGAGGAGACGTCCAACCTAGCCACAGAAGGCGAGATGAAGGATGGTGTCTTGTTAATGACACACAGTAAAGGAAGTCCAGACGATGACATGGAGTGGTATCTTGACACGGGTGCGAGCAACCACATGTGCGGACATAAGGACTTCTTCAAGGAGATGAGAAAGGTGGAAACCGGACATGTTTCGTTCGGGGATGCCTCAAAGGTTGAGGTAAAAGGCCGAGGTACGATCTGTTTCCTACAAAAGGACGGGTTAATTGGCTCAATTCGAGATGTGTACTATGTACCCGACCTAAAAAGCAATATTTTAAGCATGGGTCAACTGATGGAGAAAGGTTACTCGGTTATTATGAAAGACCGGGTATTGTATTTGAAAGATGAGCAAGGTCGGCTGATAGTTCGGGTTCAAATGGGTAAGAATCGTATGTATAAACTAAATCTGAAATGTGTACAGATTGAATGTTTACAAGCCGAGGTGGAAGATAAGGCGTCACTTTGGCATCTCCGGTTTGGTCACCTACATTATGGTGGTCTAACCGAGTTGGCAAAGAAGAAGATGGTGGAAGGGTTACCTGGCATCAACTTTGAAGGAAAGTTTTGTGAGAGTTGTGTACTTGGCAAGCATGCCAGGACCACGTTTCAGAAGATGGCAAGATTCCGGGCTAAGCAACCTCTGGAACTAATACATACCGACTTGTGTGGACCCATCAATCCGGGTTCCTTCAGCGGTAAGAAGTATTTTATTTCCTTTATTGATGATTTCTCACGGAAAACTTGGGTTTACTTTCTGAAGGAGAAGTCCGAGGTGTTTGATGTGTTCAAAAGGTTCAAGGTGATGATTGAGAAGGCAACATGAAACTATATCAAATCGGTGCGGTCTGACAGAGGTGGGGAATATACCTCAACAGCGTTTATGTCTTTCTGTGAGGAACAGGGGATAAGGAGGTTTCTAACAGCACCATACTCACCACAACAGAATGGCGTGGCTGAAAGGAAGAACCGGACTATTCTTGACATGGTTCGGTCAATGCTGAAGAACAAAAGGATGCCGAAGGAGTTTTGGGCGGAAGCTGTGCAGTGTGCTGTGTATGTGCAGAACCGATGTCCACATTCGAGCTTGGATGATAAAACTCCACAGGAAACATGGAGCGGTCAAAAGCCTTCAGTGGCTCATCTCAGAGTTTTTGGCAGTGTAGCCTATGCACACATACCGGACCATCTCAGAACCAAGCTCGAGGATAAAAGCAAGAAATATGTTTTTATTGGATATGATGAAAAAACAAAAGGGTATAAGCTGTTTGACCCCGTCAACAAGAAAGTCATAGTAAGCAGAGATGTAAAGCTCAATGAAGCAAATGAGTGGGACTGGAACAATTCTTCTGAGGTAAACTTTGAAGACGGAATCTCAACACAAATTATCAACCCGGCAAGTCCTGAAGCTTCTGATGATGAAGATGAGGTACGACAACCCAGGATGCGAAGCATACAAGACATATATGAGTCAACAAGTGAGGTACATTTTGTTTGTCTTCTTGCAGACTCTGAGAACATAAGTTTTGAAGAAGCCATCCGAGATAAGAAATGGCAAGATGCCATGGATGAGGAGATAGAAGCCATTGACCGAAATAACACATGGGAGTTAGCCGAGCTACCAGAAGGAAGTCGGCCCATTGGAGTGAAGTGGGTGTTCAAGAAGAAGATGAATGCTCAAGGGGAGATAGAACGATATAAAGCTCGACTAGTTGCAAAAGGTTATAAGCAGAAGGCTGGAATTGACTATGACGAGGTGTTTGCCCCTGTTACAAGGATGGAGACAATTCGGCTACTCATCTCACAGGCTGCTCAATACAGATGGCCAATGCATCAAATGGATGTAAAGTCGGCATTTCTGAATGGTGTTCTTGAAGAAGAAGTTTATGTGGAACAACCGCCGGGCTACATGAAGGCAGGAGAAGAGAAGAAGGTGCTGAGATTGAAGAAAGCACTTTACGGGTTGAAGCAAGCACCACGGGCATGGAATGCTCGTATTGACAAATATTTCAAGGAGAATGGACTTGAACAATGTCCATATGAACATGCTGTTTATGTCAAGAAAAATGGAGGAGACTTGTTAATTGTGGCTCTTTATGTTGACGACCTCATTTTTATGGGAAACAATGCCAAGATGATACAAGAGTTCAAGAGCACAATGACAAGAGAGTTCGAAATGACAGATCTCGGTTTTATGAAGTTCTTTCTTGGTTTGGAAGTAAAACAAAATGAGAAGGGAATCTTCGTGTCACAGGAGGCTTATGCAAAAAAGATTTTGAAGAAGTACAAGATGGAAGATTGCAACCCAGTTTCAACACCAATGGAACCCGGTTCAAAACTCTCTAAGTTTGATGGAGGAGACCGTGTTGATGCAAGCAAGTACAGAAGTTTGGTGGGAAGCCTACGTTATCTCACATGCACGAGGCCGGATATCTCGTTAAGTGTCGGCATAGTAAGTCGGTTCATGGAGGAGCCGAGATACACACATTGGAAGGCGGTAAAGAGAATTCTGAGGTATGTTCAAGGTACAGTTTCACACGGGTTACACTACTCGAGCTCGGCAAAATACAAGTTGATTGGATATTCTGACAGTGATTGGTGTGGAGACGTAGATGATCGAAAGAGCACGGCTGGTTATGTGTTTTTCATGGGCAACACGGCATTCACCTGGGTTTCGAAGAAGCAACCTATTGTGACACTGTCGACATGTGAAGCTGAATATGTAGCTGCATCTTGGTGTGTTTGTCATGCAATGTGGCTCAGGAATTTGCTAAGCAAGTTGGAGGAAAAACAAGTCGGTCAAACTGTAATCCGAATTGACAATAAGTCGGCTATAGAGCTAGCCAAGAACCCGGTAAATCATGAAAGAAGCAAGCATATTGACGTCCGATTTCACTTCATCCGGGATCAAGTAAAGGAAGGAAATGTGGAGCTAACACACGTGACCAGTCAAGAGCAAGTCGGAGACATCTTCACAAAGCCACTGCCGACGTTGCTGCTCAACAATTACAAGAAGATGCTTGGGATGAAAGATGGCAGAACCATTTAAGTTTATGAAGGAGAATTGTTGAATAAACTCTAAATGTTTTTGTTAGTTTTAATAGTCTTAATTAAGGAGTCATGAGTTTAGATAAGTGAAAGGCCAAAAGTTGTAAGAAAGTGAAAGGCCAAGAGTTAGAGAGAGTGAAAGGCCAAGAGTTGGAAGTTTAGTTTTGTAGTTTATTGCTAATTTAATGTTTAGGTTCATGAAAAGGCAATCTAGTGCCTATATAAAGTAATCCATATTGTAAGCAAATTATCACAAGAAAAAGAGAAATACAAGTTTTGTCTTCTCCACAAGAAAATAGTTGTTCTTATTTTAAGTTCTACATTATAGTGATACCACAGTAAAAATGTAATATTTTTTGTCCCCTTACCAAGTGGTACTGTTCGTGTTTTAGATTGAAAAGTGCTACAGAAAAGTTCCCTGGTACTTTTTTGCCGTCATGGAAGTGAATATTTCACAAAAAGTAGAAGGAAAAAAAAAACTTCAATATTAAATTGAATCTATGGAAAGACATTCATGACCATGAGATTGATATATACCCATTGGGTAAGAAGGGGAACCCTGAATCAAGCCAATGCTTATTAAGTTTCAGGTTGTCACGGTCAATAAATATTGGAATAATCAATATCTGCAATGCTATTTGCCACACGTAGTTACTAGTTAGTGATATGGAATGTTTAGTTTAACAAGAATGTTGTGTAGACATTTTTATTAAAACTTTAGTTTTGTTAATATTGAAAGGGACATTAATCCTCACCAATAGAAAAGAAAGATAA
Source organism: Gastrolobium villosum (assembly GCA_032173675.1). Classification (NCBI taxonomy): domain Eukaryota; kingdom Viridiplantae; phylum Streptophyta; class Magnoliopsida; order Fabales; family Fabaceae; genus Gastrolobium; species Gastrolobium villosum. Next base: position 303,056 of record JAVKPL010009119.1, read on the forward strand.
CATTAGTTTACCAAAAAAGAAGAAGAAGATAACATTAGTCATTTAACGAAATCATAATAAATTATTTCTTAAAAGGATATATGGCATCAGCCTTTTTTATATATAGTTGACCTATCGCGGATGACAAGATTTACCACTCCATATATATTGATCCTTCTCATCGATTATTAACCATTTATCTCATCAGTCATTGAATAGGAAACTAAAAAAAAAAATAGATTTCTGAATTTTTGTTACGGTTGACAAAGTAATAAACTTGATTTGGCTCTTCAAACAAAACAAAAGTATCATGAAGGTCTGTTGTTAAATTGCACTGCTAAAACAACCTCGTTCTTGAGATTGAGAGGTTGGAAAATCGGAATATATTTTACAGAAGCATATAAGAAGGGTGAATTCGGGAATAAAAACACAATTAATTATAACAAAAATAAATTAAAAATTGAGAGGCCAGGGAGAAGAGAGGATAATTTTGATAGATAGAGAAAGAAAGAGAGACTTAAATTAATAGAGAAAAGTGGTAATACAATGATGAGAAATTAATCGAGGAAGAAGAGGATTGGATAATAGTTGAGAGAAAATTATTTTCTTCTTATTCTTTGGATTGGCCCGGAAACAGAGTCACTTTGCAAAAATAAGATTGCGTCTAAAAGATCGTCTTTACTCCACACTTCTAATCGGGTTTAATTGGTGAGTAATTTTTTTTCTTTCCTTTGACCCACATTGCCCTTAATTTTATAACAAAAATAATACAATGGAATGGTATAAAAGTATAATAAATGATAATCTTAATTGATATCAATCAGAATTGATTCCTATCCGTCTAATTCTAATTGACTACAATAAATGAAATTAAATACAAAAATATAATAAATCCATCCTAATTGATACTAATCATAATTAATTGACATCTGCTAATCATAATTGATATCAATCACTATTAATTGATATTGTATAATCCTAATTGACTTCAGTAAATAAAATACAATGATTCAATACCAACCATAATAGTATCAATCTAATAATGGGATAGGATCCATTTACAAACTTTTTTTTTTGCAAATTACACTGAGTACGACCATCAGTCGTACACTGCATGATTAAAGTATTTAGTGTAGTTTGTAAAAGTTTATATATAAAAAAATTTGTAAATATAACATGCCCCTCTAATAATTAGTTAAAAATTATATCATTAACAATGGTTGATACATTCGAAGTCACATAGAGGGGTCCCCAAAAGAAGCTGCACTTCTTTACTTTTATAAAAGGTGGCATGAGATACAAGTAGAACAAAGTAGAACTCGTGGAGGTTATTGTTGCATATTCATAAGAATTGATACCTCATGTTTGATCTGTATGTCACTCAAACTACACATTCAGATGAGATGAGCTTCAGACAGGTACATGCACCCACGAAATTGATTCTAAAGACAAAAAGAACAATGATTCCTATAGACCTTTTTTTTTAGAATTTTTTTTTTCATTCCACGAAAAGGTCCTAACATTTCTTACCACCAATCTTTGAAATTTTATATATATATATATATATATATATATATTCTATCAATGCTAAATCTATAGGCATGTTTTTCTCATGTAACATGAGATAGCATTGTCTTATGTAGAGACATAATTAGATGAGTCTCACAACTAAAAAAAAAAAAGAAAAAAATATCTGTTCAAATTTCGATGGATGTGTAATATGAGATAAGTTTTATCAGAAAAACATTTTCCAAATTTATATTATGATAAAATTTCTACTACACATCCAGACTTTAGATGTTAGTCACCCCATTGCATGTTTGGATCATATAATGAGATAAGTCTCTGTATTCCTTTTGAAGATCATTACTGTATATAGCAATCCAAAAACATCGATTCATTTGACATTCCAAATCCAAAAAGTCCATAAAAGAATAAGAGATTTGGGCTAGAAAAAAATTAAAACAAAAAACAAAAAACAAAAAAACGCAAGCAAAACTAAAATACAACTCCTGCCTTGAGGCAGAGCTAGTAGCACAAACTAGGCAGAGATTTGAAACATCCAAATCTGCCATAACATAGCTCAGATCAGAAGATTCAAAGAGAAAACACATTAAATGCACATCTAAAATGTTTGATAAATTAATGGCATACCTAAAATGTTGCTAACGCTTCCTCATAGGCTTATAATGGATGAGAAGGATCTATACATGGAGTGGTAAATCTTGTCATCTGCGTTTAGTATAGTAATTATACCATTTACTATGGGAATATTAATGCATGCAACTTCTTGTTACGAATCCATTTTATACGGAGTTAAAGAAAGAATATTCCAATCGGTCACCCTTTATTCCGGTATGGTATCATTGCTTTGCACTCATGAAATGTGGTAATGAATGGTGACTGCTATATCACTAACTACGTGTGGCAAATAGCATTGCAGATATTGATTATTCCAATATTTATTGACCGTGACAACCTGAGACTTAATAAGCATTGGCTTGATTCAGGTTTCTCTTCTCACACAATGGGTATATATCGATCTCATGGTCATGGATGTCTGTCCCATAGATTCATTTTGATATTAAAGCTTTTTTTTCTTCTACTTTGTGAAATATTCACTTCCACGATGGCAAAAAGTGCACGAAACTTTTCTCTAGCACATTTTTTTTTAATAAACCACGTATATTTTTTACGGAAAATAATCTTATTGGAGCATGGAATATTCACATTATAATGAGACTAGCTCTTTCAAAGAATTTTTTTTGCATTCACAAGAACTTAAATTCAATATCTTGTTTAAAGCGAATTTAAGCATGTACCACTTGAATCAATCCTTGTGGTTTTTCTTTTGCACTTTCAATTTACAATACAAAGTGTACCCCTTGGCAAGGGGACAAAAAAACATTACCTTTTAACTACGTGGTGGAGTATCATTTTTTTTTTTTTTTTGGAAATATTCCGATCGATTCATTACTTCTCAACTAATCTGATTCGGGGCGGTTGATTCCTCTAGAGCTCACCTCACATTGAAACAAAGTCTTGTATTACATAATTTTTGTATTTGATGTATATGGCAATTGAAGCGTTTGCATGATATTCTTCAACTAAGTAGAGCAGCAATCCCTACTCGCAGCCATGTTTTCACTGGAAAAGTTTTCTTTATTTGTTTCTTTAATCTATTCTCCATTTTCCCAATCCAATTATCTATCAACTAAAACAATCAAGAATCAGGTTAAAGCTGAAGTTTGAAAACTATGTTCATGCGTTTTGTATGTGATAAATCCATCATCACATTTGCAGAACTTTTCAAAATCTAAAGTATTTTGGTAGCTATGGCCAAAAGAAGATCATCCAATGACATCTCTTTTCATCTTTTACAATATGCCAAAAGCCCTCATGATCTTTATATGATATAGATTCATTATATGCAGAGGAATGATAACGATGAAAAAACAAAATTAAATAAAGAGAAGGAACAGAGAGAGAAGATATAATTAACATGCTTTGGTCTTTGGCCTTCTTACAAGCTCAAAGAAATGATTAAGTAATTATACCATAATTATTAAACTCTCCAATTTTCCATTCTCTCTTTTTTTTTTAATACTATAGTCGGATCACGATGGTGAGCAGAGGCGGATCTACTTACATGGGCAAGTGTCCACTCTTGAAATATGATGTAAAATTACAAAAATATCCTTATGTTAAAATTCAAGTTTTTTCAATTTAATTTTGGGGTAGAATATTATAACAACCAATTAGGGTTACTACCAATCAATTTCACCTTTATATCGATTATGTTGATCCAACAGTTATATTTATTTCCATCTTTATATGGTTATAATTCTCCATATTTAATATTTTGTATTTATTTTCACCTTTGTATGGTTATGATTTCCCATATTTAATGCTTTTAAATTAAATATGGGGATCATAACCATACAAAGATGGAAATAAATATAACCATTGGATCAACATAATCAATTTAATGGTGAGATTGATTGGCAGTGACCCAGTTGGTTGTTACGATATCTTATCCTTTAATTTCCCTCTTTCTAATTTTTGATTCGTGAGTTTTTTTTTTTCATTATCCAAACCTAATAGTAGAGAGCTCTATTCCAGACTCATCATTTACATCTACATATTGATTCATCTCTTATCAAACCTCAATATCCGTTATTGAAAATTGGAATATTTGATTCTTCCTCCATCATCGGTCCAGTTAAGTCGCAATTCATCCAGATATAGATTTAAACTAGACCCAGCCTATCGGCAGCTGTTCGCAAGTCGCATTCCAGACCAGACCTAAATCTATATGTATTTGAAATTATTGATGAGTGCCCACCCTTCGTTAATTTTCTGGATCTGCCACTGAAGGTGAGTATATCAACCAAAGTTCAAGCCAAAATCAAGTTCGGTGCACCTGAATGAATATTGCACAAATTTCCAGCTGGGGGGAGCTTCTGTAAATACGAGACATTCATTGAACATGAAGCATTTTCAACAATTCGAAATTGGAAGAAAAAAAGAAGATAACTTCTTGTCATATGCCTTGTAACTAGATGTTTAATCTTAAGGGTGAACTTGTGGTGATGATAATGAGTTTTGGTCCCTAGTTAATTGGATTAAAGTGATTACTACTTGTACCAGATGAGATGACAAAATAACACAAGTCAGGGTTTAGATACAAAAGTTATAGGTTGGTTATCATCTTTATATTATATCAAGTCTTATTCTGGCAATTACATAACCATGACAAAATTGAGAAAATCAAAATTTTCAAAATATGTTGACTGTAATTTAATAACTTAATATAAGGACTGTATTTACAAATAGCAATCTCATTCAAAACAGTAAAACAAATTAATAAAGCATATATCTGATTAGTGCAACTGCAAGTAATTAGATTACATGAAAAAAAAGACAGTATCAGTAGAATAACTTAGAAATAACACATAAAGTGGTTGCCATTTTATATTGATCATATGTTTCTCAACCTTCTTCTCTGTCTTCAGTCCTTTTGTTCAACAACATATTCAGAAAGAAGGAACAATGCCATATCCAACTTCTGTGATTAGTGATGTGGAGAACATCTGATCCACTTCAGCATCTACATCAGTTCTCTTGGCAAATCGACCTTTTATACGGGGTCTAGTCTCTGCATAGGCCTTCCTTGAGGCATACCTAATTGTCTTCTCAAATTTTCTTGTCTTCTTTTTCTCCCTATACCTTAGGACTCTGGCCTCTCTGTCCATTGGAGTAAGATGAGAAGGCATCTGAATGGGAGGTCCAGAAAATAGGTCAATTGTTCCTTTTGGGGGTCTTGAATGGCCAATTGAGACATCCCTGATTGTTGATTCTGGTACAACACCAACATCCATTGATGAAACTGAAACCTGATTTTCAACAACAACAAAAAAAGAAACAAAAATTAGTTACCAAAAAGCAAGAGATATCAAAAGTTTATGAGATCCCAAGTTTAAGATAAATTTTCTAAGCAGCACTAGTGGTAAAAGGAACAAAAAGTACATGCTACAACATGTTACACAACTTGATAGTTATTGCTTCATGGTAAAAGGAACAAAAAGTATATGCTACAACATAAATTTTGACTGCAACTGCATATCCGAAATATAAATTAATGAAATATGGCCCAATATTTGGAAAAATAAAAAAAGCAAAGGCAGAAAGTTTTCTTGGGTATATTGGGGAAAACAATCTTGGAATCATTTCTAGCAAGAGAGCGTGACACTTAGGCCTTAGATTCCTTCCACTAAAGAAAAAAAAAAGTGAAAAGAAAAAAGGTAAAGAGAGCTGAAAAGTTATAGAAAGAATCAGAGACGCCATTTCTGAATAAACTTAAGCAATCATAAGATCGGTACAAGTGTCAGTGTAATTAATGGCAAACGATGCAGTAGATAAACCAGATATAAAGAATTTGAACCAGAAAGTTAAAGTTGGCATTGAACATGCCTGGAAAAGAAACTAATTGTGAATCCAACTATGGCAAAAACCATATACCACTTCAAAAGGAGACACACCACAAGTCAACTCAAAATCTGATAAAAAAAAATTATATATATACCAAATCAAACCGCTCAAGAGTTTGATTTAGACTAATTTGAGGTTCACAAGATACTCCTAAATTTTTTTCGAACTTATCGGATACGCGTATCGAAAATGTATCGTTTATCATCGAAAACGTATAGAAAACGCCATATCGGTGCTTCATACATGAATCAAACAAATGAAAAATCCAATTTTGAAAGAGTGCCAACCAACCCAGAAGAATTTGCAAACAAAACAAGAAAATAAATTAAACAGCAAAATCTTTTATTAAACAGGTGAAATAAAATAAAAAAAAAGGGAATTGAAGAGGCTTACACTTTGACTAATAGAACCATTGTAACTGAAGCCAGGTTTGGAGGGCTCAAAGTCCAACCCAAGCTGAAAATGCTGTGCCTGCTGAACAGGAACCACACTATCACCACCATAGCTCTTCTGAGGAACAGCAACACCATAATGTTGCTGCTGATTATAATGATCAGTAGCAGTAGTTGCAGTATTAGTAGTAGTAGCAAAGTGGTTATCACCACAAGAATTACAATCCACAAGGTCCAAATACTCATCAACTTCCCCACTAAACAAAAACCCAATATTACTCTGCTGATTATTGTTGTTGTTGTTATTATTATTGTTGTTGCTGTTCTTCACAGGATTCAACAACAACCAAGAAGCTGCTTCATTCTCATCATCCTCATCCTCTTCCTCCATTTCACCAACAAACCCTTCATCTTCACCATCACCCAAAAGGGTCGCCGGAGGACCAGAGATCGGAAGGATCGGAACACGGTGGTGGCGGCCGGCGAGAGGGTTCGCGGAGTGGATGTCAGCATCACACGAAGAACACAGGGAAGCCGCATCAGCCTTACACAGAAACGCCGCCGGAGCACGCTCGCAAGCCTCACACACCCACACGCGCTCGTGACGCGACGCCACCCGGTTCGCCGCGTGGATGCGCGCGTCGCAGCCGGCGCAGAGGTACGCAGAGTCGGCGCGGCAAAACACCGTGCATGCGGCGGATCGGCACGTGTCGCAGATGCGCGCCCACGTGGTTGTGGCTGGGGCAGTGGTGGCGTCTTCTTCCAACATTTGTGGAGTGATGAGGTTTTTTTTTTTTTTTTTTAATGTTGTTAGATTCAGACAGTGTTTTGGTTTTCCTAAGGAAGGAAAAATATATGAAGTGGTGTTGTGTTTCGCAGTGATTGTTGTTTCTGTTTTTGGTGGTCTTGAGAGGAGAGAAAATAGAGGAGGAGAGAGAGAATCTATGTGAGACACGTGGCGGAAAGTTAGTGGTGTGGGAAAGTTGTGACATTATCTAGCTTGTGGGTGATTGTGCTTTGGTGTGGGGCCCATGTTTGAGTCGGAGGGTAAGGGTGAGATAAATCTTTGGTGTTACTCTCGCACTTAAACTCAGTACATTATATCAATGAGAGTATTACACATCAGAGGAGAGAGAAAAATTTGGCAGAAAAAAAGTAAATTTTGGCTAAGATATCATATTTTTATTGATTGGATACACTGAATCTTTGGTATAACAGTAGTACCAAAGATTTATTCGTACGGGTGGTAGTGTGGAATAAATCTTTACACTACTATTGCACCAAAAATTCAATACATCTCATCAATAAAAATATGATATGTCAGGTAAAATTTTCTTTTTTCTGTTAAATTTTTTTCTTCTCTTGTGATATATAATGTTCTTATTGATGAGACGTAACAAAATATTATTAGCAAAGATTCATTGGATAGTGTGGTACTACTAGCCTAGTACTATTATTACTGTGGTTGGTCTCCTTTCCTTTTCCCTTTTACATAGGGAATGCTATTATACATTGCTACAACAACATTTAATATGAACATTACATTTGGGTTGGTTTGTTGTTTGTTTGCATGACAGTGCAATGTGTGTTAGTTTGTATCGTTTGTGTATATATACTGGTCAATCTCAGCCTCACGTAGCTCTTTCGTCACTAGGTTTGGTTAATCTTGTGTTACACTTGCTACGCCTTAGTCTTGTAATATTAGAGATAATGATGGCTCACCCAAAATTCATCTTTGTTAAAGTGATAACGTGGAGCATGTCTTTCCATTAAAAATAAAAAATGAAGATCATGAGAGCATGTGGGTCCTCTTTCCTTCCTTTTAGGCCTTTATTATGTTGTAGCAAACTGATTTGGAGTTAGTTTTTGTTGTTTTGAATAAAAGGGAGGGGTTGAAAGAGGGAAATCTGCGCTTGGAGAATCTATATGGACGATAAAGAATCATAGTAAAAAAGGGCATACCTAAAACCCAAACGGGGAGAAATCCTGCATGGGATGTGGGTAAAGTATATAATAGCACATCTACTTTTGTTTAATTAATTACTAAAATTTGCTAGCATATTATTAATTTGCTTTAATTTGGCTCAAATTTATGATTTGAATCCTTTTTTTTTAATGTATACAACTCGATCGATCGGTTGACTACTTTTTGTTGACTAGCATTTTTAAATGATGAGAAGTGAACTTGTTTGTGAGTGGTTTCATTTTATGTTTTTGTAACGTGAGTGGTTTCACTTCATATTTTATATTTGATTATATCTTGTATTCGGTCATGGTAGCACTTCCTTCATGTATTATATTGCTAAATATCATTATGGATTTTATAAAAATGTTGTAGGAAAACTGATTGTGTTATGTTATAAAGATTCATTTTGCATGTCGTAGTTTTTTTTTTTTTTAGTTTTAAAAAATGCAGGCCCCACAAAATATTGTGTGTAGGAAACTTTTTATGGTCATGTTAGATGACAAATGGAAACCCTAATCATTATAGGGTTTTATGTTTATTATATTGTAGAAAAAGTGATTGTGTAATGTTATAGAGATTTGTTTTGCGTGCCATATTTTTTTTTCTTTTTTTGTTTTAAAATGTGTGGGCCCCACAAAATATTATGTATGTAGAAAAGTTTGTTGTGTTATGTTAAAGAAGGAAATGAAAACCCATCATTATATCTCATGAGTGAGAATTGATTGTGAAATCTGTTTTCACTTGGACCAGAATCCTAATATAATAACTTTGAATAATTAATTAAAATTTGGCATGAGAGACATTTTTATCACAGATAGACAAGTGCAATACAATTGGGGCTGTGAACAAGTAGACATCGGTGCTACTACTAACTTATGATGCACGGATACGGATACGAACACGGGATATGAGATACGACATGACACGCCAATACGTTAATTCTAAAAAATATTATATTTGGACACGTTGTGACACGTTTTGATATTAAATAAGATTTTTAATATATATAATATAAATTATATTTAATACATATAAGAGTCCATAATAAGTCATATAATTTAAATTTCATAACATAAATATAAGTATAAATAATTATTCGTACTTTGTTAATTTTTCATGTCAAATTTCATAACAGAAAAAAAATTTATTTATAAATTATTTTTTTTATATTTAGTTAAAAAAATAAAAAAAAAACGTGTCCGAACTTGTCTGAGCATTGACTGCGTGTCCAAAAAAGTTGACTGCGTGTCGGAAAAACGTGTCGGAGAGTTGATCGCGTGTCCCCAAATGGTGACCTCGTGTCGGACGCGTGTCCGTGTCGGACACGTATCCGATACGTAAATTTCTCAAAAAATAATGTGTTGGTGCTATGCAGGTACTAACTAACAAGAGACGACTTCAATACAGGGAATAAATCTTTGGTATTACTGTTGTACCAAAGATTCAGTGCATCCCACCAATGAAAATATTACATGTCAATTAAAATTATTTTTTTTTCTGTGAAATTATTTCTCTCTTCTCTGATATATAATATTTTCATTGATGTGATGCACTGAATCTAGGTACAATAGTAGTACCAAAGATTTATTCCAATCCAGGGTAGAGTTGGGAGTTAGCGGTTGGGCTTCTTGATGGAATGATGCTGACTGCTTGAAAATTGAAATGAGTATGTGTTAGGCAAGCATAGGAATGTATGTGTATTAATTACATTGGGGTAACGAAATATGTGTTTTTTTTTTTCAAAACAGTAGAAGGTAGCAAAGATTATGATTTTGACCCGCTGGCTCAAAATAATGGATATATGCAGCAATTTTTGTCAATAATGAGCAAGGCATTGAAACAGCACCTACCAATAAAATTTGTGGAACTGTTACATGGTGTGGAGCATATTGTGTGAAGCACCTCTCTATGTAAACATCAAAAAAGCGTGGTGGGGTAACTATGCTTAGAGAAAATGTCCTTGTAGACTCAAAGATAAATTACATTTCTAGAATGCATGAGAGAAGACAAATTGGCTTTGTTGAAACAATGGCTAGTGAAGCTTAATTATGACAGTAATGAATTCATCTTCTGAATGTAGGGTTAGATAATAAACAACATCTTTGGAGCATTCAATGGGATAGTAGATTCTTAGAGACAGGCGATCAGCTAATGATTTCTATGTTCGAGGGGATTCAAGGTTCCGTGATGGCTAAATTTGCGAATACTAGTTTGTTCATATATATTTTAATTTTTTTTTTCACAAGTATGACACAAAGATTTCAACTATTATAGAGATATAATATAAATAATTATTAATGCATTTAAAAAAAAAAAAACTAACTTCATTTTAAAAGAAACTTTAATTTGTTGTTGAACTTGAAGCCTTGTTCTTGCATACGATAGAGTTTGCTAGGGTTGCCCAGCGTGCATACTATATCCTGCTAGAGGCCGGGGAAGACACGTGACGCCTTGACACTAACTATTTTGTTGCCTATTAATGGAGAGAATGAGTGGCCAATAATTAAACTGCCGAGAAAAAAGCAGAAATGAAATATGGATTATTGAATGGGTTTTATAATTCTCTTTCAACATAAGAATTTAATTTTTCCTACACACATTTTGATTTTCGTAAAAAGACTCACATATAATTTTTTAAAATTTTTTATCTCTATAAAAGAACTTTCTTATTCATACATGAGAATTATAAAACCCTTTATTGAATCTATCTAAAAGGGGAAAAGCACCATTTTAAAATATTTTGGCAAAAGAATTATCCAGTTAAAGTTAATTGGATAAGTTTTTTTTCAAAGTAATGCAGTCAAACATGTCTCATATGCTGACGGAACTAGTCCCATCAATGATATTGATGGGACTTGTGCCACGTCAGCGCCACGTAGGCAGTTCAATTACAGTAAAACTTCGGAATGCCATAACTTGTGACTCGGGTATCCAAATTAGATATTTTTTATTTCATATAACTTTTCGAGATCTACGCAATGATACATCATTTGATATATTTTATCTCACACAAACATAATTTGAATTTGTAACAATTGTACGACAATCACATAATCACAAAAGCATTTAAATCCAGAAGATCTTCAAACCATGTCTGTGGGAGATAAAATATGTCAAATGAGGTGTTTTTGCGTAGATATCGAAAAATTATGTGAAATAAAAAAAAATCATCTGATTTGGATACCCGGGTCACAAGTCATGGCCTTATAAAGTTTACGGTAACTGAACTGCCTATGTGGCGCTGATGTGGCACGAGTCCCGTCAGTATCATTGACGGGACTAGTACTGTTAGCATATGTGACATGTTTGACTGCATTATTTTGAAAAAAACTTATCCAATCAACTTTACCTGGCAATCAAATTTTTTAAAAACGTGCTTTAGCCATCTAAATGAGTTGTCTAATGAATTGCTTTTTAGGGATATGTTTGGATGAAGGATTTTGGAGGGAAAAGGAAATGGGGTAGATCTTTTATTTCTGAATTAAGAGAGTTATATAGTATTTATTAAAAAATATAAATGATGATTGGAAAGTTACATGATAAATTATCATTTTAAAAAAAGTTATTAAATAAGAGAATATATACTTAAAATAAAAAATACATTTCCACTTTTTATTTTTTAAAGAAAAACTTCCTAAACATATTTTAAATAAATAGTAAAAGCTTTGTGTTAAACAAATTTTGAATAGTATTAGTTACTTGTAATTTGTTTATGTTCTTTACATTTTTTATTTTCTTTTATTTTTTTTTGGTGAAAATGTTCTTTACATTTTTATAAAGACTAAATAGTAATTTACATCGGATTAAATTACTTTTAAGAAGCATATAATGGAAAATCTGCATGACTACATATTTAATGCGAATATAAATACCCTCAACCTTTGACGCTAACATGATTGAAATAAATAAGGAAAATATTATTCTTATTATATTTTTTCTTACTATTAAATCTTAATCGTTGATTTTCCAATCTAACGGTTATAATTTATTAAAATTTAATAATTAATTAATGAGTGTGACCCAATAATTATAACTGTTAGATTTACGGAAATCAGCGATTAAGATTTATAATAGTAAGAAAAGAAGATAGTAAGTATAATCTCCCCTTATAAATAATTGGATTAATTTTACTTTTTAAATAAAAATTATATAAATAACTTAAAATTAATAACTACAATTGAGTAAATAAGATAAATATGTAATTATATAATTCTTTTAATTTAAATGGGTAAATTATATATCAACTAAAAAATGAATACTCCTAAAACCAACATGACACCATTTTTTTTTTCCATGTTATTTTTTTGTCGATGCAAACCCGACAAAGTTACAAATACAAAAATTTGGTGTTGTATTCAAATTATGTTAGCGTATCACATTAAAAATTGGCATCCCTAACATTAGGGGATGAAAGCATATTAAATGGATTCGCATTCAAACTTTTTTGAAGTCATGAAGATTTAAATGATGCAGCAATGAACCTCGTATTGTCATTCGTGAATATTCAGCTACACGAGCCTTATTAGTAGAGTTCACAGTTCGCAGCAAAAGATTCAAAAATAAAATAAAATAATATTAGATGAGTTAATTCAGAGACTTAGATAACATAAAAAGTTCTTAAATTTAAACCACACCACGTACATCATCATTTACAAAAGGGCATAAATCTGCGCTATTTTTTTTTAGTGGATGTGGTCTCTTTGATAAAATGTCCCACTTGGTTAAGCTGAAAAAGTGTCTAAAGAAAACTAATGGCAGACATTTTCCGTAAATAATCTTGTAGGAAATATGTGTATTCTTAACAAATTCAAGCATGAACGATAGAATTTTATTTTAATTAAGAGCAAGTTAAATAAGCATAATATAACTAAAAAATTATAAAATTATTACCATAAAAATTTAAATTAAAATATGGTACTAAATGTGCTATTATAATTTGTTGGTAATGGATTACTAAAAATCTTTTATACTCGTAAATTCCCCTAATTAATGCTAATTTATATCTCCAACAGAACAAGGTCTCAGCTTGAAATTAAGCACGGTACAACACATCAGCATCCCCAATGCTGACTTGTTTCAACCTTATTTATCATACGTTGTTGATGTGGAGCACTCTGAATGGCAATGCTTCTTCAACCACAACAACAGAATTAAGGAGACTCAGAAACACATCGAATATCAAATAGCCACGTAGGAACCCAATAGATTAGGATGCATGTACACCACAAGGGTTGGTTGTCTTGGCTAGTATGGTGACCCTTATCTTTTCCCTTCACATGGCATGTGGGTCACCCAAGAGGTTGTTTTTCATCAATTGCTGCTCCAACAAAACAAAAATGAATGTTCCTTTCCCTTGTGATATCAATCAGGGCTCAAATATTTACTTTGTGTGGTGGGGGGGACTAATTCAAATTTGCTTTGGCTTCTATCATAATACTCTTTCCAGGGAGATTGATGTATACAGTACTCTTCTCATTTAATGTGTTTCTTTCTTTATATCCTTTTTCTTTCTTTTCTTTATGTTGTTGTTTTGTTGGCTATACATTCTTTTGTTATCCAAGACTACACGTAATGATGTTTAGCAACTTGATTGGACTGCGAATTCCAATTTGAATTTTGTTATTCAAAACGATTATATAAAAACAATATAATAACAAACAAATTATAAATGTAATCAATATATATGAAAGAGATGGTGAAGAATTCCATTCTCTTTCGTACATATGAAAAATATGGAGCATTATACAAAATAAGTGATGTGCAAAGCAGTATATATATATATATATATATAGATTAGTATCATTTTATATTATTATAAGTTACACTCTTAATCAATGGTGGAGCCGGGCTCTAATTCGAGCCCGGGCCAAAAAATTATACGTATATTTATTTTTCTTAATTTTTGTTAGTTCATATTATAATATATTTAAATTATATTAAATACAAAACACTTGATAGCAGAGAGCATATATAAAAAAGAGTTATAATTTTATTAAATATATTTTTATTTTTTTATATAAGTGGAAATGGAACACATAACTTAACACAACTTACCCAAATCTCTCACCAAATATATTTTAATTTTTTGATAGGACCAAATTACAAATTCTAGCCCGGGCCAAATTACAACTTTAGACTAGGCCAAATTATAATTAATTATATAATTATACATGATAAATACAATTTGTTAAAATTTAGTCCGGACTGAGGCCACACCCAGCCACCATATGACTCCGCCACTGCTCTCAATCTTGACCATTGATCCCACTTATATCTAAGGGCTCTGATTTTTTAGTAATGTGAGTCATTGGATACAAGTGGATCAATGATCAAGATTGAGTGTAACACTTCTAACTCTTATACTTATGTAAGAATATCCTGCCCCTATATAATATGATCAACTTACACCGGTGTAAGAATAATAATTCTTACATCAAATCTTAACAGTTGATTTCCGTGCATCTTAGGTTGAAATTTATTGAGAATTAATAATTAACTAATGAACGAGACCTAATAAATCTTAACCATTAGATGCACGTAAATTAACAATTAAGATTTGGTGTAAGACTTATTATTCTTACACTGGTGTAAAATGATCCTGCCCATATATGAAAGGCTTATCGTTTCTCAAGTCACTTGAGATAACTTTATCTCCGACAACTAAATCATAACCGTACAAAGATGGATCAATGGTGATAAAGAAAGAGAGAGAATAAGGGAATCATAACTATTCAAAGGTGAATCAATTAATATAAGGAAATAAATAAATAAAATGACATAGTTTTGGAGTTGTCGGAGATAAATATATCTCAAGTGACTTGAGAAATATTTTTCTAATATATATATATATATATATATATATATATATATATGTGTGTGTGTGTGCGCGCGCGCGTAAAAGATTTCTCCAGTCAATGGAGATAAGTTATCTTCGGTAAGCACAAAACAACATCGTTTTATGGCAGAAATCAATGTGTTTTTGTAATTCTAATTTATTGCAGGGTTATATTAGTCTTTATCGTTATAATTTTTTAGTCTTACAATCCCAAACCGACGTCATTTTAAGTTCATTGGAGATAATTTTTTCTCCAATAACTGGAGAAATATTTTCCTATATATATATATAAGGAAATCATTTTCACATGTTGTAGGAAAGAAAAGAAAAAAAAAAGGACCCTTCGATTTTCGTGCAATATGTTTTTTTGTTTTTTTATTTTTTAAATAGATGTGGGCCCCACATAAAAACAAAAAAGAAAATTTTCTCCTATATATATATATATATATATATATATATATATATATATATATATATATATATATATATATATATATATAGGAAAAGTGATTGTGTTATGTTATAGAGATTCGTTTTGCGTGCCAGAATTTTTTTATTTTTTTTAAACATGCGGGCCCCACAAAATGTTGTGTGTGTAGGAAATTTTTTGTGGTCATGTTAAATGATAAACCCTATATATATTTATATATATGGGACAGGATTCCGTTTACAAACTTTTTGAAACTTTTTTACAAATTTGTGTATTTCTCCCGGGAGAACATAGTGTAACCCATATATATATATATATATATATATATATATTTGATATCGGTGAGAATATAGTGTAGTTTGTAAGAGTTTATAAACAAAAAAGTTTGTAAATATAACCTGCCCTTATATATATATATATATATATATATATATATATATATATATATATATACATATATATATATATATATATATATATATATATATATATATATATATATATATATATACACACCCTTCGATTTTCGTGCTGATATGGGTTCTACACATAATTTTTTCTAACATATGGATCTCATATATTTTTTATCTCTACAACATGAGATTTCAATTTTCATGTTATATGAGAATTATAAAACCTTATATTTATATGGGGAAATAGAGTCTCATGTTATAGAAAAGATTTCATGTCATGCTAGTGAGACAAAATTTTGTGCTTCCCACTTAACAAAAAAAAGAGTAAATAAATCAGGCTCAAATATATATATATATATATATATATATATATATATATATATATATATATATATATTGATTTGCACATCACTTAGTTTAATTAATCATAACACTTGAAATGATTTTTTCATATTTTATATAATAAAATCAGTCAATAAGTAAAAAAATATTCAAATATGTCCATTATGATTTTTTTTTGAAAATAAAAATTGAATTTTTTTTTGTAGTAACCGACCGAATCACTTTTAATTAGTTATGGAAAACAATTTATTAACTGCTTGAATTGATCATATTTTATATAATAAAATCACTTACTTTAGTGAATCTTAATTAGTTATGGAAAACATTTTATTAAGGATGCATTTGGTAGAAGATAAAGAAAATTTTTCCTAAGAATCATGATTCCCTATAATGTGGTAGGAAAGTGACACTACTAGAAAATGCTTTTTTTCGACGGAAAAATTCCGTCGAAAATGATAAAAATTCCGTCGAAAATAACATTTTCGACGGAAAAGAAGCCGTCGAATAAGTCTTCGTAGGTAATAAATTTTTCGACGTAATTAGAGATTCCGTCGAAATAATTCGACGGAAATTATTTCCGTCGATTTTTTTCGACGGAATAATTTCTGTGGAAAATTTCGACGGAAAAATAAGTCCGTCGAATTTTTTCGACGGAAAATGAATGACATTCCGTCGAAAAATCTTGTATTAATTTTCGACGGAAAACAATTTCTGTTGAAAATTTTCGACAGAAAATGAATGAAATTCCGTCGATAAATCTTTTAATATTTTTCGACGGAAAATAAATTCTGTCGAAATTTTTCGACGGAAAATGAATGAAATTCCGTCGAAAAATCTTTTAATATTTTTCGACGGAAAATAAATTCTGTCGAAATTTTTCGACGGAAAATGAATGAAATTCCGTCGAAAAATATTTTAATAATTTTCGACGGAAAACAAATTCCGTCGAAAATTTTCGACATAAATTCTTTGAATATTTTTATCTCTACACAATTAATATCAATTTATGTTTCACACCTGATAAACAAATATATGAAAGTAACATCATAATTATATGATTTTAATATAATTATGATATGTTAAAAATCCCTGTCATATACTAATCAAAATATACTTATATATATAAATGTCCAACACATATACTAATCAATAGGGACATACATATACAAAAGTCCCTATCATATACTAATCAAAAGAGTACTATGTTTAAAAATGTCCAAGACATATGCTAATCAAAAGGGACATACATATACAAAAGTCCCCTGTCATATACAAATCAAAAGAGTCATATATGTATAAATGTCCAAGATATATACTAATCAAACAGGAACATACATATAAAAAAGTCCCTGTCATATACTAATCAAAATAGTCTATGTGCAATAGTCCCGATCATATACATCTAACAAAGATACAAAAGTCATGCTGGTGGATGACCTGCATGATCGAGGTGGGAAAATAAAAGTTAAATTGAGAATGATGAGTTTAGACATTGCTTTAATCAGTTCAAACTAAAAATTTGCAAAGTTGTACTCACAAAATCAACTCCAATGGTGCTTATGTAGCTTTCGATGTAAGAATCATCCTGTAGAACAATATAGAAATTATCATAAAAGTTGATCCAAAATTCCAAAAACATTAAAGGGTGGGGTGAGAGTGCGCAAGACCTTATAACTCCATGTGCATGTGTAGATCAAGCAGGCTCTTCAATAAATCTATAAGACTTAAAAGTCACAAACCTGGTCACCATCCTTGATGCCATGATCACTAAGATAATCTGTTTCAGTAACTAGCTTGTGTCCATTATAGCATAAGCAATATTGCCCCCAAACGTTTCACCAAAAAAAAAAAATTTCCCCCAAACATGTGGCCTACACAAACAAATGAAAAAAATTAAAAATAAAAAACACACGCAACAGATCATGGAAATTTAGTGAGTAGAAACTGAAGAAAAATAATAATAACAGCACAGCACGCTTCTGTTCCATGAGGTCAAGAAAGCAACAAATCTCACTATGTAAATCCAAATTGAATATTGAAAATCAACATACACTTGTCCCAATATTCCAATATCATAATAAAATAATTCATAACAAGATACTCTAAATTGTTTTTGAAAAGAGATTAAAAAGAAAGAAAGAAAAAAAGGTAACAAGATTGGCGAAAAAAGAGGAGCGAATAACAGAAGGAAAAGAAATGCATGTTAAAATAATACCTTTTCATCTTTATTTATTTTAACACTCCAAAGTTCATTTTATAATTTGGTTCACTATTAATCCTTCTGATAAAAATGCATGAATCGTTGTTCTGCATTCCAGTGATAACTGAGGCCACAAAGCTAATGTAGCTATTCAATCTTGTAAAAAGCAATCGGTAAAAAAAGAGGATAAACCACCTTCAATCTTGTAATATCATGTTTGTAGGACTCTCAGCCATTAATACAAACAGGTTGTATGCATCAAATTTTTCAAACAATAAAATCATACAAGAGAGATGGCTAGGTGACGGAGATAACTTACAAGAGAGACGAAGAACTATGCAAAGCCAAAGGTGGCCCTGACAACAACAACGAATGATACCGCGGTGTGAGGCAACGAAGCTGGGGCAAGTGGGTTGCTGAGATCCCAGAGCCTCGCAAGCGAACACGCAAGTGGCTTGGAACTTTCTCCACCGCGGAGGACGCCGCCAGAGGCTACGACCGCGCCGCCATCATCCTTTATGGATCCAGCATTCATCAACCCCACCGTCGTCATCTTTCCTTCCAAACAAATCAAAAATGCTTCCTGAATCTTCGAGAGGATATATTGCAAGTGGGTATTGGTTAACGTTGAAGTGTCTTTTTTGCTACATCTAAATCTAGATTTTCTCTTAAAAATAGAGAAGGATATCGTCCATCCCACACGGAGAATGTAGCTGTTTTAATTTTAATAGGTGCTTCGAAATTTCATTATTAATAGAAATTAATTTCTTTTTGATTTTTTTTTGGAATTATTTTCGACGGAATTCCCTTTCCGTGGAAAATCTTCGACGGAATCATTTTTCCGTCGAAGATTTCATAAAAATTAATTTCTTTTTTGATTTTTTTATTGGAATTGTTTTCGACGGAATTCCATTTCCGTGGAAAATCTTCGACGGAATCATTTTCCGTCGAAGATTTCATAAAACTTAATTTCTTTTTTGATTTTTTTTTTTGGAATTGTTTTCGACGGAATTCCATTTCCGTGGAAAATCTTCGACGGAATCATTTTCCGTCGAAGATTTCATAAAAATTAATTTCTTTTTGATTTTTTTTGGAATTATTTTCGACGGAATTACCTTTTCGTGGAAAATCTTCGACGGAATCATTTTTCCGTCGAAGATTTCATAAAAATTAATTTCTTTTTTGATTTTTTTTATTGAATTATTTTCGACAGAATTCCATTTCCGTGGAAAATCTTCGACGGAATCATTTTTCCGTCGAAGATTTCATAAAAATTAATTTCTTTTTTGATTTTTTTTTTGGAATTGTTTTCGACGGAAATCCATTTCCGTGGAAAATCTTCGACGGAATCATTTTCCGTCGAAGATTTCATAAAACTTAATTTCTTTTTTGATTTTTTTTTGGAATTGTTTTCGACGGAATTCCATTTCCGTGGAAAATCTTCGACGGAATCATTTTCCGTCGAAGATTTCATAAAAATTAATTTCTTTTTGATTTTTTTTTTTGGAATTATTTTCGACGGAATTACCTTTCCGTGGAAAATCTTCGACGGAATCATTTTTCCGTCGAAGATTTCATAAAACTTAATTTCTTTTTTGATTTTTTTTTTTTGGAATTGTTTTCGACGGAATTCCATTTCCGAGGAAAATCTTCGACGGAATCATTTTCTGTCGAAGATTTCATAAAAATTAATTTCTTTTTGATTTTTTTTTGGAATTATTTTCGACGGAATTACCTTCCGTGGAAAATCTTCGACGGAATCATTTTTCCGTCGAAGATTTCATAAAAATTAATTTCTTTTTTGATTTTTTTTATTGAATTGTTTTCGACGGAATCATTTTCCGTTGAAGATTTCATAAAAATTAATTTCTTTTTGTTTTTTTTTTTTGAATTGTTTTCGACGGAATTCCATTTCCGTGGAAAATCTTCGACGGAATCATTTTTCCGTCGAAGATTTCATAAAAATTAATTTCTTTTTTGATTTTTTTTTTGGAATTGTTTTCGACGGAATTCCATTTCCGTGGAAAATCTTCGACGGAATCATTTTCCGTCGAAGATTTCATAAAAATTAATTTCTTTTTGATTTTTTTTTTGGAATTATTTTCGACGGAATCATTTTTCCGTCGAAGATTTCATAAAAATTAATTTCTTTTTGATTTTTTTTATTGAATTGTTTTCGACGGAATCATTTTCCGTCGAAGATTTTATAAAAATTATTTTCTTTTTGTTTTTTTTTTTTTGAATTGTTTTCGACGGAATTCCGTTTCCGTGGAAAATCTTCGACGGAATCATTTTTCCGTCGAAGATTTCATAAAAATTAATTTCTTTTTGATTTTTTTTATTGAATTGTTTTCGACGGAATCATTTTCCGTCGAAGATTTTATAAAAATTATTTTCTTTTTGTTTTTTTTTTTTTGAATTGTTTTCGACGGAATTCCATTTCCGTGGAAAATCTTCGACGGAATCATTTTTCCGTCGAAGATTTCATAAAAATTAATTTCTTTTTTGATTTTTTTTATTGAATTGTTTTCGACGGAAATCCCTTTCCGTGGAAAATCTTCGACGGAATCATTTTTCCGTCGAAGATTTCATAAAAATTAATTTCTTTTTGATTTTTTTTTTGGAATTGTTTTCGACGGAATTCCATTTCCATGGAAAATCTTTGACGGAATCATTTTCCGTCGAAGATTTCATAAAAATTAATTTCTTTTTGATTTTTTTTTGGAATTATTTTCGACGGAATTACCTTTCCGTGGAAAATCTTCGACGAAATCATTTTTCCGTCGAAGATTTCATAAAAATTAATTTCTTTTTTGATTTTTTTTTTTGGAATTGTTTTCGACGGAATTTCATTTCCGTGGAAAATCTTCGACGGAATCACAATTCCGTCGAATTATCATTAAATTAATTTCATTTTGATTTATTGTTTTCAAATTATTTTCGACGGAATTCTTTTTCCGTAAAAAATCTTCGACGGAATCACAATTCCGTCGAATATTTTTTACGGAATTTAATTTCCGTAAAAAATTATCGACGAAATACATTTTCCGTCGAAATTTCCGTCTTTAATTTGGACGGAATATTTTCCGTCGAAAATTTCCACTTTTCTAGTAGTGTGAGATTCCAAAAAATGTGACCAAAATATTATTTGGTAGACTAAAATATTACCATAAATATTAGATCAAGTTTACTAATTATATTTAATTGATTATAAAATATTATTGAGAATCTGATGTATTTTAAAAAATAATCCCACGTTGAGTATTTTCTTCAAGCACGGTTATAGGGTTTTCTACACAAAGATTTCTTCTCCCATCTTCGTTCAAACATGATTTTTGTTTGTTCCCTAGGTTTTCTTCAACCTCTATCGTAAGACTTCAAATGCTGACTCAGTTCCGGGTCTCACGAGCAGGTGGAACTTCAAACAATACTGTACCCATCACCTACCGTGTGATCTGTTTTGGAATCCTCTTGACCGAAGCAATCTCTTCAAACCAAGCTCTCATTCTCATCACTCCAAGCCCTGGATTTCCCAAGGAAAATAGAGCGTCAAGCTTAGCTTAAACTCTTGCATTTCTAATTGTTGGCCGAAACTTTAGAGTAAGAAATCTTGGTCAAAGAAAATAGAGCTCTCATTCTGGAGGAAGGAAAATCGATTTTGTGAACCAGAAAGACCAAAGCTAGGGCTAATTGACTTGCGGATATATTGTTGTCTGAATAATTTGTGAATCACAACGAGCAAGTCTCAGCAGAATATTTTTGTCTGAATAATTTGAGATTATTTTCGCAGCACGTGCGATTTGTAGAATACTATATTTGGGGTGAGATTATTTCTTGGGATTTTTTTTATCATTTTTGTTCACGTTTCCAAATCTCAAGAAAGAAAGATTTTCGGGAAATTTTTTACTGTTTCTTGTCAGAGGTTGCAAAACGGGTTGTCCGCCCCGCCACTTGAAATTGGATTGAAAACTCCAATCCGCCCCATTTTATGGTGGGTTGGCGGATAGGCGGATCAACCAACTTAAAAAATAAAAATAAAAAAATAAAATAAAAATTATAAATATTATAATATTACTTATTTTTATATTACATTCCTCTTAGTTTTTCCAATCTTAAGTATAAATGTACGCTAATATTTAGTTAGATATTCTTTACAAACTTATTTTTTTCTCCATACATAAATTACCTTTGTCATAAATAAGGTTTTTCTTTTATATTTTTTCTAAAGAATACTAAGATAACAAAAAATTAGATATCACAAAAGTTCAAAAATAAATAAAATACTACCTAATAGTAAATAATAATAATAATTGTGACCCGGCGGGCCAACCCGTCCGACCCGCCGCCAACCCATTTTGTCCCACAACCCAACGAGGCGGGTTGGTGGGCTGAAATATATAACCCAACATTCGCCCCATTTTGGCGGATTGACCCGTTGGGTTTAACCCATATTGCCGCCTCTATTTCTTATACTAAATGTGAAAAAATAACATTCTCAATCTCACTTTCCCATGATTCTAAAAAAAAAAAAATTGTACGAACCACCCCTAAATGCATCAAAAGAATTTAGAGAAATTAGTTCACGGGAAATGTTATACTTACTACCCATTTTTTCTTACTACTTCTTACTACCAAATCTTAATTATTGATTTCCGTCAATGTAACGGTTATAATTTATTGGAAATTAATAATTAATTAATAACTGTGATCTAGTAAATTATAATCGTTAGAATGACGGAAAACAACTGTTAAGATTTGGTAGTAAGCAGTAGTAAAAAAGAAGGTAGTAAGTATAACCTCCCCTTAGTTCGCATATCAAATATAATTGTTTCACAAATGGTTTGCTTCAACTTTTGGGAATATCAATCTTGATGAAGGCATAATACATGTTTGATTTAAGTTAATTAATTTTAAGAGTAAAATTACTTTTGTTAGAACAGTTTTTTTGATAAATAAAAAATGAGAATAAAAACATTACGTTATAAGTTAATGTTAGTTATTATATATGTACGAAAATATTATTATTTATTTAAGGGAAAAATGTGTGTCATTTTAAAGAATGTAAAGTTGTGTTATTTTAAGAAAAAGAAGGAGATAGATAAAGGAGGAGAGAGAGTTGACAAAAAAATAAAATAAAGGTGTGAGTCTCACCTCTTTGTGAGAATGAAAAGATATAAGTTATGTCATTTAGGAGGATAAACATTTTTTCCTTTATTTAATGATTGCAGTATCTCACTAATATTGAAAAAAATAAACTAAAAGTATTTATAAACTACTTAACTCAATATTTATACTTGATATTAATAAGACAATCATTGATACCTAGATTTTAATTGATATCTGGAAGTGCAGGTAAACACTCACGATCGTTTACTGTTTTTAAAAATTTGTACACAATATCAACAACGAAAAATCTTTTATTCTATGGAAACAAAAATTTAACATTATAAATATGGGTTTTATAAGAGTTATGTTGTAGGAAAAGTGTTTGTGTTATGTTACAGAGATTCATTTTGCGTGCCAGAGTTTTTTTTTTACTGTGGGCCCCACAAAATGTTGTTAGTGTAGAAAATTTTTTCTGATCATGTTAAATTATAGATAATAAACCCTATAAATATATGAAAATATATCTCTCGTGTTACATAAGATGATTTTATATTATCCACACACAAAAAGTAGATGAAATATGTTTTCTTTTTCTCTTTTCTCCTCGGTGAATCTCACTTATTTTTATTGTGTCTAATATAACACAAAAAATATGTTCCCTGTAAATATAAACTGTTACTTCAACATTCGATTGGACTAGTTGTTCTTTGTTTTGTTTGAGCTCTGCCCTTTCTTCAACAAAATAAAAAAAAAAAACATATTATTTCTAATTATGTAATTATGTTCTCTCTGCTTTGTCTGGCGTTGTCATGATGTATGTTAGCACTAGAACAAGGTGAATGTGACAATTTATTCAATAAGATAACCATGCATTTGCATTATTATGACGAAAGAAAAACTACTCGTTTCCAGGAAACAATGATAATTCAATTCAGTGCAATTTCTATAAAGAATTTATTATATCACTATCTTAATCGAAAATTTCAAAGTATTAAATTACATGGCTTATTTCACTTATATATTACTTACTCAACCGATGTTAGCCTTAATTAATTATTCATTACTCACTTTTAAATTTTCAACAAATGTGAGACTCAATGTTAATATATTCCTCAAAATCTCGTATCTTTGAGTATCACCCAATTAATTAAGGGACAGGATCCGTTTACAGTTTTTTTACAAATTATACTATATTTCTCCGGGAGAACATAGTGTAGTTTGCAAAAATTTGTATTCTCCTTGAAAAATATAGTGTAGTTTGTAAGAGTTTGTAAACAAAAAAGTTTGTAAATATAAGATACCCCATTAATTAATAGTAGTCAGATTTTGACTTTCACAAATCACTATTTGGAAATATTAGGTCGAATCAAATTATTAACTTTGATATCAATTGTTATTTAGGCCATTATTAGAGTGACCTCCAGCATTTGGGCTCCCTGTATTAATAGTGAAAATACGTCTTCTTCACTGTAGAAGGAGACCTCCCGAAATGAGTCAATCACTCAGTCAATGTTAGAAATCCCGAAGTTTCAAAGATTAATTTTCAATGGATGGCAGGGGTTAGGGGATCAAGATAAGCACTGACACATTTTCATGAAGATATACATGGTCATTGTGTACGCATTACATGAAAATAGTCATTACAATGACCCTTATGATTATGATAGCTAGCTGAGTAGCTGTGAGGACAAAATGTGTGGATCAAAAGTGAGAGAAACCAGTTGAGATTATGGCTACATTATAGTCCACTAGCTGGGGAGAGGGGTCAAATTACATCACAAGAGGAGAAATACATTTCATATCATTATGGCAAGTCACTATCTAATTACTCTTCCCTGTCGCATCAGAATGCCCCCAACCTTTCATATCTCCTTTATTTTAGTAACACCATACTTATTCACATTTATACTTCATGTATGAAATGATGATACCTAAATTAGCATATGAAAATTGACCGTGTAGATATAAGATTATTTATTTGATTCTCTCCTATCTTATTTTTGGAAGAGATTTAAAGCTTTAATTTTTATCCCGTTTTAATCTTCAAATTAGTCCATAGAAAACTTATAAAATTATCAGGAAATAATATCAATATATATATATATATATATGGGGAAAAAGTATATAATATTTTTTAGACAATTTTTTCTAATATTCACCGAAACAATATTATTTTAGGTTAGAAATTAAAAAATTAAAATAATAAAGATTACTATGACTCTGAAATAAATTAAAATTACAAATACACCATAATTTTTGCCTAAAATGACATCGTTTCAATGAACATTAGATGAAGTTATCTAAAGTAATTTTAGAAAAAATGAACATATATATATATTTATATTTATACTTCATATATTCTCTATGAGTCACCTAACAATACTTTAGAAGAATACATTGCAATTTTTAATAAATGCTTTTAATTGTACATATATTTGGCATAGCATAGAAAATATTATTATTATTATTATTATTATTATTATTATTATAGTTTCGTCGGCCAACACATACAAATTCATTAAAGCATAAAAGTTAACAAAGGTGACCAGGTAAAGCCCATAAGGCTTTGCTGGGTCCACCACAATCCAAGTTGTGGAGAATTAGCAAATGCACCCCCGACAAAGAGCCCACGGCTCTTGGAAAATGAGATATGTTGTTTTTGGCAACTGAGCTAGGTGAAAATCTAGGCCTCATGATATTCTAAAAAATGCGTAAAAAAAGAAGAAGAATACTTTCCACTTGAGAGGAAGCATGCGGAGGACTCATATTTAAGAGGGAGATTCTAAGAAATTTAAATGTGAGTGAAAAATGTCACACATTGAGATTAAAAAAATAAAAAAAAGTGAGGATCTTATAAGTCTAATCCATGAACCTAATGCCTTGAAATTTATGGTTAAGATGTTGTATAAGTTTACACCTCTGGTTCCTTGCTTAACCCAAGAAAAAATAGTTCAGCTCATGAAAATTAAATCTTTTCAATGTTTTGGGTTTACCTCGCCTAATACGCTTGCCCCTTTAAACATATTGCAATGTTGACATTGTATCCCATTCTTCTCTTAACTTAAATATTAAACAAATCGAGCTAAAAATAAAAAAATAAAACAATTTTTTTGGGGATTAGGGGTAGGGGGAGGGGGAGGGGGACCGGAATAGCAATAGGGATGTGGTTAATGTCTGAGAAATTGAACTCGCCTTCAATTTTTATGAGGTAATGCGATATACCACTGAGGTCAAACTTCCTATGCAAATGAACACTTAAAGAGAGAAGTATGTATCATTTGTAAAGGAAATAAAGTTGTGTCATTTTATGTGAGAAAAAGAGATAAATCATGAGAGAAAGAGTGGAGGAATTTTTTTTTAAAAATATGAGTCCTATCTCTTTCTAAGAGTGAAAGAATGTAAGGTGTTGAGGGTTAACTATTAAATCTTTTTAGATAATAATTTATTTGAGAAATTAAATAAATGATTATTGTAGATCAACTCAGAGTAAAAAGCGGTGATCATTTGGTAAATGAATTCTGGCTACAATTTTTTTTTCTCATATTTCAAATCACATCTCATTTTTATTGTGTTCTTGATCCTTAGAAAATACCAAAAATAAGTCTTTATTTTCAATTCTCATTTCCATCAAATTGACAATATTTGTCACAAATCCTATTTGAATTTTTCCATTCTTTAAGAAAAAGTTTAATTGATATTCGATCCCAATCCCTATGGAGACGAACTTTATTTATCACTTTATTACTTGTGCAATCGATATACTTACCGGAAAATATCCAATTTTTTGCGTCGTTGCCTGGAAAATAACCGCAGCCACCTAAATGTATCAAATTCCAAAGGGAAAGGGGCCTTTCTGTGAATTGAGCCCAAAGTCCTTCATAAACATGATTGAAAATTGGGCTTTTTGTTGTCAATATTGTTTGAATTTCAAAATTGGGCTTTATGATTGAAAGCGTAATCCATAAAGCTAGAAAACAATAAATAACCGCAGAAAATTTAGAGGCAACGATTTTGTCGTTCTACTCAACCTCTATATCCTTTCCATTTGCAGCATTTGATTGCATCTTGTTAGCAAAATTTTACTATTGTAACCTGCTTTGGGTTGCTTATTATATGTTATATACCAATTCAATTGAATGGTTGAGATTGACTATGGTCAGAATCTATGAAGCACCGACACTTCAAAAACACAAACACTGACAATGTCCGACACTCTCGGACACTCCGACACTTCCCGACACTCCAACACACATTATAGAAATTCAAAAAAAGGTTTAAAAGTTACATTGCGTTGAGTTTTTAGTTCCAACTATTAGATTCGTTAGATTACAATTACTATTTTATTGAGTTTAATATAAATGCTTGGGATATCTTATTTTTTTTGCAAAATTTATGAATATTATAAGTTTAGATTCATTTTTTTTATTAAATTCGTGAATATTAAATATAATATACACGACATAAATTAAAAATATTATTTAATATCAAAACGTGTCCTAACGTGTTGAAATCTGACATTTTTTAGAATTAACGTGTCGGAGTGTCGTATCGTGTCGTGTCACGTGTCCCGTGTCAGTATCGGTGCTACATAGGTCAGAATGATCATAAAGCAATAGTAATTGGGATAAGTTATTCTACTTACTATTTTTTTCTGTCTATCTTTGCCTACCATTCTCTAACACTGTTAGATCAGAATCTTAATTAACATTTATCTTTCTCTCTTCTTGAGATTCTAATATAAAAGTATTAGAAATAGTAAGCAAAGTAGGCAGAAGAATAGTAGGTCGAATAACGCATCCTATAGTAATTTAATGCTCTACTTTTACACTCCTCACACCTGGTGAGCCTGGACATTTGATCTGTGTCCTTGTTCTATTACTATTTGCAGTAGAGATCCTCTCACGCACAAAAAAAAGTAAGAGAGTTAAAATAACCAATCAACTAAAATTACAAATTGGCATTAGGGGGAAAACAATGGAATAAAGACAAATGACAATAACAAACTTTTGTAGAGCTTAAGAAGTAAGGAGGAAAATAAAAGAAGGGGCACGTTAAGATCATTGTTAATACAAGCATAGGATGTTTCACTGCAAAACCAATACAGGCTTCATTGAATTTTAATATTACAAAATTTGCATTACAAATTAACATTCAACGAATCAGATTCTGTACATTTGAAAGTAAACATCATCAAAGCTGTTTTCAGCTTTGATACAACTCTATCATACAACATATAATCTTCAAAGGATATTTGTGAATAGATTCAACTATCATATGCTCTTGAATCTCATATGCTATCTTTAGAAAACTTCAAAATAAAAATAAAAATGAGTAAACAATTCACCTTGGTCCTGAGAGTTCCATGGCTTGGACTAACAATAAAGAGTCATCAGTGAGATCAGAATACCTATCTGATGAACAGGACTCATGGGGTTTGCACTTGGTAGTGTCAACTCTTTGAGAAGCTTCCCATCTCTCTGCTAGTCCATCACCTTCAAGCATGCGAACTACTTCAGACATTTTTGGTCTGTGGCTTGGAAGGTATTGAGTACACAAGAGAGCCACTTGAACCATTTCCTCAAGCTCAATCCGGTCATAGTTGCTCTTTAGATCCTTGTCCACAAGCAATTCAAGCTTCTTCTCCTGATGAATTTTCTTTACCTGAATGCCAACAATATAAGGGCTTCTTACTATTTGATTTAAGGGGTAAAGAATTTTAATAAACTGTTAAAGAACCACTCCAACCCAAAATCTCAAGATAATAGGTGATGGTCTTTTTAATACTTTATATTTTATTCTCTAACACACCCTCTCACACAAGAGCTCTTTGGGCTTGAAGTATGGATATGGCACAAGCTCATTATTGGTCTGCCTTGTGCTGCACAAGCCCATTTTTTGGTCGCCTTGTGCTTTTCTTAATTCCACCTGAAAGTGGGGGGCGGTGAGGATCGAACTCGTGACCTCATGGGTGACTCAAGCTCTGATACCATGTTAAAGAACCACTTCAGCCCAAAACCTTAAGGTAATAGGTGATGATCTTTTTACATAGTTAATATACCGTTACATAGCTAATATACCGTTACATAGTTAATATACCGTTGCATACAATCTCCAACCTAAACAAAGGGGAAAAAATAAAGAACAAGCTTACCCAATCAAGTATGGCTCCTTTTTGGTTAGCTGATTTTCCAAATTCTAGGGCCCTCTGACCGGTGATCAATTCAAGAAGGAGAATGCCAAATCCAAAGACATCAGTCTTCTCAGATGATTGTCCTGTGGATAGATATTCTGGGGCAATATGTCCCACAGTACCCCTCACTGCAGTTGTGACATGTGAATCTTGGTGATCCAAAAGCTTTGCCAACCCAAAATCTCCAACCACAGCTTCACAATAGTCATCAAGTAATATGTTGGCAGCTTTCACATCCCTATGGATTATCTTTGGATCACACTGCTCATGAAGGTATAGTAGTCCCCTTGCTGCTCCTAAAGCAATATGCTTCCTTGTGCCCCAATCTAGGACTGGCTTACCTGGCAATCACCAAATTGGTATCAGAATCAGCCACCTATACTAGTTAGTCTACATTTTGAGTAAGAAATTTTACTACTGAACTTACCCTTGAGACGGGAAGCAACACTGCCATTAGACATGTATGGATAAACTAAAAGCCTTTCTGATGGTGTTATACAAAATCCATAGAGTCTGAGGAGGTTTCTGTGCACTGCCAGGCTAATCATTTCAACTTCAGTCTGAAATTGAATCTCTCCTCCAATGGCATTTCCATCTTTAAGTCTCTTGACAGCTACAAGAGTGCCATCTGGGAGAACTCCTTTGTAGACATGTCCAAAACCACCTTTTCCAAGTATGCTTTTGCTGCTGAAGTTGTTAGTAGCAATCTGGAGTTCTCTGAATTGGAACCTCTTCAAGTTTCCAAGGTAGACTTCTTCATGATGCCGGTCTGACACATTTGATTTAATAATAGGTCATAAATTGGAGGAACTATATTATGCTTGAATTAAAAATGTTAACCTATGTTGCACATATGCATTTTGGTATGATGATATATATTTAAACTCCATTCAAAGGTTGTCAATTTAAAAAGTACCTTTAACATCAAAGAATGCTTGTTGATTATGCTTGTGCCTCCACCAAAGAACAAGTCCAAAACCAAGAACTATCAGGCAGAGGCATCCCAGACTCAAGCCAAAGGCGATGGCCATTTTATGAGTCTTTGGTCTTCCTGATTGTAAACCATCTAGGGAAACAAAAATATTGCTGTCAGCATCAAAACAATGAATATGCAGAATATATTATAGTACAGTACATGGGAAGGTGACACAAGGCATAAGTAATCTATTTTTATTTTATTTTTTAATTTTTAGAGTAAATACCCTTTTTGGTCCTCAACAAATTTCACGATGCCATTTTAGTCCCTAACAAATAAAAAGGCCCATCGTGGTCCCTAAGAAATTCAAAATGGACCTATTTAGTTGAAATCGTGGTCCCTCACAAATTCAAAAAAATCCATATTAGTCCCTTAAAAGACTAAAATGTATCCATTTTGAATTTTTTAGGGACCACGATGGGTCTTTTTATTTGCTAGGAATTAAAACGAGTATCGTGAAATTTGTTGAGGAACAAAAAGGGTATTTACTCTAATTTTTAAAATGAGCAACTCCAGAAGGATCTTACCTACGGTGTTGTTTAAGTTCATGGACATGGGCATCAGTGTCATCCCATGGCAGTTTGGTTCTTTTCCCGTAGCACAAACAAGGGGGTTTCCAACAATGCTGAAACAATAAAAAAAGGAATGGGAATAATCCATCAGTTAGTACCCAATTTTCAGTTTTCTAGCAAAGCAGAAATGCACATACATCAGAGAGAAAGAGACAGAGAGAGAATTACCTGAATGATTTGGCCAAAATTCTGGGTACCGGGCCACTAATATTGTTGAAGGACAAATCACTGAATTATTAATGACAAAACAAGAAAAGATCTTTAGGAATACAAAAAACATAGTCAGAATCAATGCTTAAGGTACAAAAGAAGAGGTCATGTATATTACAGAAAAGCAAGTTGTGTCATGTTAGCCAGTGACTCAGGGATTTCATCAACAAAGCTGTTATTATTGAGCCTCCTGAAATTTTTTGAATAACTCTTTAGCTTTAGACATCACAGATTGATAATGACAATAGCTTCAGCTCAAGACTTTAAATCTCAGCTCATATATGCTTACAGGTATTGAAGGCTTCTCAGGTGACCAAGAGAGGGAGGAATTTCACCACTGAAGAAGTTGTTAGAGAGATCAAGAGTTTGAAGCTTAGGAAGTTTGCCTATCTCTGAAGGGATTGAACCAGTTATGTTGTTATTCTGTAGCAGCCTGAAAAGAAGTCCACAACACCCATCTTAGTAAATAAATAAGAAGGATCCATCTTAAGAGTAGTAAATTGCACAGTTCTTTCTAATTACTTACACAATCTGAAGGTTGGTTAAGTTTCCTATGCTTGGTGATAGAGTACCAGATAAACTTTGACTGGGAGTGCCCCTATAACAAACAAGACCAGTTTCATCTAACTGTTGAAGCAATTTTCAGTACAAGCTGGTACTGATGCTGAGTGTTCAAACATTTATTTATTTTTTTAAACTTCAAATAGAAGATTGAAGAAATACTTACAGGCCAATGACCAGGTTTTCAGAAGAACAAGTGACCATAGTCCAGCTACATGGATCAACGGCATCACCATCCCAATTATCAAG
The DNA here is from genome assembly GCA_032173675.1 of Gastrolobium villosum. Classification (NCBI taxonomy): domain Eukaryota; kingdom Viridiplantae; phylum Streptophyta; class Magnoliopsida; order Fabales; family Fabaceae; genus Gastrolobium; species Gastrolobium villosum. Next base: position 335,468 of record JAVKPL010009119.1, read on the forward strand.
AACACCATGTGGATCCTCTAGAGAATCTTTTATGCCCATTAAAGCTTGCACTGCATTAAGAGAGAGAGTGAGTGACCCAGTTCAAAACTCAGCATATTGGACTGATATGAAGCTATAGGTAAGTGGAAAGTAAGTGAAAATTCCAAGTTCACCTTCAAAGTTTACTCCTTTAGGAGAAAGCAAAGCATTTGCAGAGCTCCAAAACGAGAAAAATGCAAAACAAAGAATAGCTACTCCTCTTGGAGTCCCCATTCAATTGGAATTTTGAAGAACCGGATACCAATACTAGAGACTCCTAACTGTAACCGATAAAGATGGTATTTGAAACGTTTAATAGTTCTCAAATGGATGTTCTTTCTTCACTTTGATGTTCAAAATAAGAAAAGAAACTCACTTCCTGCTTTCCATGCCAGAATCTAATTCACCAAAAAATCTTGTGTCAGACCATGGGGTAAAAAAAAGACATGTTTTTTTGGCACTATAAAGGGAACTAGCATGCCTGTCACTGAGTCAGGAAGATGTAAACAAAAAATATTATATAATGGCCTTAATCTTTGAACAATGAATGAAACCATTGAAGGTAAAATTTCAATGGCATATATGGCAAGGAGAGAATGGGAAATTCACTTGTTAATCATGCACATGCACAAAACCACTCCCCCTTAGACCCAAATGAGTGTGGGGAATTCACTTGTGTTAATCATGCACATGCACAAAAATCTTACATTTGCATAATTGCAAAGAAGCTGTTCTCTAGGTTCGAACTCATGACCTTTCAGTCATGTAGGAACAATTTTACCACTGCTCCGGTTCACCCTTTTTAATCATGCACATGCACAGCAAGCAAAAAAAAAAACAAAAAACAAAAGTTGTCATCAATTATATATGCATTAGCACAGTAGTAGATAAAGCAAAAAACAAAAACAAAAAATAAAGGTATTGGAGCATGGGAGATATCATTAGATTTTATTAGTGAACATTATGCAGATACATATAGAGTAAAAGAATGATACCACAGTGCTTTTTTTTTTTCCTTTTATGGTGAAAGGAACTAACATCCTACATATTTTATTCAATATTAGTGAGAGTATCTGATTGCTAAAGAGATGGGCATTTTCTATGTATTTTATTGAATTACCCAAAACATGTCATAAGTATGAAATGGATTATGCTTGCTTGGGGCTGAGGAGAATCCAAAATTCCCTAAGTTTGGCCATTCAGTAAAGTCCTAAAGCCAATTTTTTAATTTATATTAAGGTATAGAGAATGTGAGAATCTCGAGGAGAAGGGGTGTTATTTATGGTTCTGGGGGCTCGAGATTGATGATGGATTTGGTCACCCACTTTAGATGAACCATGTAAATAAATAAAATAATATAACATATTTGGTCTCTTTTGTGCTGTAAATGTTGGGTGATGGCATGGTTGTGCTTTTTAGATTCCATAAAGCACTATCAGCTAACGATCACACTTGGGTCTCTTTGGTCTATTCTCACAGCAGACAGTCATTCCCCTAAAATTGTTCAAAAAGAGTATAACTTTGAAAAGCAAAAGCTGCCAATGCCATTACCTTCTCTCTCTTTCCGTGACCCACACATCTTTTTTCTGCAAATTATATTTGTTTCTTTTTTGTGTGCCTAGCTACATTACTTTGATAGCGTGAGCAATTAATTGTTACACCACTCTTCCCCATTATTCTACCTCAACAATGGCGCGTGCTCCGTTATACTAAGTGCTTTGCTTTGATTCTTGCAGTTGATACCAAGAAAAACCACCTTTCACATGTAGGAGGAGAGATATTAATTATCAAAGATTGCGCTAGGCTAAAGGCTTGTGTTAACGTTAATTTTAGATCTTTTAAGAAGTTATGTTTACTAGGATACGAATCCTTTGCACTTTTTACTAGGAAAGACCATGCTTTTGAATGTAAGTATCTATTAAGTTTTGCAAATAGTTCAAAACTAAGCACTTTTTAAGTGTGTGTCTGCATTTTCATGACATTAGGACATATTTAGTGGAAAGCATTGGATATTTTCATGACATTAAGACATATTTAGTGGAAAGCATCGGATAAGTATAAATGTAATTAAATTTTAATGTTATACAGTGTTTGATGTGATATTGTATAAGATAATACTCTCCAATATTTTCAAAATTAATATATTAAAAAAAAAGGTTTACATTTCTGCGGCTGTTGTATGTGCAGCAATCAAATACTTGCTATATATATACTTGAAAGCATTAAATGCAGGGAATTATAATCATATAAAGGTGAAAGCATTAAATGTGAAAAATTATAACCATACACATGTCTTTATTGTACGTAAAGCAGCCGCAGAAATGATTTTACCTTAAAAAATATTTTAATATATTAATATTGAAATGATATATTTGTTCTTGAGAATTGTACTTGTAAGCAATATTAATACATCAAACTCTTATCATGCCTAATTCCACCCTCTTAGACTTGATTAAGTTATACATCATTTTGATGTATTAAGGGATTATGAAGTATAAACTTATACTATACGATGGTCACACCAAACAACTAAAAATGTCATAACGTATAGTATAAGCTTAAACTATCAAGTCTTATACATCACATCAAACATGCCCTTATTTTTTTTATTTTTTTTGGTAAACAACATGCCCTTATTATAATATATTTGGAGAATACTAGAATATCTCATGTCATAGATACAAAATATGTGAGACTCACTCATTTATTTATTTATTTTAAAAAAGTGGATCTCACATCTTTTGTGTGTATAATATGATATACTAATCTCCTACAATATGAGACTAGTATTTTTCCGATATATAGAGGGTAATACCTTTCTTATATTACATAAGAAAAATATTACCTGATATCCAAAGAATAAATAAGAGAAAAGAGGGGAAAAAAATTCTCATGGAACCCATTTGAAAAATATAAACGTAGGAGATAATAGTTTTTTTATATAATATAAAAGAAATATTATCCAAATATAACGAGATTATGAATCTCACACTTTTATTTACATATAAAAAATAATTTTATCTCTTAATATCTATTCTATATAATTCACAAACAATTGAAGTACATAGAACATAAATCCGTTACAATATCGAATATGTAATAGTTGATTTGACATTTATAATTAATTTTTTTTCACATGGTTGTATAGTATATAAACATGGGTAATAGTTTTCTCTAAAAGGGAAGAGAGAGAAAAAGTAAAGTGAGACCCATATTAAATTTGTGTATGTAGGAGATAAGTTTTTATTCTTATGTAACATAAGAATAATAAATCCCTATAACCATTTAAATTATTTTAACATTCCACTATCAATGTGACATATTTGCGGGAACAATGACCAAAATATCATTTTTTATCAAAAAATTGATTCAAATGCCACATGAACAGTACTTTTTACCAGACTGCCACATAAGCATAATTCGCTACGACTGGTAGCAAATTATGTTCGCCAATGATTTTTGACACATGTCACACTTTCGTAGGAAAAAACTGACGTGTCATAATTTGCTACCACAGGTAGCGAATTTGGCACATGTCACGAAATCATTGGCCACAAAATTCGCTATCAGTGATAACGAATTATGACACATGATAATCTGATAGAAAATACTGTTCACCTAGTATTTGAGTAAATTTTTTGACAAAATATGATATTTTCTCATATTTGCGCCTCGCAAGTCCCATACTAGATCCGTTATGGACTAGATGATTTATATAAAACAAAATATCTTACTACCAAAATTTTTCTACTAACTCACTACCTATCTAATCACTATTGGATCAACCTTTCCTCTTTTTTCAAAAACTTTTTCATTCTCTCTTTTTGATTCAATGGTTATTAGATAGGTTACGGACTAGATGATGATAGTATATAAAACCATATTAAGAACTTACTAAGCAGGAAATTCGGATGGAAGACACGTCATCTAGATTTGGTAAAGACTAGATGATAATATATAAGCATTGAAAATCTACCAATAAGATGAATTTAATGGAGGACACGCCATCGATCCAGATATGACAAAGACTAGATAATAATATATAAGCATTATAAACTTACAAATAAGATAAAAAGATCGGTGACACGTTGTCCATGGAGTAATGATGTGTTAGGCGCTTAGTATAAATATATATTATGATACAACAAAAAAGTTACATGTTAAAGATTCAGTATATTATTGTTAAAAAATTTAAAATATATGTTTAATTTTACTTATTTCACTCACCTTTTATGGTTAATAAAATATAAAAAATAATAATAAAGAAATATATATATATATCTACTCTTGTAACTCTAAGCATATGGGATGTGACGCAGTGGCAATCCGAAACAAAGAATTTTGGGGTTGCTTCGTGCATTAATGGAGTCTACCTATTAGAGTGGTCGATAAATCTTTCTCCCAAGAGAAAAAAGACGTGATAGCTTTGTTCATATTGGAGTTTATAAACGGTAGATATTCCTTGATAAATCTGTTATAGAGCTCAATAAGTGTAACGACAAGAAGTTATAACATATATAGTTATATATTATTGATCGATGAAACCAAAGGCAACCACGAGGGTACAGTCAAATTTCAAACCTTAGCTCCGTTACACTCATTTTTCACCATCATAAAACTATACATGTTATGAAAACAAGCAGAATTAGGAATATAAAAAACGCTCTAAATCGAATGAACTCTGCCTCCATGCACACTCCAAGAGGCATACTCAACATGCTCGCGTAAATTTCACCAACTTGCCCTTGACGTCAAGCTTTACATATTCTGGCAAGTGTAAGCATCGTATGAACGTGTCCATGTCGTGTTTGCTAAGCATATTTTAGCTAAGATTATTTTTCGCATTTGAAATAAGGATTTTATTTTTCACGCTAAAATTTTGCTCTATCATTAGTTAAATATATTTTACCCATAACTGAAGAGTAATAAAACCCTTGAAATATATAACTATAATATTTAAAATATATATATATATATATATATATATATATATATATATAGCAATTTATACCATATATATCAGATTGTATGCCATATAACATCTTGGATTTCCTTATCAATTATAGGAAAGCAGATAATACAAGAATGGCTTGACAAAGTAAATAAATTATTTTTATAATGTTAGTCTTAAATGTGTTATTTTAACGATTATGCATGTATTTCAAATTGATATCACAAACAATTAATCAGCAAATAATTTCATTTTGTCAATTTGAAATTAATACTTGCAGGAATTATAAAAAAGAAGAAGTTAAATTCATATTCCAAACAAAGAGAGTTTATGTTCAGGTATTACTTATTTCCATCATGGAATCAAAATTCTTGTAGGGTGCATTTTAATATAATAGTAGATGAAAAAAAAAAGGTATGATGTAGTCAATTAGAACTGTCATGCTTGCTAAAAAATTAAATAATTGACCGGATATTCATAACTTCTAATTTAATAAAGATTTTTTTTTAAAAAAAGAATTAAGAAGTAATTAAGAAATAGAATTAAAGGCAGATAAGGCCTAAATGTGCATCGTGGGTAGTGAGAGGACTGGGGTCAATAGGATGAGTAGGGAAGCAAACTGGTGGCCAGTTATACAAAGCAATAGAGGAAAATAAATTGACCCAACGAAGAAAAGAACGTAGCACTTAAATATTACAAAGTGACAAAAATATCCACAAATTAAGGACCAATGCGAAGGGATAACAGCTATGATGATATTGTCCATTCCTTTCGAATAAATCTAAAAATTGATCAGTCAAAATTTACTCTCTGTTATATTCAAATTTTGTGCATCTTATTAATGAGAGTAATACACATCAGATGAGAAAAAAAAATTTGACAGAAAAAATGAATTTAACTAACATGTAATATTTTTATTGGTGGGATGCATTGAATTTTTGGTACAACAATAATATAAAAGATTTATTCCTTCCGTACATCATCTCCACCACATGGTAAAGGGCCCTCTCATTTTAGGACCATATCTAACATTTTATCAAGTTTAAGCTAACTCTCCATTTTCTGTGTCTTTTCTACACTTTTGTCTTTGGCTACAGAGATCAAACTGTGGTGACAATGCAGTCACGGTCCTCACGGACGCCAAATTAACCTGACAAGCAATGAAAATATGCCACATGTGCAAGGTGCTTGGACTTAACACATGACTTATTGTGATTGGAAAGCTTCTTGAAATTAAATTGAACACGGCCATTAATTACCTCGTTGGTAGTTGACAGGGGGATCAAATGTTTAGAAAATGTTTGAGTTTATTAGGTAAATGTATATTTATCTTAAATTTTATAGAGTATACCAAAATCATAATTTATTAAATAATTTAAAAATGTCTTTTTCCTAAAAAGAAATTTCCTGGAGAATGTCGAATACCAAAACCAATTTTCATATAGAAGGGCATGTATTGAGCAAGATGTGGTTCCATTTGTACGAAAATTAGGCTATAATTGAACCATCCCTTTATCATGGTACCCTTGAATAGCTAAGATCATAATGAGAATTTGTACAATATATGCAGCTTTTGCTACCAGCTAGCCAAGTACCTATCAAGTTTAGGCATGTTGGTTTGTAGTGTTAAAACTCTTATAAAGGTATGAAGATGAGAAAATATTTACTAAAAATTCTTAGTGGGGACATTCTTATTGTAAAAAAATTCATTACCTATTTAATTATTATTAGATTAATATTTTTTTTTTGAGAAACTTTTTAGTATTTTTTGTCTCTGATCAAATGATAAATAGATAGGTAGTGAATTTTTTTGATAATAAAAATATCCCCTCTCAAATTCTTAAGTGATAAAAGTATTTAACATAATAATCACTTCTTTTTTATAACATGACAACTTATTTTTAAAAACGATTATTTATTTTTCTGGTAATCAAAAACGATTATTTTACTAGTATACAAGAACAGCTTACTATTCACTAGGTATGATCAAATGACAATAACTATTTGGAACCTTTATATATATATATTTATATATATATATATATATATATAATATTTCTACAGCCACTTTAGATAAGGTTATTTACAACACCAAAAATTACGTCGTTTTGATTAATGAATGATGTATTTTTATAATTTTAGATGAATTAATGAAGAACGAATATATATATATATATATATATATATATTATATATATATATATAGGAAATGTTCATATATATTTCAGTAAAATGAAAATGATAAAAAAATAAACAAAAATTAGGGAAACATCCTTTATTAATTCACCTAAAGTTACAGAAACACAATTTATTAATCAAAACGATGTATTTTTTGGGGTAGCTGTAGATAATCTTATTTAAAGTTACTGCAGAAATGTTTACCTCATATATATATATATATATATATATAGGGTTTATCATCTATAATTTAACATGACTAGAAAAAATTTCCTACACTCACAACATTTTGTATCTCTCTCCACAGCAAAAATAAATAAAAATAAATCTGGCACGCAAAACAAATCTCTATAACATAACAAAAATATTTTTCCTACAATATATAACTCTTATAAAACCCATATATGTATATATATATATAATATCTACTGTTACCCCAAAAATTACGTCGTTTTATTTATTTATTTTCTACAGCAACTTTAGATAAGCTTATCTACAGCTGTTATTTTTAACTATGTTCTCCCGGGAGAACATAGTTATAACTGATCAACATTTGGTGTACAATTTATTTAAGTTGGAATTTAGATTTAATCTGATCAACATTTGGTGTACAACTTTTTAAAGCTATTATATCTAACTATGCACAATATATGACTAAAAGTGTTATGACTTCTCAAGACACTAATTCATGATTTGATGATAATATAAATAAGTTTTATACTAATAATTGATCAAACTTAAATAAATTAAGTTTTTTTATTCCTATTTTTTTCACTTTGCATGTGTTCCATTTAGTCCTTATTTTGTTAATTTGTTCACCTTAATCTGCCAATTTATTAATTATACCTCGTCGACATCGATCTTGTTCTTATGACGAACTTCCGCCCGAACTATTTTAATTTTAATTTTATTTTATTTTTTGTAATAAGGAGGGGCAAAGCCCCAATATTTTAATTTTTTTAGTATAAAACAACCACGTACATTTATAATATTTGACACGTAATTAATTAGTAAAATAATTTGTACAAAGAGTCATTCAAACCCACATTTTTAAAGAGACATATATATAAGTAATGACTAGATCACGAAATTCATAATAAAAATATCTGACATGATTATTGTCCAAGACACAATTAAAGCGTTATATATGTGCTTAAAAATGAAATAAGGTGGGGGGTTAAACTTTTTATGCATGTAAATATAATGTAAGCCTTCGTATATTTTTATTTACCAAAATTTCGTGCTTATTTGTTTCCACTCGACACTCTTGAGCACACTTATAAAACAGAATCATTTAATTGTCAAGATTAATTTTTCAGTTTCGATTATTTTGCAGCACATAAAGTTCGATGAAGCAAAAAGAGTGCCATATTTGCACCAAGTAAATGGAAGAAAGCTAGCCACAGGCACACCTGCTTCCTTTAGAAAAACTTCAAGTACAAAACCACGTGATACTAATTTGACAGTGTTCTTCAGTTAGAAGACAATACATAACACCCAAGCTCAAGTTCAGATATACTGGACCCCAATCTGTTTAGACCGTATTTCAAAAACCACCCTTGAGTCGAAGACTCGAAGGTAATTTTAATTTTTTTTTTATTTTTTAAACCACAAGTATTCTCCATATTTTATTTGAGCAAGGTACATCCATGTTATGGTAGAGTTAGTTTTTTTTTTAAAAAAAAATTGCTTAAACGGAATCAAATATATATCACTTGAATCAACACCTTAATTGAGTCTTTCCTACTCTCATTGGAGGTACTTGCATCAGAACACATCCAGCACTAATTGCTCTTTTTCTTTCTTCTAGAAAATAGTTTTTGTTGAGAGATATATAGTCCCACATTGGTTGTATGTGTAACTAATGTGAAGTTTATAAGACCTTGGGCACTCCCACCCTTTGAGCTAGCTTTTGGGATGGTGTATCCCAATGTACGAAAATATCAAAGCGTTCTAGAAAAATTCATAGGTATTCTTGAGAATTATAAAACCCTATCACTTAAATCAACACCTTAATCGAGTCTTTCCTACATTGGAGGTACTTGCATCAGAACACATCCAGCACTAATAATTGCTCTTTTTCTTTCTTCTAGCTAATGGTTTTCAACTTTCTCTTTTCTACAATCTTCGGTTCCTTCTATTTAGTTATTCATTTAGTTGAAGGCGTTTTCTCATGAAAATGGGCCACTTGCTCATGAACTACTAATGATTTTGCCAATGTGGATCTAATGGCATGAGCACAATGTTTTTTTTTTTTTTCAAATCAACTTTAGTTCATCAATTTTAAAAGCTTACACTAGAGTCTCTTCAATATTAAAAAAGAAATGCAAGAGACTAATGTATTATGAGACTGGTCATCTAAAACCATATTGACAGGGGACTTGTCCATTCTGTGTAACTATATATATACTACATTGATGACTTTTGGGAAACAAAATGATTACAAGCATGATTGACAATTTTTCAATTGTCCGTTTATAAATAAGTTATCAATTAATAGTTCCAGTATTTCTAAATCTTCATGGGAATAAAGTGTGTTAATGAGGGGTGTAAAATATACAGTTTTAAACTTAGCATGATAAAATTGAATTATAAAATGTATATTAGAAATATAGCATAAAAGATAAAATGAAATTCTGAGAGATAAATTAATAAAGCAGAAAAAAAAATTCAGCACATGGACATTATTTCCTTGGCCACCATTATTGAGCTTCGGCTCCTTTAGTCTTGAAACAAAACTTTTTGATAAGGTGCTATAATGCTATCTATGTCTCTAATCAAGGACCTTTGCGAGCCTGTAAACAAATTACTTCTTTTCCTCTTATATTTTTTCTTGTACCTAATTTATCTTCCTTTTCTTTGTTGGCATTGCAGGTGGCTACATTATTTGTTACACTAATGCCAGGGTCAAAAGTCAATCATATTTCTCATTATCCTACATGAAGATCATTAGGGTTTTCTGGATCTCATTGATAACATAAGAACTTATCTTAAATAAGTCATAAAAACACAAACTATTATATATTCATTTTTGTCTTCCCTTTTCTTCTACAGGACCAGCTGAGATTGTAAACAATAAAATTTTATGGGAAAAGATTTATTTACAATTTTTTTTACAAATTTTTCAAATTACATTATTGTTGAGATATATAAAACCACTAATATAGCCTCACCCAATAGCTTAAGCTTTTGGGTTGAGTTGGTTCTATCAGAGCCTCGGTGTACCGGGTTCGATCCTCATCGCCCTTCGCTTTCTTTCTAGTGAATTTTTTTTCTTCGCACAGATAGGTGGACCTGTGCATCGTCCACCCTTCAAGTCCAATGAGAACCTAATTTTAACATTTTAACTCTCAAAACTATTCTTTTTTTGATAACATATAGCTATTGCAATTTAGTTATTTCGATATATCATATGGATCTGAATCAAGATGGACAACCAATTGTGGAAGTAACTAAATAGGAATTTTCCATTAATTTTCATCCTTTTGTGGTTATGATAGATTGTTGTAACACCTTGAAATTGATATAATGTGTGAAAACACCAGCAAGTGGCATATTGGCCATGTTCTGCCCTGAACGTGACATCACTTACTAATCACCTATGTAGCACCGATACGACACGTGACACGATAGGACACGACACTCCGACACGTTAATTCTAAAAAATGTTAGATTTTGACACGTTAGGACACGTTTTGATATTAAATAATAATTTTAATTTATGTAGTGTATACTATATTTAATATTCAATAATTTAACAAAAAAATTAATCTAAACTTATAATATTCATAAATTTAGCAAAGAAAGATAAGATATTCCAAATATTTATATTAAACTCAATAAAATGGTAATTGTAATCTAACAAATCTAATAGTTGAAACTAAAAACTCAACTCAACGCAACCTTTGAACCTTTTTTTGAATTTCTATAATGCGTGTGGGAGTGTCGAGGAGTGTCGGAGTATCCGAGTATTAGGAAGTGTCGGAGTGTCCGAGAGTGTCAGTAAGTATCAGACACGACACGTCAGGATTTTTGAAGGTGAATGCTTCATAGCTAATCACTACGAGTCTTAGGACCATCAAATCCTTGTTATAGTTGATTGTATCACCATGTCATGGTTAATTGATTAAACGAAGAGAGAACAAACAAGAGAACTTGAGAGCAGAAAATTTTCCATAATGTTGTGGTTCAAATGCAGGGCAAATGTGACAAATGCGGTCCTTGACAGGAAGATAAAAGTGATCCATATGTCCACAAGATGAAAGACAGTGGTGGAGCTAACATGGCTTAGAGAAAGGTTGATTTGAGGGAACAACTTGTCCTATTTTCTACTTTTGCTTTTCCCTCCCATCTACAAAGAGTCCCATTTTCTTCTTACTTTGTGAGAATGATGTTTTAACATCTTCAAAAGATTCCAAACACTGATGAGCTCACTTTATACCTGTGCACTTCCCACACAATAATTCAGTCTTTGGTCCTTGCATTCCTCTTTTACTTCCTACCACTGTGAAACAATGATTTTCTCTCCCTTATCCAAATTCACCTTTTTCTTTCTTTCTTCCTTTGTAAATTAAAGAATAAAAAAGATTGCCGTCCAAGTATATATGAGCATAAAACATTTTAAGGCCTGCTTACAAACAATTTAAAAGTAATGAGGTGGGTTGTAACAATTTGGGTAACCACAACAAACTTTCATTAAACACATAACGAACAGTGTTATTTTCTACCTCGGGGGCAAGTTCGCTTATGACACAGGCGAACTCGATTTGCTGACGTGTCACATTTTTAGTGGATAACAAAAAAAAGAAAAAAAAATATGGTCGGCGCAAAACGAATCTCTATAACATTACACAATCACTTTTCCTACGACGTAATAAACATAAAACCCTAAAAAACATTTTAAGGCCTGCTTACAAACAATTTAAAAGTAATGAGGTGGGTTGTAACAATTTTCTCAAGCATAACAACTAGGACATTTGGAGCCTACCCTTTTTTAAAAAAAATATATATAAATAAAGACTATGCCATTATCACTTGGTAAAAATGTCAAAAAGACACATATTCATTGTTCATAGAATCATACTGTATTGTAGGAAAGCACTTTTACAAGAAACCGTTATATATGTGGAGCATTTAAACTTCTTTCCACCCACAAAGCAAACTTAAAACCTTTGGTTTCAAGCAACAAGGTTTTAATAGAGATATGATTGAAACTCTGATTTAAGCAGCACTATACAAATATTGTAGCGGTTATCAAATCTTAAATCTAACAGCAAGGGTTACATAATGTATAGAAAGTTTAGAGAGTGAACCATATCTAAAAAGGATCAATGAAAACTGATTAGTACAACCTTAAGCTGAAATTAGGCCTAACTGATATTAATATCATTAGCTGAGTTAGTTAAAAAATTTAAGTACACATTATTTCTTCACAGGTTTGGTCCCATCTTCTCTTACAACTGATATGCAATAGATTCGGGGGAAGTAATAGTTACTAATCAGCACGTGATAATGGCATTTTTGTCACATTATCTGTAAGAGTATAACTTGTCTTTTGTTTCTTATCTTTGGTTCTGCTATCTAGCTGTCACAAGGGACTGAAGGTGAAACTGCAGAAACTCCAAGAAGCATTTCCACTCCGAAAATTCGTGAAATGAGAAGCAAATAATGTTGAGGAACGACAAGAATATAAAAAAATATATATATATTATGACAGCATTCAGCTTCTTTGTTCACACTCATCACGTTTTGTTCATTGAAAAGTCTCATTCAACCCGTTTGGCTATCAGAATGGCAATGCTGTCACGGCTTGAAAATGATGTTATACTGAGCTAAATCATTTTGAGGAATGAGGCATTTTCGAGCAAATGAAGAGTTTGTTACTTCTTGATCTATCATTTTCTTTATGCAGCTCAAAACACAATAAACCAGCTAAATGTACTTTCATATAACTTCTGAATATTACACTTGCAAATTATTAAGCTCATGATGAACCATTAGATTTTGTAATTGGAGGGTGCAAAGTTTAAGGAACATAACAATTGCTTTGTCTTCTGTGCTTTAACTAACTATAAAGTGAACTTGTCTTCATAAAAAGGATAAGGTTTGCAAGAAAAGTACAAGCTCCATGGGATTCTAATGAATGAAGGAGAAAATACAAATCCAAAAAACAGATAAAGACCACACGCATGCTTCTTGCAAAGACAAAATGGAAACAAAAGCTAATTTTAAAAATTCCTTCCCTCCCTTTGACAGAGACTTTACCAGTCTCAAGCTTTGTATTTATAGAACAACAAAAAGCATATGCTTTGGTCCCCCCATTGCACCCTTTTTCTCTCTCTCTCTCTGTTCCTTCCTTGATGGCTTTGATGCAGATAACAAAACCCAACATTTTTATTGTCGAAACTGAGTTATGTCATCATAATACGTTACGGAATGTTTTCATAAAGAATGCACCAAAGTCTTTATCATTTATAATGGCAAATAAATAAAATTTTGATTGGTGTTTTTTATTGGGTTTTATAATTCTCATTTAACATAAGAATTCAATTTTTCCTATACAACACCCTTCGATTTTCGTGCTGATATGGGTTCCACATATAATTTTTTCTAACACATGGGTCTCACATGCTTTTTATCTCTACAACATGAGATTTGAATTCTCATAATATGAGAATTATAAAACCCTTTATTATTATTGTTACAGTTTTTGCTAGTTACTTTAGTTAGGGGAAACTGCAATGGCCAACCGCATTATGCTTTGCCTTAAGAAACATATAAACACAATCTCTCAGGCAATGTTCCAAAAAAAGTGAAAAAAGAAAATCACGGTATAAACGTTAGTTTTAGACACAGTGATTAGTTGTATTATCATTCCAAACCTGAATTTCCGCTCCAATATTGGCTACCACGAAAAGGAAAAAATGCTACTTTGCTTTCAAATAAAGGAAGAATGTAGCTATAACTTAGTCTAGGTGGTTGGGAATGAAAATGTAGCACAAAAGAAAGCAGACATCTGTCATGGTTGGCAATAACTTTTTGAAATTTTCTTCTCTTAGTTTTAAATTTTTATTAAGAAACATGATTGGGGACATGAAAATTGGACAAAGGAATTGAATCCATTTCGTTGATGGTCTTAAATGCAAGTTCCTTTTAGTCGTTTTATTATATTTGTTTTATGGCAGAGTTTTTGAGCTTTGATTAATAATTAGTTATCTCCCGTATTGATCTTCAATTTAAGTCAAAACGCTTCTTGTTACATTAAAAAATAAAAATAAAAGTTTTACCAAAAATAAAAATAAAATACTTCAGAAAAAGATTGATGCATGTAAATAATTAAATAAAAGGCTCCTTTTTATTGTTATATGTCCACTTTCGGAATAATTACAGCAATAATATATGATTATTCGGAGAAATCGTGCTGAGATAAACTAATATAAATACAAATCTTCCCCCCTTTTCCAAACTAATAAATACAAAAACCAATATTATCTTTCTAAATGGTCCCCTAATTCTTCACAAATTAAACACACCAGAAAACACTTTTTTTTGTTGGAAAACACAAAAAACGTTTTTAATTAACACTCTTGGTTTATTTAGTTTCATTAAATTTTGATATTAGTTTTCTGTTTTAATTCCAACAATTTTGTGCTAATAGTTTCCATATTAATGCAAATTGGCATTGACATGACTTCATTATTGTTAATGTGAGTTGTGCAAGGTCTTTCCCATATCAGCAAAGCCAATAAAAGATGGGAGATTCTTGCTTCCTCTTCAAGATTGTGCGATTTATACGTCATCCAACTATTTGATTTTATGGAACCTATCAATGGAGCTTACATTATTGAAACCAAAGATGGGACTTTAAAATGAGGACCAGGGTGAAACTTTATTGCAATCAGAAGATCCAAAATTATATTTAAAGTAATCTTCGCAATTCTTATAAGATAACAAAGGCCTACCAAATGACTGTTTATTAAGAGTAATTTTTCAATTCCAAGTTTTTTCGGGCTGAGATGGAGAATATTGAGTTATAATTCCATTTTTGGGCCAATGAGTGTGAATTACATAAGAAATAAATTTCTCCCTCGTTTGAAGTTAAAGCCGTCTTTTCCTTGCTGAGAGAAGAATTCAAACTCGTGCTCACACATCCCCCATTTTATAAATTGAAAATTGGGTTTTGTTAATGTTATGTAACAGGAAACTTAATACATCATGTCACCTACATGTTTTCGTAGGATTCACCAAATATTAGAAAAAAACAATGAAAAAAAAACTTGCACGGAAAACAATTAGAGTAACATGATATTAGCTTTTCCCTTGAGAATTTTCATTTACCCCGGTAAAACAGCTTTGACCATGTAACATTTTTTTCTTCGCCATCCTCTGATCACGTAACGTGAGATTAACCAAATCCGGATATTGTCATTCAATAAATCAGCAGCAGCTCAAAACAGAAATGGGAGTGTTGTATGCTGAGGCCCATTTGGAAGTTAAATCGATCATGCCCTACATACTATTAGATATCTTTGGCAATACAGAGATGCATGTCATAAGGGAGGAAGAGTGTGTGTGTGTGACCAATGGCCAAGAACAAGAGCAGTAAGAATCAAGGCAGCCCAGAATGAATTAAACCACTCTGAAATTCCATTAATAACGACGTATAAACCACTCTGAAACACAGCATTAACATTCATGATTTCAATATTGTTAAAAAATTAATTAAACCATAGAGTAAAACACACTCCAATTAGTTAGGGATAAATGTGTTGTTGATGTTTGTCTTGGTTCAAACAGTCCTATATTTCAGTCAAATACCTACCCGGTTATGGCTCCTCGTGTATCCATGCAATTGGTCAAGAAAGACAAAAACCCAAGCTTAGAAACAATTAAACACGTTTACCGACAACTTTGGAATGTGTTACATTACCGTAATTCAGACTAGAAACATTAGTATGTCATCCGAAAATAGTTCAGTCCAAGACAAATGAAGCTTGCATAATAAATTAAAGGCAATAATCTACTGATAATGCTGTTCGAACAACACTGAAATAGAGAAGTGTGCAGTGCCACAGAATTGCATGTGGATGGCGACAACACTTATCGAGGGGTAAATCCAATGTAGAAATAATTGAGTTTTTTGTACGTGCAAATTTATAGCATCAGTTTAATCTACAATTTACATTGAGACAGTCTAATGCGTAGAGAACTACAAAGTCCACTAATATCAAGCACCAACCAAAGCATTCGTTTGCTGTCCTTCAATCAATAATGATGTTGAAGACAGGACTAAAGCGGTACATGTGAAACACAAATCGCACAAAAACAATCATAGAATGTCAAAAACTTTGGGGTTTTTTGGCTTATTCGAAACTAGATTCAACTTCTTAGATCAATAATTAAGATCAAGGACAAAAGAATAAATTCTCACCAAAATTTCTGAACAAATGCCATTGTACATTTTTCAAAAGAGTACAATATGAGATTTATTCTGAAAAGTTAAGCAGCCAACATACCCGAAGACGCAGTTTCTTTAGAGTTCATGGTACAAAAGAGATTCAAGACATCAGCATGGTTACGGATGTAGCGTGGACATTTAGAGAGGAAATTTTGTGCTTCTTCATGCCGTCCATGCTTGAAAAAGGCTTCAAACATGTGGAGAAACATGGATGTAGATGGAAACCTCTTTGAAGTGATCACCTTCAGAAACAGAATGGCATCATCACCACTTCCACTCTTTGGTATATGTTCAGTAAATGGATCTGTAAAAGGTGGAAATCCATGGGCTCTCATTAAACCCAAAATATTTAAAGCATCTGCTAATTCTTCCTCAGCCACTAACTTAGTTACCAGCAGCTTGTAAGTAGAATGCCTGGGCTTAAACTCTTTTTCATTCACCACTTTACAAAGAATCTTGCATGCATCTATTGCCCTGTTCATTTGGCAATATGAATTCATTAACAAATCAAAAGTATAGCTGGCAGAAGTGACCCCCTCTTTCTCAACCATCTTTTTAAAAGAGTCAAAAGCCTTATCAAGGTTCCCAGCCACACAATACCCCTTAACTAAAGAACACCATGTCTTGTGATCTGGATTACACCCAGATGCTTCAATTCTATTCACAAACTCATGAGCTTGATCGTTGTTACCAGCAGCACTAAGTCGAAAGGCAACTTTACTCCGTAAATTACCACTAGCAACAAACCCACAATCTTCCATTTCTTTCAAAACCTTATCCCACTCTCCAATCCTACCAACACTGGTTAAAGACTTGAGGACAGCATCAACAATAGAATCGGTCAACACATTTCCATTTCCAGTATAAACCTTCACAACCCTCGAAAACAAACCCATATCCAACTCCTTAGAAGAAGCAACCTTTCTCAACAGAAAGGAACAGCACTCCGGCGAAGGCTTATTCGTGCCGGCCATAGCAAATTCATAAAGCTCAACAGCATCCTTAATCATTCTCCTCTTACAAAACCGCCCCAACACCTTAACAAATGTCTCAATCTCCATCTCAAACCCGGCATTCCTCATATCACCAACAAGCTTCCAAAACCTATCAATCGAGTCTTCCCTTCCCAATACCCTCGCCATGGCATTATAACTGCCTCCATCATGCTTAAACAAACCACTCTCCTCAATCCACCTGAAAAATATCAACGCCTTGCTCGGCTCATTACATAAATTATCCAAAACAAACTTAACCACTTGGCTAGTGAACCCAACATTCAAGTCACGAATTTGCCTCTCAACATCATCACCCCACACATTGCTCCTAACAATCCTACACACTATTGAAATATTCTTCTTCTCATCATTATCAAACAAAGCCTTCAACTTCACCGCATCACCATCCATTCCACCCTTTTCGAAACACTCCAACACACTCTCTCTCACACCTTTGGAAACCCCGTAACCCTTTTTCTTCATGACACCAACCAAGTCCCAAAACTCACCAACGACGCCGTTTGTCCCCAAAATGCGCAGCATCAAGTTGTAGGATTTGGAACTCAACCTCTCAGGGTCGTTTCCCAAAACCCAATTGAAGAACCTCCGTGCCACGTCAGGGTTTGAATCGAGCTTCCCCAGAACAACAAGAACCGCATCGTGGTTTATCGAAACGTGACTCGAATCGAGGTGCTTCTTGACGTAGTCGAAATCCCTAGGTTTCGAGAATATGTCGGCGATGACAACGTGATCCGAGTCGGCGTGTGCGAGAACAGGCTCGGAAGAGAAACGACGGAGAAAACTAGCGGGGCCCAATGGGTATGTGGAATTTGTGGTGAAGCGAGGAATAGAAGAGAAAGAGCGAAGTACCTGAAGCTGCTGAGAGTGATTGGAAATGCGATGATCAGCACAACGAAGAAGAAGAAGATGACGAAGACGCCATTGATGTCTCATTGCTGCAAACAACGAATCAAACGGTTTCGGATTTGAAACCAAATGCAGAGATTTTGAGTGAGAGAAGTAAGGAAGAGAGAGAGAGAGAGGGAGAAACTGAAACTAGGGTTTTAGAGTTCTTTTTTATTTTTTTTGGTGATTGGAGATTTTAGATTTGGATTTGGGCCTTGTGAATTAGGATTGGGGCATGCCATTGGGCTCTGGTCTTTATAAGGTAACCCAAAAAAAAAAACATTTGTTTTTTTAGGGAAAGAACTTTGTTCTCCTTGTGATCCTGCCCGACTCGACTAGATTAGTCGAGTAATTGATGAACTAGTGAAAAAATTATCAAAAAAGAAAAATTATACTTAATATTTTTATCATTTTTTATGTTATAAATGGTGCAATAGTATTTTTTTCAAATTTGTTTTAAATTATATTGGTAGACAAAACATGTGAGAGATAGATACTTTTATAACATTGATTTATTTGATTTCAGAAATTAAACATATGTAAAGATTAAAATATCTTGCACACTATGTTATTTTGCCTTCTTTGGATGTTAAGGCCTTAAGGGATTCCACTTCATAAGTTTTTCGGTTTTTTTTTTTTTTTGGAACATGAGACTTGGATGAAATTAGATGAGCCAAGAGCATGGAATCAAGAAAATAAAATACAAATAAAAAAAAAAATGAGTTGTAGAAGTAGTTATAAGGCACGGCAAGCATGTTTCCGTAAAGAACAAAGCATACTGTGGGCACCTGATTTTAATTCATCCCTCAAATAATTGATTGATCAATATATAAGATCAATCTAATTGCTGAATAATAGAAACAAAATATAATACGTTGCATGAATGAAATGGAGCAACATATGACTCTGAATGTTGAAACTCAAAAGTCATCTACAAAAAGGTTAGTACATATTAACCTTCTTGACAATCTCATTTTCCAGTGTATCAATAATCATATGATACGTATAAGAAATTTCAACTGAATAATAATATTTCTTGTGTAATTCAATCACTTTTTAAATTCAAGGCTAGTGGATAAGGTGGCAGTTATAACTGGTGGTGCAAGAGGCATTGGTGCTTCCACAGCAAGATTGTTTGCAGAAAATGGTGCACATGTTGTGATTGCTGATGTGCTTGATGATCTGGGTGCCATAGTAGCTGATTCAATTGGGGGACGCTACATACATTGTGATGTGTCAAAGGAATCAGATGTTGAATCAGCTATAGAACTTGCAGTTGCATGGAAAGGGCATCTAGATATAATGCTCAACAATGCTGGAATTGCAGGCTCTGAAGGAAGAAGCATCACAACACTTGATATGGACCTTGTAAGGCATTTACTTTCAATCAACCTTCATGGAACCATACATGGAATCAAACATGCTGCAAAGGCAATGATCAAAGGTCAGAAAGGAGGTTCCATCATATGTACTTCAAGTGCAGCAGCCATCATGGGTGGCTTAGCTTCACATGCATATACCATGTCAAAAGCAGCAATGGATGGGTTAGTTAGAAGTGCTGCTTGTGAGTTGGGAGTGCATTTGATTCGTGTTAACTCAATCTCTCCACATGGGGTTCCCTCTGAGATGCTTCTCAGTGCTTGTAGAAGGTTTGGGAAAGTTGATATTACCCCTGAACAATTGAGTGAGTATATTGGGAAGAGAGCAAGTTTACTTAAGGGGAGAGGTGCAACAACAGAAGATGTGGCACATGCTGCTCTGTTCTTGGCTAGTGATGAATCTGGATTCATAACAGCACATAATCTTCCTGTTGATGGGGGACACACATCTGCTAATAGTAACATGAGTTTCATTTACCAAGACCCAAAATGAATACAAAATAAAACAATCAATAAATCTAGTTGTCATTTGAGGAGCAAACACATGAAAGTGAATAAAGTTCTGCTCACAATTGAACTTGATACTCTAACTCTACCTACTATAATATACATAGTTTCTTTAATATTTCCATAGTGTTCAATAGTCCAGAGCAATAGATGGTTTCTCCTTTATTTGAAGCTCAAATTCTTGCTGAAGTATTGCCCTTGTTGCATTAGAGCTCATCCTTACAAGCCCTGGCACTTAAATCTCTGCTTAAAGTGGACATACAAATGTCTAAAAATAGAATTTTTCCTCACGACCATACCATCCCATTACTTAAATAAGTTATTTGCTACATAACGTTAATAACCATTTCAACCCAAAACCTTAAGGCGTTGGGTGATGGTCTTTTTAATGATTTATATTATATTTTCTAACACACTCCCTCACGCAAGAGCCTTTTGGGCTTGAAGCGTGGATATGGAACAAACTCATTATTGGTCTGCCTTGTGCTGCACAAGCCCATTTTTTGGTCTGCCTTGTGCTTTTCTTAATTCCACCTAAAAGTGAAGGGAAGTGAGGATCGAATTCGTGATCTCATTCACTGAAGCTCTGATATCATATTAAAGAACCACTTCAATCCAAAACCTTAAGGTTTAAGTCATGCTTGCATTGATCAAATAAGAGCATTTACTTTCTGCCTGCAAGACATAATTAGATAGTCATTCTCTTGAAAAGATCCAACGAGGTTGTTCTCAATCAATCACTGCATTCTTGATTAACTTGGGCTACAATGGTCAAAAATTTACTTCAGAAAGAAGCGGATTAAGAGAACGTATTGATAATAATTTAGCAAATCGAGATAAATAATGATTGATGTTTTAGGAGGCTTTGGCTTTTCATCTTTGTTCAACTATGATCATAGGCCAGTGCTAGCTCAAAATGATTGAATGACAAAGTACTAGTTCTACTCATTCATTTACCTTCTTGCAGCATGATCAAGGATTGGAATAAGCACAACTTTGATTTAGTTTTATTTCATGATTAAAATCTAATTCATAAAGTATTGATTAATGAATAAGCGAGAGCCACATCATAAAGTTCTCTTGCTGAAACAACATAAAGAGTTATTCACAAGACTCCTCCTAAAAAGGAGCACCATAAAAAATAAACCTAAATTAGAGCATCTTTTTACATAAATACCCTAGCAAAGAAGAAGAAAAAACAAAAACTAATTGAAATTGGATGATAATGATAAATTCAGCTTAATTAGTTCACTTTTTGTTCACGCCAGTTGCATTCTTCACAGCATCAGCAGCTCCTTGTGCTGAAGCCATCATCTGATGACCAGCCTGCATACAATTAAAATAATAATAATAATAATAATTAAACATGCATGACGTTCACACCATAACAAAGCATTCAAGTTGATTAGTTAAAAATTAGAACCTCTTGCATGGTTTCTTTAGCAGACTGGGCAGCATTGGTAGCCATATCCATTAAGTTGCTAGTATTTTCCTGTAATATGCACACACAAAAAGAAAACGTATATAATTAATGGGTTTATCCTCTATCATTTAACATGATCATAAAAAATTTGTTACACACAGATTTGTTTTGCGTGCCGGAAATTTTTTTTTTTTTCCGGGGTAACACAAGAACATGTGTGTGTTCCTACGACATAACTCTTATAAAACCCATAATTAATTATATGTAATCGTAAAGTAAATTGCATTTATGCAACTCAGAAACCTATTATATAAAATTGAGCACACCCAAAAGACTAAAATAGTGAGAATAGTAAGAAAACCTGAGCTTGGCCCTTGGCCTGTCCAGCCTCGTAGCTCATCTTTTGGGAGTCCATCTTCTATGAAACTGTAATAAACTGAAGATCGAGAATAATTAAAGTTTCAGATGATGATTAATTTTCCTACACTCTGTTGATATTTATATGTAAGTTTCACAAAGAATTGCATTTGGCTTCCACATGTTCAGGGGTCCACGTGGGTCCTAACATTTTATTTATGCTATTTTTAAGGAGATGCATTTAAACCGGTTGACCAGGAGAGCTGTGCTGTGGAGGAGAACTCATTTCTATTCTTAGCTAGGTTCTGTTCTTCCTGATTTAATGTATAGACAAATTCTTTCTTGTGAAATGAATATATAAATTTTAATTGGAGAAGTTCTTTGTATCGGTGCAATATATATATATATATATATATATATATATATATATTTAACTTTTACAAACTACCTATCCGTGAGCCGTTACATCAAAAAAGTCAACGGCTTTGATTTGTAAGCATGTGACACCGTTGATCTTTTTTTATCTAACGGCTTCTGAGGGAGATATATATATATATATATATATATATATATATATATATATATATATATATATATATATATGGGCAAATTATATTCAAATACCTATATATATTTGTAAAAAATTTCAAAAAAAGATTTGTATATATATATATATATATATATATATATATATATATATATATATATATATATATATATAGGTAGATCCTTTGACACCAGTGTCAAATTTGAAATTTCTGAGACATTAGATAAAAAAAGCCATTGGATAATTTGCAAGTATATGATACCATTGATCCTTTTTGATCTAATGGTTCTCAGACGAGGTGTCAGATTTCAAATTTGACACTGGTGTCAAAGGATCCTACCTTTATATATATATATGGAATATCATTTCTACTTTTAAGGCATAAAAATGCTCTATGTCACATAGAGAGCAAGAATATGAAAAAAAACATTTCTACAATCATTTTAGATAACATTACATATAGCTACCTTTTAAAACTAAATTAAGACATAGTTATAACAATAAAGCTATTTTTTTCTCTCTTCAGACGTTGTCGGCTGATGTGGCGGAGAGAGAAAATGTAATTTTTATGTCTTATTGGTCAGACTTAATTAAAAAATGGTAATTGTACATAGGGGTATTAATGGGCTGAGCTTTGGTCTTAAAATATTAAGTTTGTGTTTAAATGTATCAGTCTGACCTATCATGTTACCTGTTATGAATATAACTATCGGCATGTGTCCTGATTTATTTATAAAAAATAAAAGTCTAATTTATCATGTTAGCCTATTAAAAAAAAACAACAAAAATTTATCTCAATAGAATATGCAATCAACAAAATCAATTTATAAAAAATACACAAAAAATTAATGCTATATATCAAATTGACAGCGATAATATAGGTAGTAAGAATATAAAGTTAAAATGAAGTAAGGGGGCGTTTTAACCAACAAAATTTTAGGGGTGAAATAATTTTACTGGAATGTGGTGAGAAATATATTACTGGAATGTTAAAAAAAAAAACTGTTAGTATATTATATTTTCCCAGAAAAATTAAGTTAATTTTACTGAGTTTGTGCCGGTTGGTTATGAAATATTAGTAGATCTGAAGCTTTTTTATTAAACGAGCTTTTATATAACTTCAAACCTGACTCCAACAATCAATTTTAGACATGTAAACTTAGATATTCACGAGTCGGGTCAAATGGAAATCATGGGGAAAAGTGATAATTTTAAGTGGGAAAAAGAGATACAATATAAATCATGGGGGAAAGTGATAATTTTTTTGGGGGCAATTATACTTATTACCATTTTAACTTTACTTTACTACCTGATTGATTACTATTGGATCAATTTAAAATCAACGATTAAAAAATAGACAAAAAATTAACTGCTATTGATTTCAAATTGATCGAGCGATAATCAATCAGGTACTAAGAATAATAAGGTTAAAATGATAGTAAGTGTGGTCTTCCCTTTTTAAATTAAAATTTCAAATAAAAAACACTAATTTTAACTAAATA
Source organism: Gastrolobium villosum (assembly GCA_032173675.1). Classification (NCBI taxonomy): domain Eukaryota; kingdom Viridiplantae; phylum Streptophyta; class Magnoliopsida; order Fabales; family Fabaceae; genus Gastrolobium; species Gastrolobium villosum. Next base: position 359,688 of record JAVKPL010009119.1, read on the forward strand.
ATCATCCTTGAAAAGGACAAATATTTTTTCGATATATGTGTGTTTTGAAGTTTTCCATATCTTTGATGTGTGATCTTCCCTTTTTTAATTAAAATGTTCTAAAAAACACTAAGTTAAATAATTCCTCAACTATATATGTGTGTAAAAATTTGTTGTGATCACTTGAGTAATAATTTTGAATGTGAGTGGCTTGAGGCATTTTTACGAGCGAAGTTAATGTGCTTCCGCACCAAAAAGGGTTTGGTCGAATTGAGGTGTGAGAAAGAGAAAAAAATTTAAGGAGAGAGGAGAGAGAAAAAAGAAGAAAAAAAATTAATCGTGGTGTCAAATTTTAAGTGGAAAGACCATGAAGGTCCTGGACCACATAAAAAAATTCCCATTTTTACCAATCATTATTGAAAAAAAATATTGTTAACCCTAATTCAATTGGAAAATATTCCTAATTAATGAAGGGTTTTTCTATCAATTATTTTTTGAGATATTCCAATCAATTTATTACTTCGCAACTAGTCCAATTCAGGGCGAGTGTCGGGATTAAGATCTTAAACCTCTCCAAAAATAATACTGGGAGGATCGAACATATCCTCTCAATTGATTTCTTAAGTTAATAGTTAAGAAAATCCATTATTAAAGGCATATTATATGCTTTAAAATTATGTAAAAAA